>JALAZF010000951.1:600000-967861 GCA_022829125.1 Lathyrus tuberosus | reverse complement strand
ATACCAATTGATTGTTGTTGTGTTGATTTCTTATCTTTGAGCTTCAACAATAATGGCCATGTGTAAATGGTGATAGCTTTGGATGTTTTAAGTGTTACAACGAGAACTCATCGTTGTTGCTATCTTCACACAATAACTTGATCAATTCTCCATTGATAGAATTCTTGGTCTCTCTTTAGAAGCGAATACTCCTTTCTTTAAATAACCCAGTCAAATATAGCCGTTTGAATTACTGTTGGCTGTTGGAAAAGAGACGTTGTGTAATGATAAAGCTGTACTGACACATCTCCTTTTTATAGTGGAGGAAGTGACATGATATATCTTCTTGGGCGCAATGTACAGTCTTTCACAACGGTAACATTTGTCTTCAAATCTTCAAAGGTTTCTGATGGTAATTAATTGAAGCATGAGTAGAGACTTCTTAACAGGATATCTGAAACTCCAAGTCTTCAGTATTTCGAAGTCGTCCATTAGGAATCAGCCTTCAGAACTTCAGCACTTGTCTTTAAATCCGTTATCCTTTACTTCTTCAAGTCTTCCGAAACTTCAGAGCTGTCCATTAGGATCTGTCTTCAGAATCTTCAGCACTTGATCTTCAGAACCATAATCTTCAGAACGCATAAGTCTTCAGAGTTTTTCTGCACTTGGTCTTCAGAGCCTTCAGCCTTCAGAACTTCAAGTCATGAGAGTCTTTATCACTTTGGTTCTCCATAGGATTATCTTCTTCAGAAGCTTCACAATCTTCAGAATCGCAACCACTTTCAGAGAGCATCCACAAGAGCATTGCAACAGCAATATCGGCATCCTTGGATCTGATTGATCATGATCAGATACAGAAGCATTCTTCCTTCTTGCGACTTGTGTCACACATAGTAACTTCGCATATAATCATTTTTGCTCGTTTGACTGGTGCTTTGTTGGATATGATATCTTCTGTAATTATGATTTGCACATAACACACATTAGAACATAAAATGATTCTTTCACAAATACCATTGTTATCATCAAAACACAGAGACGACTTGTAGAGACAACTCTTGCTCTAACACATTAGGCTAAGCAACCTGCTAATTTTGAGATGCCCTAACCTCACCCTGCACCTGATTTTCCCCTTGGTGTGGTGCCTACCTTCAAAAGCCACACATATCCTAGTGAAGAATCATACCATCGTATGAGATGCGCAACTTCAGTTTCATGAAAGATTTATGTGCCATCTCTAACCTTTACACACGCCATCTCATGCATGATATAAATGCTTGTGCGGGCTATTCAGAGGTACTGTGACCCCACTGCTAGCGAACCCCCGACCCTTTTTCATGGTCGTTATAACTTTTAGGGTTAATTGTTTGATTGAGATAAAGAGGATCATTCACTAAACCATACCAAGCACCTTCACCACCTCCTCCTCCCACTACACCTTTCGAAAGGCGTGAAGATGATGAATAGCTCATTCACATTATTATCTTTGACATGGATCGAGATGAACTAAGTCAGGATACTTAAGATTTTTCTTAGTTTGTTTTCTTATTATTTCTATTTTTTGTTGTTTTCTTTGTTGCAGTTTATTTTAGTTTTTATTGTTTTTTATTCATAATCTGTACAATCTTTATGTAATGAGAATTTGCAGATTAATGATAAAGTTTTGTTATTTTCATCGGGTTATCTAGTATTTCATAGTAAAATAGTAATTGTCGAATGCCCTAATAAAGCAACTATTTTTATTCCTCATGCATGACAGATATCAAATTACTTTCTATATACTTCCAAATATTATAATACGTTTTGATTGATCCATACTAATAGTTAAAGAGATTTATCGCAATTGATCGTGACGCTGCATCAAACTGAATACACTGTGTAGCATGTTCATTTCTAACCAACTTAATGAACGATACAAAAAGTCAAACACTTTTTTTCCATTATGCGAGAGCATTCGGTATGTATTCATTATTCATAACTTGTGTATTTTCTTAACTGATTTCAGTTGCATTGTTTAGAGACACCGAGACACGTTGTTTTTCTTTTAACCCAAAGTCTTTAAAGACAGTCTTTTTAAAATTATATATATCCATTGCAAAACCACTTTGAGTTTTATATCTATTGTTTGTTGTTTATATAACCCCACATAATAACTCTTGGCCTAAATACTTTTCTACCCTCATTAGAATTAGAAGTTTGAGAATTTTTTATCTAAATACCCCAAATTTTGAAAAAAATTTCCAAAATAACCCATGTTTCAAAAAAATTCCCAAACTGCCCCCATTAGGGTTTTGGTTTGAACTGTGTCGCCATTGAAATTGGCGATTTCCCTATAAGGCTATAACCTTGTCGCCAATTGAACTGGAGACAGCATTCCAAGTCGCCAGTGCAATTGGCGACATAGTGTAAGGCTATAACCCTGTCGCCAAATGATGTGGAGACATGGTGTGTGTTGTTTTTTTTTAGTTTACGTTGATTTTGTTTGCACAATGACATAAAATTTTCATTAATTTAATAAAATATTACATTAATTAATGTTCGTGACCGGGTGCATTCAACCGGCCACCAGTTCCACATCCCCTAGGGACCCTCACTCGTTGCACTCGTTGTACTCGGCCCCCTTGTTCCCCTTGTTGTTGATTCACGCCGGGTGTTTGAGGAGTCGAAGTCTCAGGAATAGTCCGAGATGGTTCCCTTAGGATGTCTTGCATTCCCGTGAAGTTTTGGGGACTGAAACTGAGCGTGCGACTGTTGAAACAGTATTTCGAGGGGTGTTTTTATCGTATTCGCAGGGATTGTGCGATATTTTGATGCTTGCCGTTCAATAGTCGCAACGTTTTAAGTTAAAGAGTTTCAAATGGTTCTTGGTTTTGTGTAACATAAATTTGTAGCAATGAGTAAATTTGTAGCAAAGAGTTTGTAAGATTTTAGAAAAGCATGTCAAGATTAGGTTTCGCTAATCCTTTCCACACATATCCGATTAATCACGCATATGAACTTAGTTTCCGACCAATACAACCGCGTATCCTCTCGAATAAGTTTATGTCTAAACCAAATTTGTGAGTGTCGTTGTTTAAACCGTTAGATGATGTCTCACACTAACAATCGAAACAACAACCTTTAAGATCAACACAAAGCGAATAACAAATCCCAAATCTATGTCTAGAGTTTGGTTTTTAAGAGATGAAAATATTAGGTCATGTATTGTAAAATCTATGTCTAGAGTGATACAACCCACACATACATCATTAAGAACAAATAACTTCATCTATATTGATCAATTGTTATCGCGGGTTCGCTAGGCGAACAAATCATTCGCTAAGCGAGTCATTCGCCAAAACATGACTTCCCTCGCATCTTTGTCAGTCTTGACACGAACCCATCCACGTAGCCGATCAAGTCTCTCGATACTTCGGATTTTCTCCCCTTCTCCAATGTCTCCCTCCAACCACCGATTCAGCTCTCTCTTAAGTTGATTGATACCTTGTATGTTCCAAAACATCATGTCGATCGGTGGCTTGTCTCGCGAAAAAATAACTTTTCCCCAACGACGACGATACATTTTCTGAGTAAAACAAAGTTGTGAGAAGAGATGTGGAATAAACTGAGCTTAACACCCCTATTTATAGTGAAAAAATTCAGTTTCTAGGGAGTCTCCACTTTGATTGGCGACTCCCTTTTACCATTACACTATGTCGCCAATTGTACTGGCGACTTGGTCTGCTGTCTCCAGTTCAATTGGCGACAGCTTGTTAGCCTTATAGGGAAGTCGCCAATTCCAATGGCGACACAGTTCAAACCAAAACCCTAATGGGGGCAGATTGGGAATTTTTTTTTAAACATGGGTTATTTTGGGAATTTTTTCCAAAATTAGGGGTATTTGGGTAAAAAATTCGAAGTTTGATGTCTCAGAGATCTGTTTAGTTTAAGTTTAAGGTTGTTGTTGGAATAACAACCACTAAATTTGGGGTATCTATTTAGAAAATTTTAAAAAATCAAATGAAAAGTCGTAGAAAAAAGTCGCAGGTAAAACAGCTAAAATCGCAGATAATGCCGCAGGTAATTGAAATTTTTGCAAAAAAGTCGTAGCAAATTGAAAATCCGCAGGTAATTTCGCAGGTAATATCTCCCCCAGGTTTTTAATTTTTATTATTAATTGTGTTTAATTCATATTTAAAATATTATAATTAATGTTAAATACCAAAGTAACAATAATATAAAAATACAAATCTAATTGAATAAGCCAGTGCAACACTAATCACATTCAAACTTTTAAAGCAACCAAACATTACTATAAAGTCAATAACAAGTACTTCTAGGTTTTCATTACTAAAACTGACACACGCAGATAAATTTCCCGTCCGGAGTCACGAGCTGCGCAGGTTTGAAACCGCTGACGAACTTAACTATCTCCTCGTGAGCCAGACGGTCCTCTTCGGCTAGTGCGCCCAGGCTAAATATATAGTTGTCCTTGCCTCTCTTGAAGTGCTCCTCCGTCCATTGTAGGGAGAACCTCGCCTCGAGAACTTCCACCCGCTGCCCGTCTATTTCTTTAAACACCCGGTTGTACACTGTCTCCGCGGCCTTGAACGAGATAGGCTTCACGACATAATACCGCTACTTGAAATGACGGACAGAGTCCATATAGGTCCAGAACAGCCTGCTCACTTGTTTGAAAGATACCCAACCATGTCTTCCGTCGATCGTCTGCCTCTGCAGGTGGAATATGTGGAAGAACAAAGGTATGGTAGCCCCGATACGGAGGTGTCGGCAGACGAGCACGAAGACGTGAATGATGGTGAGAGCGTTGGGGTGAAGTTGCGAGGGTACCAGGCGCAGCCAAGTGAACACCTCTTGCTGGAAATTACTGAAGGGCAGGCGCCAACCCGCTTCGTCGAAACTAAACTCGTACAAAGGAAATCTCATCCCCTTGAATCTCGAGCAGATGCAATGATGTGCTAGAGGCTTGTACACCAACCAGTTCTTTGAAGAGCCCTCGCGGCGATCCTCGACAGTGGCGAAGGCATCACAGGAGTCAGTGGCAAACAGGGATGAGACGCCTAGAGGCTCCTCGCTAGCCCAGTCTTCCGATGGCCGCTCCTCGACAACGGTGATCGGTGCCAAGGGGGAGTCGGGCTCGTCGTCGGTCTCTATGATCCCTGCGGCCATGGTCGCCATTTTTACCTGAAAAGTGGAGGGAATTAGTGAATTCGATAGTCCAGATCAAATCCACCCTTCTATCGAAAATCAAGTGAAAAGGCGAAGAAGGGATACGAGGAACTGCTCAGGAAGCGCTCCTGACCCGGGTCTCCTTCGGGGAGGTCCCACACTGGGGAGACATGCAGTTCGAGGACACACGCATATATGCTCAGGGTGTCCATCGAGCATCCCCGGGGCCTTCATAAGATCCCCGACTTCTTCATCCCACGACCTCGGGGAATTCACCCTGTGTCCTCGGGACCTTCATCAGGTCCTCGGGAGATTAATCCTAGGTCCCCGGGGCACTCATCAGAGATCTAAAGAAGCCCCACCGTATTCGACGGAAACTCCGTGGCTTCCCCGGGAACTTCATCAGTTCACCGTAGAAGCCACCGTAGAAAATATTAAACAGAAAGTAGAAGCTAGAAACTTACTTGTGCGGCAGTTGGGAATCTCTGGTCCGACGGCGTACAGTGGAAGAACGGCGGCGAAAGCCAAGGAAAAGAGAGAAAAGTTACGAACGGAGAAAGTGGAAACGTGCAAATGGCACGAACCCGACCTTATTTATAGAGCCGTCACAAGACTCGAGGCATTCGCCTAGGATCCTAGCCGCCCTAGGTATTGATGACGAATGACATGTGGCACTCTGGACGCTATGTGCGTCTTTTCGTTTCCTCCATGTGCCCGTTTGACGAACGCGTCCATCTCCTTTCGTCTTCCCGCAACGTCGACCACAAATAGCTTTTTAAATGCCAGAGGAACAACAGTCATCTTGGCTCCTGCCCAGCGGACGCCCCCGCGTCTGACCACCTACATTTCCCATCGACTTGGCACTACGGGTATGCTGCCCTACTAAACCAGTCGCCGACGAATGGGCTGCTCTTAAGTCATTACTCTGACACTTCGGAGCAACGGCTTGGGGGGCTCCTGTTCTGGACTGGGCCAACGTCTGCCCATTAGTCGGGCAGACCCAACCCAATATCATGCCATGCAACCCATTAAGGCCCAATCCTCTTCCTCGTCGGGCACGACCAGATCCCGTCCTCGTCGAGCATACACTATCAGGACCGGGGAGAGAACAAACATCCTCCCTGTGCCTCTCCACGTGCTCCCCCTGCGGGGACACGTCATCGGGTAGCGCCCACTTCCGAATGAGTTAGTCAACCCACCTTCCGGAGATCACGTGACCATTACTCCAGGACGAAGACCACGTGTTGGTCTTCACTATGCCATGTAAGCCCTGGCAGTTATCTGCATTGGGCCTAGTGACCCAACCCAGTGCAGATGAGCGTTGACCCAGCGCTGGGGCACAATATAAATATCCTCTCTTATGAGAGGGTCAGGTTACATTCTATTATAACTCTCACTCCTACTTATGTACTTGCTTGCTCCAGTCCTAACTTTAGCATCAGAGTACCTTGCAGGTACACCCTCCACCGTCTCACCACCACCGGAGTAGCGGAGCTCACGACGTTGCTAGCTAATCTACTTTCTGATCAGGTACGATCACTCACAATACACAAGCGTATAAATGAACAAAGCTCTTATTGCTTCCTCAACATAAGAACATCGGCTCCTAACTATGCAGTCAATGGATATGCTATGCAAAGGTTAATCTCTTTGAACTAAATGAATTACTAAGCCTTATCCATTCGGGCATGGTTTTACGAAGCGACCTACTCCCGTAGTCTTGAAAATGTACATCTTGGGGACTTACATACCTAATCATACTTCACCCATTAAAAAAATTTCACTTTTTCTAATTTTCACAACAATAAAAAAAAGTATTAAATAAATAAGTTTTCTTTAAAAAAAAAAAAAAAATTAATATAGTAAAATTTTTAATATATCAATTATGCTTTATAATTTTATTTATTAAGAGTTAAAATACAACTAATTAAAAAAAACTAGTACTAAAAGCCGCAACAAATATCGCAGTAAAGTTCTCAGCAAAATCCGAAGAAATTCCTGCGACATTTCCAAAGACTTTTGAGGTTTCATTGATAACCAATTCCTGCTAAATAAATCGCAGTTAAATCTGCAGGAACATTGATAAATTATTTTAAAATCATAAATCGCAGGTAAAGTCTCAGGAATACCTGCGAAATTTGCTGCAACTCAATTTTTCTCAAAAAATAATGTTTCACAATATAAATTCGCAGGTATACCTGCGGATAATTTTCCCCAGCAAAATTCGCAGGTAATTCGTGAATGTACCCTTTGTCAAGAAAGAAATAATTGGAAAAATCAACTAATGGTTAAAAAAAGAAATAATATGTTACTTAAAAGAAGTTGTTGAAATCCAACTATAGAAGAAAAGAAAAAATATTCTAGAAAACTAGGAATCATTGTGAATAAGACTTCTCTGTAACAAGTAAATTTAGGGTACAAAGGGATTCAAGATCAAACTCTCATATTTTACATTTCTACTTTGTTAAATTGGTTCTCTTTTTTTACTTTTTTGAAAAAACCAATTCAAAAACCCCTAATACCTTTTTGTTCATTTGATTTCAATTCAAACCCTATAATAACACACAATCCATCCATGAGATTAACACTTGAGATTTAATATTACTACATTGGACAATTTAGTATACTTGTTAAATTACCAACAAGCCAGAATATTCAAACCAATGAAACCATTGAGTTAGATGTTATCTTGATTAGATTTGTTTGTTTAATTTGCTCAATGACATTTGCTGAAATCGAAATGTGCATGATTGAACATATAAGGTTTAATTACACCATGGGTCTTGGCTTAAATGCATTTTGGGTTCCTCTAATTTGGGTGTTTTAAATAATTGATCTCACTATTACAAAACCAGCAATTCTGATCC
The DNA here is from genome assembly GCA_022829125.1 of Lathyrus tuberosus. Lineage (NCBI taxonomy): Eukaryota > Viridiplantae > Streptophyta > Magnoliopsida > Fabales > Fabaceae > Lathyrus > Lathyrus tuberosus. The sequence goes on along the minus strand of JALAZF010000951.1, from coordinate 959,846 downwards.
CTTAATTTGGACTGTCTTTGGATTTTTGTGGTCCCCCTCCACTTTTGTATACGTGACATTGATGATTGGAATAATTTTTTTTAATAATATGTCATTGATGACTAGGATAATTTATTAATTAATATTTTTTATAAAATAAATAAATTAATTAATTATTGACTTTTATAAACACTAAAACTGATTACCAAATAAATGATGTGGGACATCAAATGAAGAATTTGCAAAAGAACTAAAGAAGTATAATTGTCTGCTGCACCAATCATACATACACTGTCTGCTGCACACACATACATATAGAGCAATTAGGTATAACAAAAATATTGCACTCAAAATTCCTAGCCATTACAACATCATATAACAGACCAAACTCAAAACACGTAACCATTCATCCTCGTAAAATTAAGCTATTGTGACACCAGTCATGCATTTAGTGACTACCTGTTCCAATATTGGCACACAACAGTTCTTGGCCAAAAAAAACTATTACATGTTGGCATATATATCATAACAATTGTTGCATTCATAATAGTTTACGAAATTATTCCAATATTAGCATATACAATCCTTCTTTCTGAACATCCCATAGTAGATAATTCCAATTGCTTGCTGCCAAAGTATATTGCCAAATTAAACTACTACGTGTCTATTGAAAATAAGAAAGCAAATGTCCCAAAAATGAGGCGACTGAGTACTCACCGTAGTTGTAAAGTTTTAATACATAAAGTTGACGAATGCTATGAGATTCACAAACCATAGTTGTTCCCGTGTATGATTCTGCAAGTAAACATAGTGTCTGAAGATTTGGAAAATCTTTCAAATGTATCATGGGATCATCCTGTAGTCTTGAATGTGATAGGTTAAGTTCAATGAGGCTCTGTGGAAATTGGGAGAGCAGAACTAGATTTTATTGCTAGAATGTGACTTGCAAATAATAGAAATATGCTTTCAGTTTCAGTAATACATTCTTTCCATAACTAGATTATAGTTTGAATACTACTATAGATATTCATAATGAAAATATGAACGTGATTGTCACTTTTGTAAATCATGCATTGCTTATGTCTATAGTTCAAGGGATGTGTATTGTGTTTACAATTTCACATATATTATAGCGAATTTTGGTACTGGCTTTAACTTTTTCATATATATTCAAGGCAGTGTGTGGGTGCTTCTGTAAAAAAAGTTCATTACCTAACCTGGATGCTTCTGTAACAAAAGTTAATTAGCTAACCACCCAAAACTCAACAAAAATGCAACAAAAGCTAACCATCGGGACAAGAAAATGCAAGATCCTCTGATAGCGTGATTAGTTAATTAGAATATGGAAAGTGATAGCGTGATTATGAATTTGATAAAAAGTTTATTAGAATATGGAAAATAATAGCGTGATTATGCATAAACTGGTCATGAATTTTCTCATGATGTGATGTTGTTGTTGGCTGTTGAAGTTGAAATTAAAAGGTGAGTTGTTGTGGTGTTGGTAGGATAGTCCCACATTGTTTTTTTCCTAGTATAACACGAGGGTTTATAATATTTAAACATGTGAAAAATGTTGCATATGTGTCTTGAGATAAAAGTTGGCATTTGATAATTGACCATGTGTTGCAATGGTGAAATGGGCTTTAAGCCTACTTAAAGTATTAATAAACAAAGCTTAAAGTATTAAAAAACAAATTATCTTAGACTGTAATTCTAGATTATCTGGTTTTGGTTTACCCACGGTTTTAAATTCTAGTCATCACTGCCATCTATCCAAAAGTCAAAAGTGGAGGGGAACCACAAAAATTCAAAGGCCGTCAAAATTAAGGAACCAAAATTACATTTAAGCCTAAATTATTTTATTGTAACAAATGTGTCCTTAAAATTTTTTTTTTTAATAACGTGGTCTTTTAAGCAACCAAATGTGTCCACCATTATCTTTTCTTAAAAATTATGTTTCAATAATGAATACTAGTAACAAACCCCACGCACAGGTTAAAGTTGTTTTATTTAAAATGTAAAATTTGAAATAAACATAAAAAAAAAATTATTATTTAATATACATAAATTAAAATCATGAATTGTTAATAGAATAGTTTATATAAAAGGAAATGTATTTATAATGATGCTTAGAAAAAAGAATAATATTAATAGTATATTAATATTAGAAGAAGATATTAATTGATAAATAAATAAATGTAATTTTGTAAATATTTACAAATATGACTAATATAATATAAATATTTACGAATACGTTGTTGATTAAAATAAAAAAAAAAAATATTGTGGTGTTAGTGTCCCGTGAAAATAATAAATTTCAGTGATAAAGGTTAAATGAAAGTTGATCATATAAATTTAATTGTATTAAATAACAATATAAAAAAATGACCCATGAAAAGGAGAAAAAAAATAAAAGATAAATTTTTACATTTGATAATAAGAAAAATGACTCATATATTATATTGATAGTGACCCGTGGAATGAAAATTTTTATTATCATATTTATATTGACGTGTATTTTAACCATCATGGTGTTGTTTATTTGTAACATCTTAACATTTATGACAGATATAATTATACAATAAATTATTATTAAAGCAAATTATGTTAAATAAAAACCTAATTTATCTTTCTAGTAACAATAGTTAATATATAAGATTTAGAATTCAACACGATTTTTTTACAATATGATTTCAATAAAATATTTGTAAATTAAAAAGATACACTATCAAATTTCATTTATCAAATCACAAACATGATAAATCCAATATATTTAATAACTATAAATATTTACAAATATCACTAATAATTATAAATATTTACAAATATTTTGTTGATTAAAATAAAAAAGATATTGTGGTGATAGTGTCCCGTGAAAATAATGAGTTTTATTTTTAGCAAAAAATATTAATCGGGTCAGGTATTGAGTTTAATCAAATTAGACCCAACCCAACCCGCGAGCACCTCTACTTCAAACTGTTTGGGTTTAATCCTTGTGACAGATATAGAATATCTTTTTCACCATTCAAATCAAAATTGCTTGGGATCATAACTATCACCAAGAATATCTTATTCATCAATTTAGTAATTTTTTAATTCATCAATTACAAAGTGAATATGGCTAAAGACATGCTCATTAGTTCACACATCACCAAGTATTCATCAATTACAAAGCAAAGATTAGGATACTCTCATTCTTTAAGCTAATATTGAAATATTCTCTTTCTGTTAATGACCTTTGACTTTCCTTCAGGGAGAAAAGGTTACATTTGAAGTAAAAAAATGCAACAAAAAGACTCGTGCAGGAATATAATATCATTTTGTAAGATCAGACATATTTAAACCTAACTAAAAATAACAAAATCTCTTTACAAAAAATAAATATCATTAAATATCTGAACAATAGATGCTAGAAAACACAAAATGCTAGAACAATCGACCATATTATCTGAACAACTATAGCATTAATTAGTATCAATACCCCTAGTTTTCCTTCACAAATGTAAATACCAGCGTAAAATTGTGACAAACTTATCCTATGAACTCTGAATGATTATACAAGATCAACCACATAATCTAAGGATGCAACACATGAGTAGACATCGCTACTTTATCAGCTTTCTATGAAAAATATTTTCCACTTCGGTACCAACATTTTCAACATCCATTACATAGTCTCTTTGATCCTCGTCTATCACCGAATCACGCAACAATTGTTTCATTATATTCAGTGCATCACCAAAAGCACAAAAGCCCCTGAAAACTCGAGCTTTAGTAATCTTTAGTTGCAAGAGACTCTTAATCACGACAAGTTCCTATTTAATATATGCAAAATGTCAAACTAAACGATAAACATGAGCCGTTAAAGAGGCCAAATTGTATCTGCAAAAAATTACAGAAGGTATGCATAAATGTATACCAAATTGAATTAAAGAACACCCTTAAATGGATTGTTCAAACCAATCCCTCACTTTCATTCTATCGACTAAACTCCTTTGTCGATAACGTAAATCAAAACAGTTTTCTCTAGTTTCCACAAGTACATCTACCATTTCTAACGGATTCGGCAATTCATGCGCAAATTCAAAATTTGAAAAATTACTATCAATGTCGATGTGTCAGTGTCGTGTCAGGTGTTCGTGCTTCATTGGTTTGTTTCAGATATAATTTTAAAACTATTATGAATATAAATAAGAGCATAAACATGCCATCCATAAACATGTCATCCATGATATCACCAAACACTTATTTGAATCGTTGCATAGAAATTCTTCCAGTTGTATGTGCTTGATGACACTATGACATTCTTCACATAAACGCAAGTTTTTCATGATTCGTTGTGGTGTGCAAGCTGGTATGGTTAGAATTTCAAATGATACAACTAACAATTTCCCGAGTTATGAGGTTCCATGTTAAAAACCACCTCAACATAGCTATCCACATGAACACGTCATGTATAATTATCCATTTCAAACAAATTGTCACTTGCCAATGACAATATGTTGATGAATGTAGTTCAAACAATACACAAGAGGGTCAAAAGGTCAAGAAGCTACTATCAATGGCTTCACAAATTACTTTGTTTATCCTTATCTTTTGTGGTAAGCTATGATGATAAATAAGAGCAGGCAGTAGCTAAATTTATAAGACCCAACATAAAAAACAATCTCATAAGAAGGAAACATATACCACAAATATATTAGAAATAAACAATACAGTTGCAGGTTCATTTTTTTCCCTCTTCTGTAAAGTTCCATTTTGATAACAGTGCCACAAATCAAACTATATCCTATAAGTTTTCAATTTCATTCTTTTTGTTGCTTATTTTTAATATAAAACATGTTTTATTCATTTAACTCTTAGCTTATTGTTGTTCCTTAAATTACTTCTTTACCTAGGATATATTGTGAATTTATAACAAAATAACTCAGTACAAAGCACCACACTTTAGCGGGATAAAACAATGGGAGAGCCCTTAAATTTTGTCACAATAGCTCCCACCAGTCTAATACCAGTATTGGCAATTCTCATGTTAACTAACCATTAAACTGAATGTGTATATCAATAATTACCATAAAACATGAAAAAATGCTTTCCTATTTTTGAATAATGGAAGCAGAAACAATCCAAAAAATATACCTTATTCATTGCTACCATTGCTTTAGATGCACCCTTCAACTCTGTAGTGATTGAAGTGCTTGCATATAATGCCTACAAAAGAAATTTTGAAATTGTGAAAAATGGAAATCCAGCTAGCCGTCTTGAAAAAAAAATATTTAGTACACATGTGTGTGAGTTGCTACACCTTTGATTTGTTCCCTGTAATATACATATGGCCTGAGGAAATAACTGATACTTGTAGACAGTCCAAGGAAGCTTCAAAACAAACACTTCGCACATTTCACTAAGGAGACTTCAAAAGCTGAGAATCATGAAGATATCTTTATACTCCAAATTCATACCTAAGCCACAAAAGCCAAGATGAGGTGAATCCAAAAACCTCTTTAAATCCGAAGAAAGAATAGCGAATAATCTGTAATCCAAACACTATCTATTTTATTACCGATCCTGGTCATTCATCTTGTCAAATTCATCAATGAGACAAATCCCTCTGTCGGCTAGAACAAGAGCTCCCCCTTCAAGGGTCCATTCCCGTGTGACAGGATCCTTGTGAACTGCAGCAGTGAGACCCATGGCAGAAGCTTCTTTTCCAGTGCTGTATACAGCTCTCTGGCCAGTTTTTTCAACATACCTATCAGCAGAATTGTGTTAATTTAATAATTAATTGATCGATATAACAAATTAAAAGAAGCCTTTAAAATAACAAAGGATAAGTTTATACTTGAGAAATTGAGACTTTGTTGTTCCTGGATCACCAAGAAGAAGAACATTAATGTTTCCTCACAGACGATGCTTCCCTTCAACATTCTTTTCTTGACCTCCAAACATAGCTAAAGCTATTCCAGTTTTTATATCATCATGACCATAGATTGATGGAGCAATAGACTTGACAATCTGAAATTCAATTTATAGTTTAACAACAAATATTAAATGGAAAATATACCACCTCTAGAAGTTATAGGGAACATACCCTTTCTCCAATTCTGGGGTCTTTGCCCAAATTTTCAATCTCTTCTTTGTCTTCCTGTGTAAGTTTGTAGGCAGAAAAGAGATCTTGCTTCTTTGTAACATGATTTGCCTCAACAACAGTGGAAAGTACGGGAAAACCATTATTTCTGTTAAGGGACAAGTCAAAGTTATTAGTATAGATACCCGTGACCTCCTGAAATTGTCAGAATATAAACATAAGAAAATCATTCCACAACACCCAAGATCAAGAAATAAAGTCAAAGTAGAGAACTATACAATCTCTTCTCCAGGTCGAGCACATTCAATCAGATCATTCAATAATATCACTTCTTTGTATATTGGCAGTCGCCCATCAGGAACTATTCCAGGGCTCTCCTGAAGAGTGAGCTTTTGAAAATTCCTGTAAATTGTCTATAACATAGAAGTAACCTTAATTAGTCACAGAAATCCAAAAGGTTATAATATTTATCAATCATGCTACAATACACATAAACTAACCAGATTTATGTTGTCATTTGCTCAAGTCAAAGTGAAGAACAACAAACACAAATTGGATTATTTCAATGTTCTCACTCCTAACTTCTTTTGAAAAACTTTAGTTTCAAAACACAAGAGTTAGCAAGGTAGTACCTGTTCAATATTGACAGTGAATGGTCCTTTTGATTGACACTCAGGACAGGAGCCAACTTTCACCTCTGAATAAGACTTATGAAAAAATGGCCCTAAAATTGCCCCACATTTGCTACAGTCATACTTCACCTGTTGCAACTGGGGGAAAACTCCGGAGCGCCTAGTTACAACTCCACCAATTCGGATCATTGTATTTAAATGAATCTGTCTGCTCCATAGAAGGCAACGATTAGTTTTTTCATCAATAACAAAGCTTCAACAATTTATAATATTTCATGGTAAGAGGTCACTGACAGGATAGAGAGATGTAAATAACTCATTCATAACTCAGCCCCTAATGTAAGTTAAACCTTTTAAGAGAGTTGGTTCGTATGAAATAATGAATGTTACACCAGTCATAACCTATATTCCTATACAAAGAAAATAATTGAACATCTCACTGTAAAATCCAGATTAATAAACTTCCATGACTTGCTACATCCTACTCCCTATTTCCCCTGCCCTAAAAAAGGAAGGAGAACAGTTTTGCATGGAAACAGTGACATCTCTTTCAACACAGTTTACCAAAAAAAATGAAAAAATGTTCTGCAAGGAAGCATAAAATGTTATCGGTAAACAGAACAATGACAATCACACATATAGATAGCCTGTCAATCTCGAAGTTCAATGCTCTACCATACAGATAGGTTGACAATCTCACAGTATTTCAGGACAGGTTGGGTCGAGTGTTGATTCCAAACAAACAACTGCAAAGATATGAATAGAGTGAGTTTCAATAAAGGAGAAGAAAACAATTGCGAAGCAGTTAGATAGTTCAGATAAATGATTAAGTTTCCAATTGCTTACTTTGATGTCGTTTGCTCCAGATGCCAATTCAAGATTATCATAAGACTGCTTCAGTCCACAAACCTTTGAAAAATCAAAAATCAAAAGGTATTGCGATACCTCTATGATCAGTGTGGTGAATCCTGCTATATTTAACTGCGAGAATTTCAATTGAGTAAAAACCATATCATATACTTACTTGTAAGTTTGCCACTTGTAATCGCAGCCTCTTATGTGTCAAAATAAAAAGCACATTTAAATAAACCAAAAGCCATGATTAGTTAAGAAATGCAAGAGAAATTTCATAAAACAAAGGACTTGTACAATATCTGAGGTTTTACCTTCCCATCCAAAATCTCTCTGTTACCATCTACCATGATGACTCAACCTTGTATCTGATGACTTAAGCATATCTTTAACAACAAATGTTGTTCTGCTCAACCTTGTACTTCAACTGAATGAGTGAAACAAATGTTCATGATACTTCAGACATTCAAAACAATAAATAAAATAAAAAATTACTAAATTAAAAAATTAAAAAATTTTCTAACTTTCAAAACAAAACATAAACATAAACTAAAATCAGATCTCATAACACAATCAATTCAAAATCTTGATTCAAACCAAAACAAAAACAAAAAAAAAACATATTTTACCCAAACAAAATCAAACTCATTTGTTCAACGGATAAAAAAACATGGAAAAGAATCACATCAAATCCAGAACCCACAAATAGATATGAACTGACCTTAAAAAAAATTCGTCGATCTCAGAACTGGATGAGTAAAACGCGATTATCTGGAAGAAATGCGAATGAAATTTTTGGATGCAAGAGAGAGACAGAAGGTAGACGAGAGAGGCAGAGATAGTAGATTGATTATTTCTTTTAGGATTTTGGGAGAAGCAATGAAGAAAGAGTAAGAAAAAGAATGAGAAGGAGAAAGAGGAAGAAAGAGGAAAGAACATATCTGAGAGAGGAGAAGAGAAAAAAAATGGTACGCGTGAAGGAGAGAGAACGTGTGGAAAAGAGGGAATGCAGAAAATTTAAAAAAACTGCTGCCACTTGTACAAAAGGAAGAATGTAATTGGTGGATGAATTAATATTCAGTAAATTACCGAGAAGGACAAGAATTGGTCTTAGGTGGAAAATGTGATGAAGGGCATATTAGAAAAAGCTTAAGCACCTTCCAATCTTAGGTAGGAAGTTGATATGGTATTAACGTGAGCTAGGTGTCATATAACGATGCTGACATGAAACTTTTTTTACACTTAAATAATTACCCAAAAACTCTTTCTCTTCTTTTTCTTCCTATGGTTCCCTGCAAGGCTGCAACACCCATCTCGCCGACCTAAAACCCAAACACCATACTAAAAAAATGGAAAATGATAACATTAGCAGTATCACCATCAAGATTACTAGAAGAATACCTAAAGAATTTCACACCACCATCTAAACCTATTCCTTCCCCCTTTCTCCTCTTCCCCCAAACTTAATAACAACAACAACAACCCCTCAAACCAACCCTCCTCGTCAATGCTATCTCTTCCCCTTCTCTCTCCCAAATTTCATCTTCATTTCATAACCCATTTCCTCCTAAAATCTCTTTAATCTACAACCATAGAAGTTGTTTCCACAGTTAAGAGGATATTGTAAAACCCCATGGCCACTAAAACCAAAATCAAAACTCCACCAAAGGCTGAAGCTTGTTGAACTTTATATAAAACATGGGAAAAATGGAAAGTCCTAGATGGAGCGCAGGTATTTTTTTCATAACTTGTTTACTTCATAGACAAAGAATTGAGAAAATAAAAAATCCACAACTTGTCAAATAAGTTTTACTTTCTTATAATATAGGATATTGTGAATTTGAAGTCATTATGCCTAAATGGTTGCAAGAACTTGGTTGAGCTCTCAGATTTGTCTTTGGCCTGATAACTTTAAAAAATACGTCTTGATGATTGTACAAGCTTGTTAAATGTTCCTTCATTTATTTTGTCCCTCGATAGTCTGCTTTCAATAAATCTGAGAGGTTGTACACAACTAAATCTCTTCGATGGCTTAATCTGAGAGGGTGCTCAAGACTCACAAATTATTTAGTTGTTTCAGAGGAATTGGAGTACTTGAACTTAGATTGCACTTCAATTGAAGAACTCCCTAACTACCTCGACCTCTTACAGAAGTTAAATAAACTCTCATTATGAGGTAGTAATATTAAGACCTTGGCTAATAGCATACAATATCTCTCCCTATTGAGAGCTCTCGACGTAAGCAACTGCGGGAGGCTTCGTTCCTTGTTCAAGGCTCCAAACTCCCGTTCTTGCTACAAGACTTGAATGTAAGCAATTGCATTTCCTTAGAAATAATACTCCCTCAGTCTCACAATGAGTGACTCATTTGAAATAAAAGAGTGTACAAAAATGAATGACCCATTTCAACTTCCAATACATATTTTCCAATTTTACCCTTCAATTAATGTTAGTTTCATCATTTCCAATACATGATAAGGGTATTTTAGTAAAAATATCATTCTCTCTTTCAATTATTCATTTTTTTTAATTTGTGAAAAATGGCCAACTGAGTCACTCATTGTGAGACGGAGGGAGTATCAAATTTAGGGATCACAATGTTGTTAGATTCTTTTGGTAAGCTAAAGAAAAGAACATTGTTGAGACAAATTCAAGAGGAAGAAAAATTGTCTATTAGACACCAAAATTATTTGGGTAGATTTTGTTGGAAATTCACCACACCCTATGAGAATTCCACTTCAATCTTGATCTCAAGATTGATCATCAACCCACAAACAATATGTAATGGCAATGAAGAACAAAGAAAGAAGAAGAACAATAACAGCAAGAAACGAGAATGAGAGAAAAGAGAAATATTTGGAGGAGAAAAGTAATACCCACGAACTGTGGGATTTCAGATTATATTGAACTTTCACTGCAACTGCAACTGTGAATACTGTTCTCAATGTGTTACAATGTACAAGGGAAACTCCATATTTATAGATTTAGATTTACAAAGGCCCAAAACTCTAAAAGCCCAAAATATCAAATCTAATCTAAATCATATCAAATCTAATAAAAACAAATCTGAATCCAATCTAAATCACATCTAATATAAATTTGTCGTAATACCTTCGACACTATGAATGATATTTGACTTCGACACACTATGAATTATATTTAACACACCACCTAATTCATTGTGTCTAAACTATCTACATTCATCATAGTCCTTAGCTTTCTGAAGGCTTCAACCTGCACTCCCTTCGTCATGATATCTGCAATCTGATTCTCAGTTCTGCAGTGTTCCAAATTCATCTTCCCTTCTGCTACCTGCTCTCGAAGATAATGGAACCTCATTTCGATGTGCTTGCTTCGACCGTGAGCTATTGGATTCTTCGCCAAATTGATAGCTAACATGCTGTCAATCTTCATGGTAATTGCTCCATGATTATTCCCTGTAATATCTTCGACCAAGTTCACCATCCAAGTTGCTTGACATGCACAAAGAGAAGCAGCTATATATTCTGCTTCGCATGATGACAATGCCACTACTGGCTCCTTTCTCGAACTCCAAGCAACTGGTGCACCACCTAACATAAATACATATCCAGCTGTGGATTTTCTATCTTCTGCATCTCTACACCAGCTAGAGTCTGTGTATCCCACTAACTTGCATTCTTTCCCTTCGTCAGCTGCAGGAAATAAAATGCCATAGTCGAGAGTCCCTTTCAGATACCTCAGTATCCTCTTCGTCGCTGTTAGGTGTGATACCTTTGGCTTCTGCATGAATCTACTTACCATACCAACACTGTATGTTAAGTCATGCCTTGTGTGACAAAGGTATCTAAGTGACCCAATAAGTCTTCTGTATTGGGTTGGGTCGACATCATCTTCGTCTGGATCCTTCGACAGTTGCAGTCTGGTCTCAGCTGGAGTCGAAGTTGAGTTACAATCTTGCATCTCAAATCTCTTGAGTATTTCGCCTGCATATCTTCGTTGGTGCATCATCAAACCTCTACTAGTCTTGTAGAATTCGATGCCAAGGAAATATGAGAGATCTCCCAAGTCTGACATTTCAAACTCCTTGCTTAGATCATGTTTGAAATCTTCGATCTCCTTCTTGCAACTTCTTGCTATTAACAAATCATCGACATAGAGACATAGTATAAGCAATTCTCCATTGCTTCTTCTTACATATACTCCATGCTCAGTCGTACACTTCACAAATTCCTTTTCCCTTAAGAAGCTGTCGATTTTCTTATTCCAAGCTCTTGGAGCTTGCTTAAGTCCATACAGGGCTTTATGCATCCTGTACACTTTTCCTTCTTCGCCTTGTTTCACATACCCAGCTGGTTGTGCGACATAAACTTCTTCGTCTAAGGGGCCATTAAGGAACACACACTTCACATCCATCTGACATGTGTGCCAATTGTTCATATTTGCTAGACCAACAACTAACCTGATTGTTTCGATCCTAGCAACAGGTGCAAACACTTCATCGAAGTCGATTCCTTCCTTCTGAAGAAATCCTTTCGCCACAAGTCTTGCCTTGTGTCGAGTTACTTCTCCTCTAGGATTCACCTTTACCTTGTAAACCCACTTCACATCAATTGCCTTCTTGCCTTGAGGAAATTCGATAAGTGACCATGTGTTGTTGACTTCGATGGATTCTAACTCTTCATTCATTGCTTTCACCCACTTCGAATCTTTCAATGCCTCAGTTGCATTGACTGCTTCGACATCTGCGTAGAAAGTATAATGTACCAGCTCACCCTCTTCATCGACCACATCATCTGATGTGATTACACATTCTTGCAACCTTGCAGGCATGTGTCTTGTTCGTCGAGGTCTGCTTGAACCTGCTTCATCTGCAACTGGTTCCTGTCGAACTTCTCTTTCGACTTCAGTGACTGGTTCTTCATATGAGATTCTCACTGAATCCTTCTTGGCTTTCTCTTTCCAATCCCATTCTTTAAGCTCATCTATGATCACATCTCTGCTGATCACTACCTGCTTATTCACTGGGTCGAACAGCTTGTAACCTCCAGTCAAATGATATCTTATCAAGATCATCTGATTCGACTTGTCATCAAGTTTCCTTCTCAACTGATCTGGCACATGTCTATGTTCTATGATCCAAACACCTTCAAGTGACTAAGGCTAGGCTTGTCACCAGACCAACATTCTTCTGGAATGATTCCTTCAAGCTTCTTTGTCGGACATCTGTTCAAAATATATGTTGCTGTCGAAACTGCTTCTCCCCATAATTCTTTGGGTAGATGCTTTCCATTCAACATACTTTTTACCATGTTCATGATGGTTCTGTTCTTGCGTTCTGCAATCCCATTCTGCTGTGGAGTGTAGGGTGGCACCACCTCATGTACAATCCCTTCTTTTCTACACAATGCATCGAACTCTTTCGACACATATTCTCCACCACCATCAGTTCTCAGAGTTTTCAACCTTCGACCACTCTGTCTTTCGACCATGGATTTGAATCTGACAAATACCTCAAACACATCACTTTTCTTCTTGATGAGGTAGGTCCATAACTTTCGACTGAAATCATCTATAAATGTACAAAATATCTGTTGCCACCAATCAAATCCACCTGGATTGGACCACATACATCAGAGTATATGACTTCAAGTATTGCCTTCGACTTCCTTCCTGCATCCTTGCTGAAGCTATTCTTGTGTTGTTTCGACTGAACACACTCTTCACAGACTTCACTTGGAATGTCGATTTCTGGTAATCCTGAAACCATATTTCTTCTCTTCAGTTCTCTGATGTCATTGAAGTTGAGATGGCCTAGTTGAAAGTGCCATAACCACTCATCTCTGCTGGCTGTTGTTGCTAGACACTTGTGCTCCATCACATTGAGTTCAATCTTGAAGGTCATATTCTGAGACATTGGAGCCTTCAAGATCAACCTACCACCTGCGTCGAGAACTCTCATCATCTTGTCTTCGACAACTACCTTGTAGTTCTTTTCGACAAGCTGCCCTATACTAAGCAAATTACTCTTCATGCCTGGTATGTACAACACATTGGAAATTGTTGACCTTTTGCCATCTTTCCTCATAATCAGAACATCACCAACACCTTCAGCTGCTAGAGTGTTGTCATTCGCAAACTTCACTGTGTTCTTCGACGAGGGCTTCATGTTGACAAACCAATCTTTCCTTCCAGTCATGTGTGATGAGCATCATGAGTCCAAGTACCACTGATCTTGGAATCTCTCTTCATCTTTCGTTGTGACCATCAGCAACGTCTCTTCTTCTTCATGCTTCGCCAGATTTGCATCAGTTTCTTGATTTTTCTTCTTTTCTGGACAGTTACTAACATAATGGCCATACTTCTGGCAATTGAAACATTGAATGTGACTTTTGTCTGGCTTTCGACCACCACCTCTTCCTCTACCTGCAGCACCACTTCTTTGGTTGCCTTGGTTCCAAGGTTTCTTTTGAGTCGAATTACTGCCTCATTTATCTTTGTTGCCATTCACGTTTCCTTTGCCTTTCCTTTCCTTTTCTGACTGCGTCTGCAAAGCCATATCACTCTTCGACTTTCCTGCAGCTCTCTCAGCCATCCTTTGTTCATGAGACTCAAGCGGCCCTTGAAGCTCTTCTTTCGTCAATACTGACAAGTCTTTCGACTCTTCTATGGCTACTACCACGTGGTCAAATTTTGGAGCCAACGATCTCAAAATCTTTGAGACTACTGCTTTCGTCGTCAGCGTTTCTCCACATACTTTGATTTGATTCACCAGTTTTGTAACTCTGGTGAAGAAATCTGTAATACTTTCGCTGTCTTCCATCTGAAGCAACTCATAGGTTCTCTTGTGAGTTTGTAACCTCACCTCTTTCACCTTCTCTGCGCCTCCAAATGACTTTTCAAGAATCTCCCATGCTTCCTTTGCTGATTCTGCATCGCTAACTTTTTCAAAGTTATCTGGATCAACACATTGATGGATTATAAACAGCGCTTTATAATCTTTCTTCTTCAAATCTTTGAGTGCAACCTTTTCTTGATCCGTCGCATTCTCCCCAAGCGGTGTTACTCATTCCTTCACAAGATCCCACAGATCTTGATAACAGAAAACCACCTTGATCTGCTTACACCAATTCTCATAATTATCTTTCTTGAGAATTGGTAGTGTCGCCAGAAAGTGTCCATTTGAATGATTCATAGCCATCACGATTTTCCTCCTTGAATCGCAACCAGGCTCTGATACCAGATGTTGGAAATTCACCACACCCTATGAGAATTCCACTTCAATCTTGATCTCAAGAATGATCACCAACCCACAAACAATATGTAATGGCAATGAAGAACAAAGAAAGAAGAAGAACAATAACAGCAAGAAACGAGAATGAGAGAAAAGAGAAATATTTGGAGGAGAAAAGTAATAGCCACGAACTGTGGGATTTCTGATTATATTGAACTTTCACTGCAACTACAACTGTGAATATTGTTCTCAATGTGTTACAATGTACAAGGGAAACTCCCTATTTATAGATTTAGATTTACAAAGGCCCAAAACTCTAAAAGCCCAAAATATCAAATCAAATCTAAATCATATCAAATCTAATAAAAACAAATATGAATCCAATCTAAATCACATCTAACATAAATCTGTCGAAATACCTTCGACACTATGAATGATATTCGACTTCGGCACACTATGAATTATATTTAACAGATTTGAGTTTCATAATTGCATAAAGTTGGATTGCAGGCAGAATAGTTCTGGAAGAGGCATTTATTAGAATTCAACTAGCAACATATCTTTCAACAAAGTTTGATGAGCGTTATGATTCTTATTGTCAAACTGAGGATGAAGTTTTTGATAACTTTGACCCTGGAGATTTTGTTTATATATCCTGACCCTTTTATAGTATTTTAGTGGGAATTGAAGTACCAGATTGGTTCATGCATAAAAAAATAGACTCATTGGAAATCCCTATTGAACTTTCTCCACTGCACCATTTAAGGGAAAGATTTTTGGGATTCGAATTGAGGCCAAGAAACACACAAGCTAGCCCTAGGGAGAACTTCAGCGACGGTGTAAGCGCGAGTATCAGAGATCGGGGTATGAACGACGACGAAAAGGATATTTGATGAGATGAAGTGAATGTCAATGGTGTTGCCGGGATGAGAGAGAGGGAGTTCAGGAGGATGAATGAGACGATTAGGGTTTGGGAGTTGAGGATGTTTTAGGAGTAGCAAGGAACCGAAGGAAGAAGAAGAAGTGAAAGAGTTGTTTTGGGTAATTATTTAAGAGATTAATTATTATGCACTGCTATTGTAAAAAGTTTTTTATAGTCAATTCATCACCATTATCTGTCTGCATTACTTTATGGGTAGACGGTAGTTAAAATAAACGTCAAATTCTTTCTAATATCCAACGTTTATGATTAAATGATTGTGTAAAAAAATTTACACTGACAATGTATTTCAATTAAATTCATTATGAGATTAATGGAAAAAGGGTGTCAACCAATGACGACCATGCATCTCGCCAAGTTATATAACAATTAAACCCAAGATTAATTACTATACACTGTCAGTATAAAAAGTTTTACACAATTAATTCATCACCATCATCTGTCTACATTACTTTATGGATAGTTAAAATAAAAGTCAAATTAACATCTAACATCTATGATTAAGTGATTGTGTAAAAAAAAATTACACTGATAATATATTTAAGTTAAATATATTATCAAATTAATTACTATGCAATGTCACGAAATTTTTTAGAAAGAATGATGGTGCACACTTTTGAGAATTTTTAAAAAAATTACGTTGCCTACGTTTGAAATTTTTTTAAATGAATAACATGTAACCTTTGGTAACTTAAAACATCGAATTTTTTTAGAATAATATAGTTATTAAAAAAAATACTAAAATAACCAAAGATTTAAAAATTTTACCAAAATGACATGATTTTGTAAAATCTTAACCGGTAGGCGCCAAATCATATGGCACCTCGGTTAAACAATTTCACAAAATGACATATCAAATGGCGATTCAGTACAAGTTCCGTTGCCCTAATTTTGATTTTCAGGGGAGGCGCCATATGATATGGCGCCTCAGTTCAATTACTTTTTTTAATTATTATATTAGTTAGGAAATGGAAAAATTAAATGGAAAAAAATTAAAAAAAAAAAGGCTAGAAAAATTAGATAACAATGTTCACAATATAAAAATTTGTACAATTGATGGAAAACAAAAATTTAATGACTGGTCATATCGAAGCGTCCACCGGTTCCACATGTCGGGGCATTTGCGCGGCGTCGAGGTATACCACGATTTTATTGAGGTGTCTGTGACCTTTGCGTGTTGACTTGTGGAAGAGACATCTGTTGAGATAGTCCCGGCGTATCAGACAAATTTTGAAGCATCTGTCCCCAATAGTCGGGGGTTGCCGCCAACGGCGCTTCCGTAATCCAGTTGCATGCCCATGTTTTCGTAGTTGGGACGAGGGGGTTGGGTTGGGTGTGGACGGTATGGTTGGCCGAATTGGTACATTGAATCGTTTTGAAAACGATACTATGGTTGTTGTGGAGTTTGGTAGTCAAATAGTGGACGAGTATGTTGGTGGTAGGACAATTATGTGTTCATTTGTAAAGGACTATGGTGAACTGGGGTGGGTTCGAAAGAGTTATCAGGACTATAGGCATAAGTGGGATCGATGTAGGCGAGTTGACGGCTAGAGTGGGTTCCTAACTAATATAATAATTAAAAAAAAAGTAATTGAATTGAGGTGCCAAATCACATGGCACCTCCCCTGAAAATCAAAATTAAGGCAACACAACTTGTACTGAGTTGTCATTTGATATGACGTTTTGTGAAATTGTTTAACTAATGCGCCATATGGGTTAACACCTGCAAGTTAGGGTTTTGCAAAATTATGTCATTTAAAAATTTTGAATTTTTGGTTATTTCAGTATTTCTTTTGAATAACTATGTTAGTCTAAAAAAAATTCTAATACATCACATTGTTAAAAAAATCTTAAATGACAAATCTATTATAATAAAATAATTTAAAGGATTTCTGATTTTTTATGTAATTAAACAAACATATAAAATAATTGTATTTTTTTTACAATAATTAACTTGTTTTTTTCATTATCCTATTTGTGGTGATATATCATATGATATTTAATATAAATTATTTATGTCATATTCTTATGAGAGAATTAAGGAGAGAGACTTAATCATATTTTTTTATGATTAAAAACTATCAGTAATTCAGTTGGATAACAGTACCTTAATCCAATAATGTCATTTTTTTATATAATTTATTTAAAAATAAATTAATATTTTAAATTAATTTACCCTAAAGACCCAACTAATTATCACGGATATCTAAAAATTTCCCTAACATTTAAATTAATTCCTTCAATGAGATCACAAAAATCAAAACAGGGTATACAATTTAAATAATATTTCGTTTTCTTTTAAAAACAACAGTTTCCTCGAAGTCCATTGCAAGTAAAATATGATATTAATCTCTTCGAAAATTTAACACAGCTACTCTGTATATCCGATATAAGAAAACTCCAACTCGAAAACCTGTCTTTCCTATCTCATTAAATAAATACCTTTTTCTTTTGCTTGCTTCCTTTCTTATGACTTCTTTTTAATTTCATACTCTTAACAGAAAGCGCGCCAGAAACATTCTTGCCTTCAAGCCTTTTTGTCATGTTTACCACATTCGCCATACCTTTTTTTGCAGCAGCCCGATGCTCTGGCCGACGACTCATCATTTTTCTATCAAGTGGCCAAAATGCATAAGGTTCAAGCTTATCCTTCCTCTTTATATCTCCACCTGCTTTTTTGCAACCATATTCTTTTCCTGTGTAACCCCTACCAAACTCTGCTGTTTTTTCTCCGCTTCTGGGCTTTAGTTCCAGACCTCGCAGACAAATGACTATCAGGCTCACTCCTAGCATCATAATCTGAATCGGCTGGTATTTCCTTTGTCTGTTCCCTTTCCTCATGGATAATCAAACGTCCTTCAGAATCTACCTCCATCTCATCATCGTCTGACCTTGACTTCCTTTTGAGATTCTCAGACGATCTAAGAGTCGACATTGTTTTCTGCTGATCAAGTAAATCAAGTGGCTCATCATCTGATTTGTTGGATAAATGCTTGGGAGAATTCTTTTTTAGTCTCATATTGGACCTAGATGGAACATGTAGCAACATTATTAGTTGAAAATGATTCTCTTGACACTTTAGGCTATCGTAGGTTCTGGATACTCATCACAGAACGGATTATTCATCAAAGACTACTACTGCCGATTTATGCAATACCACAAATAAGATAGAAAACAGGCACAAATTTAAGAACAAAGACTCCACTTAAATTACAATAACAACATAGTGTTGCAGCAAAATTCAGGAGGACTAAATGAAGATGTTGCTGATTTCATTGTGTCCCTATGCAGCTTAAGATATGGCTCTCAAATTCAATATTGCACAATATTAACTAAAAAACTATTAAGGTTTTTGAAGTGTATATTAAAAGTCACAACACTAACACCACAGAACTTATATCCGTCTTTTCGCTTGCCAAGTTCAGAACAAGAATGACAATTTTGGGTACAACAAGCAAGTCACTTTAACATGTCTGCGCACATGTTTTATGAAGATTACTGGTGAACTAAACTTATAAACCACTCTTTTGTAGAAGTTCACTAAACTTCAATATACACATGAAATTTGCAAGAGGATAGATAATCAAAGTCTCTCAAAGGATTATGTAATTAAAACCAGTTCTCTTCATTTCAAATAATTCAAGTAAGGGTTAATAGTCATTTACCCCCTGCAATATAGGCGACTTTTGATTTACCCCCTTTAAAAAAATAATTTTGGATTACCCCCCTTGAAATTTTAAAATTCTAAGTCTTTTGCCCCCTAGGTAGAAAAATTACCCCCTGTAAATTTTTTTTTTAATTTACCCCCCTAGTTTTTACACGCTTAGGGGGGTACCCCAAAATTTCAAGGGGGTAATCCAAAATTATTTTTTTAAAGGGGGGTAAATCAAAACTCGCAAATATTGCAGGGGGTAAATGACTATTAACCCTTCAAATAAATACAAGATCATTTACCTGGATGTAGTTGTCTTTGAAACAAGAGACTTAGTTTCTTCAGATTTAGCACCTCGATTCTTCTCTTTCCGCTTCTTGATCTGTTTAACAAATGGATAAAAAATTATGTGAAGACTTGAACACAAAAAATTACCAGTTTTCTGTTCAACAAACCTTGCGTATGTTGGACAGAAGTCTCATATGTTCTTCAGGCAGGACAGCTTTAACGGCCTCCAATCCACACTTCTCGACAAGCATTCCCAAAAGACGTTTGACCTGAAAATAATTTGAATCTCACTCGTTCACATAATGAATAAATAGCTTGAAATCCAAAACAGCCATCCTCAACAAATCAATGAAATCACATTGATTATTTTTTCTTTAAAAAACATGATCACACATAAGATAATAAAAACAAAAACCTTTGCTTTAAAATGATTTCTGACGTCATCTTGCAACTTAAACATACACTCAACCACGCTCCTCAGATGCATATGCAATCCTTCTGCTTGTGATTTGGCTACTAAAACCTTTAACAAAGCAAAATTGGCCTGCAACATGAAGACAGATATTTAATTAATGGCTCAGGAAATGTTACTTCAGTCAGTAATGTATTTAACCAACAAAATGAAAAATGAAACAAACCTTAGTTATCTCTCGATTCTTTTTTTCGAGCAGGATAAATATGGATGGAAGCAAATCAAAAGCACTAAAAACAAGATCAGAGAATTCATTGGCCAAGCGACCTAGAGCTTTGAGCGTTGCACTTATCATATGTGGATTTTCCCCAACAAGGCCGTGAGCAACCTTAGCTCACAAAACAACACAATCAAATTACTGTCAGTATACGCAGTGCATAAATTGTACATTTTTCTACCATTAAGAGTACAAGCTATTGAATTCAACCAAATAAAATAGATGTAAAAAGCAAGGACAATTGAACTGTGAATTTACCTTGATAAAAAATTGATACAGGTTATTTCTGCTCCCACCTCTCTCCTCGTCTCCAAATGCATGGGCAATTTCATCCAGAATGTCACAAGCCCTGTTCCTGGTTTTTCCATTGCCCTGTAAAGATAACCTCCAAATTTAGCACCTCTGGAAGCTAGTGAAGATAATTTATAAGCAACTGATGGGAAAGAGTAATAACGGTGACAAGCATTTTTTATTCCTTACTGAACATTATACCCACATAATAATTAAAATCGCATTCGCATAGAAAACAATAATGGCCATTCCATCCTATTAAAAACTTAATACATAACTAACTTGAGTGAAAGCAGTGCATTTTCTTACTCAAGTGATACGTGCTTGGTGATTTTCAGTCATATGTGCTTGCTGGTCATTATGGATATTGACGGAGGCATGCGACAGTAATATTATGCATCCTAGTATCTTACATATGGCGGCAATACAAACCTTAACACCAACAATGTGTGAAACAGCTCAGCACTACTTTACAACTATGAATGGACACACCAAAGAGTTCCAGTTAGGATCATGAAGCCTCGCAACAGAGCCCACCCCCAAACCTAAAAATGTGTGGACACTAGATACCCAAGAAATGTAGTGGTGCCAGAAAAAACCGAGCAGAGGCAAAAGAAGTATATTGATTCATGTATTATAAAAAATGCTACACGGGAAAGGGACACATCATTACCTCTTTAAGAGCCAGTATTATCTCAGTGAGGAAAACTTCTGGCCTGATCTTCGAATCATCCTGTTGGCAGTACATAAGTTCAGATTCTTAATGCTATACTATAATATGACGACAACATATCTGATACACTGCAATAAAAGTGTGGTGACAAACATGGAAACAATAAACCAACTTAGGATACCTTAGACTTTGAGTCATGGACAGTTAAGAAGTAAAGGAATTGAACTTTGGCTGTCTCTGACTTCAAGACATGGACGATCAAGAAGTAAATGCAATCAAGTCTTTGACTTTTGGCAGAGAAATGGCAAGGAAAATTTTCAACCATAAGCTCAAGCAGATACTTAAGCTTTGATGAAACAATACTATCCGAGCTCTGTCAAGAATAATCCAAAGAGAAAAGAGTAAGCAGAAATGCTCCACGAAAATATTGCACATCAATAACTTTGATGATCACTTGACTTATAAATAAAAACCAATACAAGAAGCATACCCATGACAACACCCTTGACTGAACATTTTATAGCCAAAAAGTTCCAACATGAGATAAATATTTTCAATCTTCTATCTATGTTAATCAGGAAATCAAATAATATGAAGTAGACAAATACCCTGAGAATGATCGAAAAAACTTTGTATGCCTTTTTTTGCATTACACCAACACCCTGCAAATAATAATCACAATAACCATCTTCTTAACTTGACTATTTACAAAAGAAGTTTCAGAAATTCCTTGCAAAGAGAAGTACATATATCAGACAAACCTGCAATGCTGGCTCTACTAATGTTTTAAATATAACTAAATCAATATCTTTCGCATCTAATCCAGGCAACAATGAAACTGCGAAATCAAGAAATCGTGCCCTACGATGAAAAGAAAATCTATGAAATAATATTGACACGGTGACACCCGACAAGCAAATAAGATAATTTTAGTAAAATGCAGATTGGACAAAAACTAATTTCCAACTTCACAAGAAAATCAATTAGACAATTCCGAGAAATAGAAAATAATCAACACCTGAGAACTGATTGAGATACATCAGTTGATGCATCGTCAATCTGCTTATATCTTTTGGAATTGTTTATTTTGTTGGTCTTTTGAATGCATTTTAAAAGGTCCGACATTTTCTTATTAAGTAAGTTTTGTACAACCTTCTTTTCTGCTATAGAAGCGATATCCCAAATTGTGGCCTGTAAATGAAGCAAAACTATCATTATAAACTTTTTGTACAGATTAAATGTAACAAAAATAAAGACAGGTTTAATTCTCAGCTGTCAAGTAATTAAGGAACGCAGAAAAAATAGAGCACTTCATCTTTTCACGAAAACTATGCAACAATCTTTTCAACTCAGGGAATGAAAACCGGAAATGGTTACCATTTTTAATATTTCCAAAAATCATTATTAGTCTAATGAATATCTGTCAGCTGTAGTTGTCTTGGTATTCCATATATAACTTCTATTACTATATTCACATTTGAAGACCGGGTAGAACAATTCTAGAGCTTTTCGTTCTAGATGTCTAGTCATGGATAACTAAAGAGCAATACAAACCAATAAGCTCTGCAAGCCCACATAATCACTATTCAATTTTTTAAACTAATGATGATCGATATTTCATTAGAGAGAGAGGGAGATATTATGCATTGTCATATCTTTACTTCAATCTTGACATCAACTTATGTACTAGATGTGAAGCGAGCTTGGACAATGAAATATAAATGCGAAATATTGTCTAAACTACAAAGCATAAAATGCTGGCAACTGGTGAGAATTATTTTTTACATTACTATATACCCTGAATCTTTGTTGGCAAAATACCAACCAATTAAAATAACATGAGTAAAACTGATGATAATATATCAAAAAATCTATAAAAATGTGCATTGGGTAAATAAAGAACTGCAGCACATACTTACACAACCGAAAAAGTACAATGACATAAGCAGAACTGGAAACTCTACTTTTATGTTATGACAACATGCATGTAGATACAAGGGAAAAGACACTGTGCATTCATTTGGCTCAACTACAGAACATTGAAGAAATAGTACCTGCAAACAACCACCTTCATCTTTTGTAGATTTCAGGAACACTTCTGACAGATCTTTCAACAAGTTCTTTGCAGATATATCCAGCGCCCTCAAATTTTCTGTTGCGACCTGCTGTGAGCAATTAACCAAAATATGTTCTTCGGCCATATCTTGCCCAATATTGTCCTTATCATTTGAGTCCTTAATATTCTTGTTTTGTCTAATCAGAAGCTGCAAACTAGTGCATATTATTCCACGAATATCAGGTTCTTCTTTTACTTTACTACGTAAATGTCTCTCTAGATCTTTGAAACTTTTAGCAGTGTCTGAAGGATAGTTGCAAAATGAAGGCAGCAAAGACCACAAAGAATAAGCAAGTGCGTCTGCACTCCTTGATGAGTCCGTCAGTCCCTGCTTCTCAAGCTGAAAAATGTACAGGGTAGGAAATGAATACCATGGAGAAAAATAACACTGCATCGCAAAATAAATGTCCAATACCTTTTGAGCCTTCTCCCTTAAACGTTGAGTCATAGGAAAGATCTCCTCTGTAAAATATTTTAGACTTGCACCAACAATATACTGTTTTAGAATTGGAATAAGCCATTTGTTTGAAACAGATAAATCTTCAGCTTCAAACTTCAATGGTATAAGCGATAAAAAAGTTTCAGGTCCCATTGCAACAAGAGCTGATCCAAGGCATGCATGAAGCTGCACGATATAGAGTGAACCGGTACTTTAAATCAGTAATTTGTTATACATTAAAAAAACTAGAAGATCAGACTAATTCCCAGATCCTCTAAACAAAAATCAACTTAATTAAGTTATTGGCTAAAAAAACAAACCAAGAAAACACTCAAATTTGCATGAATCATAGAAATTCAAATAGTTTATTATTGTCTAACCATACAAATAATAATAATTGTTAAGAGTCCCACATCGGACAATATATGGCATGAACATGTGTTTATAAGTGAGGGTAATCCTCACCTTACCAACCGGTTTTGTAGAGTTGAGTTAGGCCCAACCACATTTCTTAACATGGTATCAAAGCCTGGTTTAAGATCCGGTGAGCCACCTTCTATGGTTTCCGCTATCGGGCCACCCACCATTTATTTCCACGCTCAATTGTCTAGTCCTGAGCGTGAGGGGGTGTGTTAAGAGTCCCACATCGGACAATATATGGCATGAACATGTGTTTATAAGTGAGGGTAATCCTCACCTTACCAACCGGTTTTGTAGGGTTGAGTTAGGCCCAACCACATTTCTTAACATAATAATATAATACACATACATACATCATCAACATCATTGAATGCACATTTAATTTGTCACAGAATAAATAATAGAGTTGATACAAAACACCAATTCACTTTTATAATCAATATCAATATCATAGTATAATATAATAATAATTCCAAGCGTATACAACATTTTTCCAGGTCAGCCTGCCATGCTGGGAAAAAAACATATGAAAGCTCATTTTATAAGAATTTGAGTTTCATATTTTGGTTGTTTAGCACAAAAGAATTGAAAAGCATCATAGAAAGAAAGGATAGTTAAACCTGTTTCCTAAAGGGAAAATCTTCATCAGTCAGCTTCTGGATATCTTCCATGTTTTTGAGAATACCTCTCGTGAAGTAAGGAGAGTTACTTCCTGTATTGATTATAACAGTAATCTCAAAAATAAGTAACAGGAATTTTGCACTGCTACTATTTGAGGAATGAAATTAGAAGAGAAAAAAAATTCTAAAAACAAACCAGTAAGCCATACTAATGAATTACCAATCAACAAAATATATATATTATTAGCCAATGCAAGAAACAAAAACAAGACTTGACAGCAATCAAAATACCTAGCTTGTGAAACATAGCTGAAACAACTTCAAATACTCTACCCCAAGCAGCAGCATAGTGATAACCAAGTAAGCTCTCAACAATTGCAATAATTCTCTCAATATTGGTTGGTCCTGACCTCCTTGATTCATCCAAAGTCATCTGATCCACGCATTCTTTAATCAAAATATCATCAATGCAATAATTGATCATGCTCTTGAGTGCATCTGCGGCAGCGAATATGGCCTCTTCATGTTTAGATGCAAAAATATCTGCGCATTTAAATGTAAAAAATAAAATTTCATAGTTGCCAAATAAAAACATGTAAATATACGCAAACAATTGAAATTCGTGATACCTTTGAGATCACTAAAGACACTGGGAAGCTTAATCAGACACATTAGCCTGTTTAGAGAAAAGACTTTCTTCATTCCATCATCAAGCAAGCGGACAGTAAATGTTAATCCATCTCCAGACATGACATTGGATGAGGTAGAATGAGTCGATAATGAGCATAATACCTCAAGTAATGCTTTAGGAGAAACTTCCGATGTCGGGTTTAGAAAGAGGAAACTCAAACAATTTGTTATGCGCGTTGTGACTAGGGGCTGACGTAGAACCAAGAGACTTTCAAAGTACTTGAGGATGCTGGTCTTGTATGTTAGCGACAAGAAAGGAAAGCATTCTTTCAAGGCATCGAGAATGTACAAAAGCTGTTTGGCTCTTTCTTGATCAGCATTTTCATTTGCTCCAGCAGGAAACAGTATAAACCTCTCGAGTATCTTTTGAATACGTTCACTTGCAGATGCTAGTATTGAAGACATTTGAAAGCTTATCAAGACATCACGGAGACACAAATGAGATTGCTTTCTTACCTGTTTGAAGATCAAGTCAGCACACAGCATTCAAGACTTCAAGTATGTAATTAAGTAAGCATTCTACACCCATAATCCTTAATAAGTAACAGAAACAGCCTAGTAGAAAACCAATAAAAACACAAACTTGCATTGTATAATTCCTAATTCGGATATGATCAACTAGGGTTTTATAAACACAAACTTGCATTGTATAATTCCTATTTCGGATATGATTTTATAAAAAAACTTATACGTCAAATATCAAATATATGATATAGTATCAGTATGCATCAAATTAATCACCAATTTCGCATCCATATAGTAAAACACAGAAAATTGAGGCTAAGTAATCGAAGTTATTACCTCAGGTCGTGAATCAATAATAAACCCTAACAACACATCGAACAGCGGCGACACATTAAACCAATGAAGACTGTCTCTATTGATCAACAAATGCGAAAGGCACTTCAATCCATGAATAACAGCAGTTTCAGAACTCAACGGAGACTGAATAACTTTTAAAACCAGCTCGGACAGAAACTCCCTCTTATTCTTCACCACTGCAAGAGGCACTTCAACGATTACAAAAGAGAGAACGGTGAGGAGCGCGTCGATGAGGTGCTTGGGCGGATTAGGCTCCGATGCGATGCGGTCCAGGGAAGAACAAGCGGCTGCGAAGTAAGCAACAGGTGATGAAGGTAGGTTGTTGTGTTTGAGTTCCTGAGACATGGCACCGATAACGGCACGGAGGTGTTGGTGGTTTTCGTCGGTGGATTCTCCGGAATGAGAGAGAATTGAATTGCATAAATCATCATCATCATTGGTTTCGTTGATGTTGGATGTTGATTCTTCAACTTCCATTGATTCTTCAATTTCCATTCCTTGCATGGTCGAAGCGAATGGAAAACCTTGGCGCACACGGTAGTGAGGGTTTATGCAATGTTGGTTATATATGTATACTAATTAAGGAATTGGATCCTTAAGGGTTTATTAACCCTATTTATAATTTTAACTATAATTTTAAAAGAAAAGAGGTGATGCACTGACATCGTAAATTAATCTTACACTGTCAACTAATGACGACGATGCATTTTGTCAAGTTACGCTGTAAATTTTAAAATACTTGTATGATATGGCAAAATACTATATTCTCATTGGATGACAGTGTAAAACTTTTTTACACTATCACTGCATCACCGTTAAACCCTAATTTTAATTATAAGAAAATAACACAATTATTCCTAAAAATCATAAAATCAATAAATAACAAATAAAGAAGGGTTTAATGGTAGTGCACTGTCAGTGTAAAAAAGTATTACACATACTAGGGGTGTTCACGGTCCGGTTTGGATCGGTTTTGAGACAATAAACCATCAAATCCAAAGATATATAGAGCATGCGGTTTGGTTCGGTTTTTGGATGATAAAATGAAAAAACCAATCCAATCCGATCCAATTTATTCGGTTTACTTCGGTTTGGTTGATTCGGTTTTATTCGGTTTTTAAACCAATAACATTTTATTGAATTATGCATCATAAACTTTAATTTGTTGAATTATCCTAAGCTTTTATTTGTACAGCTGAATTAAACTCATTCCACCATTAAGCTTTTAGTCACGTCATTCAACATCAATCAACGGTTAGAAACTTCAATGCAAAACTCATCTCGTGACCATTTCAATACTTGTATCAAATAGCAGAATTTTAAAACTCATTCCTCCTTAAAGTATAAAATAGCAGAATTTCAATAGCAGAATTTTTAAAGTACAATAGCAGAATTTTTAAAGTACAATAGCAGACATAAGGACTAAAACACTAGCAGCTGACCCCAAAACACTAGCAGTATAAGTTGAAGGAACATCACAGTCACAGCAGCGATTGCTACAACCACTTGACTGCTGCAGCAGACACTACTAAAAAATGCAATGTAACATAACATGGTTTTGCGTGGCACCTAGAGGTCACCACACTTTGCAATGCTGCTGCTATTGACTACCAAGGCTATTGATTCTCTCAAAAACAGTAGATGTTAAAGCTCAAAAACAGTAGATGTTAAAGCTCCTCGGAAATGTCTCTCTTCTTGTTTTTTGGTATATCCAAGCTGGCAAAAAAACAGCCAAACCATCAAGTTTTAGAAAGCATTAATCGTTGGCCACCCACCAAATCAGTCCAAGAGATATACTAAACTTAAGAATTAAATCAAAATACTAAACTTGAGAATTAAAAAAATACGCCTCCTTACTTTAAAATGAATACGATAGAAAAAAAAAACAAAAGGTGGGCCTAGAAAGAAAGGGAATGTATAGAAACTGTCATGGTCCTTAGATCAAACGAATACCCTACTTTGATGGATTTTTAAAGTACAATAGTAGACATAATTGGTGTTTTAAAATAGCAATAGCAGAATTTCAATAGCAGAATTTTAATAGATAATTTTAATAGCAGAATTTTAAAAGTACAACAGCAGCATAATTTCAATAACAGAATTTTTAAAGTACAATAGCAGAATTTTTAGTAACAGGCTAACAGCAACATAATTTCAACAATGCTAGCCTGCTAATCTACTTCTTGAATATTAAAAGTTTTACAAGTACAATAGAATTTTAAATCAATGTAGTAATAGCAACATAATTTCAACATAAGAGTTTTAACATAATTCAACAGAATTTCATAACCAGAATTTAACATAATTTCAAAACAAATTTCTAACAGAAACAACAACATAAGTTTCAACAGAATTGCATCATTATCAGTATCAGAATTGCATCAGTGTCATTAGCTAATCAAAAGCATAAAGATAAGTAGCTACTCAAAATTCTTCAGCATAAGTATCATATCTCCTACAAGAGTCTTCACAAATCTTCACAATTCTTTCACAATACAGATACTAGCAGCTAATCAGAATCTATATCAGATACACCTTCATTCAATTGTGGGATTGGAGCAAGTTCTACAATAACAAAGATAAATATTAACCAATATGAAAGAATAAAAATGCACAACAACAAAAATAATATAAATTATAAGTAATTACCTAATTCAAGATTTTCTAACTCATCCACAAGCTCTTCAATATCTACTGACACCGAGGAATATTTACACCAATTTTGTGTACAAATTAAAGCCTCAATTGTTTTTGGCGTAAGAGAGCTTCTATAACAAGTAAGCACTCTGCCTCCGGTAGAAAAAGCGGACTCCGAAGCTACAGTAGACACAGGTACAGCCAATACATCTCTAGCCATTTGACCAAGAATTGGATACTTGTTGGAATTCACCTTCCACCAGTTCAAGATATCAAAACCAAGACTCTTCTTCTCCAATTTTTCCATGAGATACAAATCCACTTCATTTTTCTGCATGCTCTCATTAAGATTCATGTCCATCTCAACCTCTAAAGCAAATGCATCCTCTGGTGCTTTAAGTTCTACCATTTCCACTTCATGAGAGGAATGTATAGGATTTTCACTTTGACCTTTACCAAGGAAAAGCCTATAACTCTCAAATATTTTATATAATGTCTCCTCTGTTTTTTTGCACAAAGATTCAGCAACATCCTTTACATATACCTTGTTCAATCCCCACCTAACAAACTGCATCTTATGCCGAGGATCAAGCACAACAGCAACAAAGATCAACATATTCATTTTTTGAACATCACCCCAATATTTATCATACTTAGCTTTCATATTTTCAGCCATAATTCCAAGCAAGTTGTATGAACTTTTTAAATCTATCCACCCCTTCAATGTAGTCAATATCCTAATGTGTTCATTGAAATATTGAGAAGAGGTTACAAAAGTAGAACCTGACACCTTCTTTGTGATATCAAAAAATATTTTCAAAAAATTAACAAAACATTTTGCATTATCCCAATCCTCATTATTAGGAACACCTCCTTTCATCAGCACAAAATCAGCACACTTCTCACTCAATCTCTTAAATGCCTTCTGAAACTTCAACGCACTTTCAAGCATAATATATGTGGAATTCCACCTAGTGGAAACATCCAACTGAACAATTGATTTTTCTTGTAACCTAGCTTCCTTAATGCAAGTTTTAAACCTATCCAAACGACCCAGAGATGCACGAACATATCTAACAACATTTCTAATCTTACCAATTGAGGAATGATAGTCTTCTAGTCTTTGGATTGGATTGATCGGATATATTAAAAATAAATATATAAAAATATTTTTTTAAAATTATTTGTTTACACACTAAAATATGAAAAATAAATATTGAACACATGACACACATATTTTTAAACAATTTATGACCACCATAATCATATAGTTGTTGTATTTTGCTTAAATATTCAATAACTTAAAACAATTTTACTGCATACTCATACTCCATTCTATTGCATAAAATTGAAGTTTTATAGTTTGCAAATACTTTTGATTTGAGGTTTTGCGATTTGGGAAGAAGGTTGTGGCTTGCGGATACTTGTAGTTTGCAATTTGTGAGTTTGATTTATAATGGTTGTGATGTTTGGTATCTCTATATTTCATCATTGATTGATATGTTTGTGATAATTTGAAAGATGTCGTTCTGTTTTTCATTGGAAATGTCCATAGACTATGCCTCTTTGTTTCTTTCATGATGGTTTGTACTTGGTCATTGTTTTTTCAAGTATTCTCTTTATTCAAATAAATAAGCAATAACTCAATTAAAATTAATAATTTATTATATGAATTATTTATGTTGATTGTGATTGGTTTGGTTCGGGTTTACGGGTAGCAATTTAGAAATCCGTTGCCCGAACCAATTAACATCGGTTTTAATTAGTTTGGTTCGGTTCTTGCCCGAACTGGAAAAATGCCCAACCCAAACACATTGGTTTGGTTTGGATTCCGGTTTGGTTTGGATTTACCCGAACCAATGAACACCCCTAAGTTTCCCGCATCTTTATGAACATCCGTACGTAGTTGTTCTTTCTAACTTTTTTTATTTTTTCAGGAGCTTGTAATCTGAACATAAAAAAGAAATAAAAAAAAAGGAGAATCAAACATTTTATGGAGCACAAACATTTTATGGAGCTTGTAAATCCGTACGTAGTTGTTCTCGCATCACTAAAGCACAAATATTTTATGGAATAAAAAAGGAGAATCAATAAGTTGTGTGTATTACTAATATAATTGTGTGTTTAGATTAGTTAGGGATTAGCTACAAATTATTAGAATGGTGTATTTAAATTAGCTAGAGATTAGCTGGGAATTAGCTAGAAAGTAGCTGCAAATTAGCTACAATTTCTGGGTTTAAATATGATATTAATATAAAAAAATTAAAATTGAAACAATTGACAGGTGACATACATGTTAGTATTTTTTACCACGTTGGCATTGCCACATGTAAGTCACATCATCAAAAAATTTTCACATGGCATGCCACATAAGCCACCATTTGTGGAAACTAACGGGAGAGACAAAAGTTAAGGACGGAAAACTTTCAGAATACTATTATTTGAAGGAAAATTTTGGAAGAACCAAACCTGAAAGTTGGGATATTTGTAGGGACCTTAAACATATTTAACCCTAAATAAAATTAAAAACTATTTTATTTTAAACATAATACATTTTTAAGTACTATATTATCTTTTATAAATACTATAATGTGTTTTTAAATGCAATACATGTCTAAATTTTATAAAATAATACTCGAATATTTAACATAAGAGAAACTAATAGAATACGAGAAAAAAGTGTTGATTATATTAATGTATATTATTTAAAAGAGAAAGATTGAACATAATTGAGATAACATTTAGTGAGGTAAGAAAAATCAATGTGTTATTTTGGAGAAAGACAATATAAGTATTAATATAATTTTTTTTAAAATTTATAACGATGTGGGCCTAATGAACTACCCGCAGCCCATATGGGCTAGTACTAATGGGTAGCAGGCTTTTTAGAGCTTGCTAAAAAAAACCCTAAAAAATATGGGCTCTAATTTTAAGGCTCAAGCCATATAATTTTTCGGGTCTGGCCAGTCGACCCTTATGGGTTAGCCCATTTTAACAGCTCTACCGTCACACCATCATCTATTTAATGAAGTCAATGTTTTTAATAAAACTATTTATTTTTCCAAAACCAATTATATTACAAATAATAAAATAAAAAAATTTTAAAAAATTTCATACATACATTTCAAATATTTTAAATAATAAATACAAATCAAAATATCAAAACATTAATACATATTTAATACTCTAAATTATCAAAACAAAAATAATAAAAGATATAATAAAATAAATGGGCGGATTTGAAAAGGGTTTGAGGTGGATACTAGTATTTTTATTATTTGACCTATCCTCATATTTTATAATCGAGAAAATCCAAACCCAATTAAAATGGATTTTCCCCATCATGTTCGTTATATATGTTTAGATTTTTAGATTTTATGACTTTTTTTATTATTGGCAGATTTTAGATTAAATAATTGTTTATTTTTTTATTTTTAAAAATAAATATTTCTTTATTGAGAAAATGGATGGTACACTGACAGTGTAAATTATTTTTACAGTGTCAACCAATGACAACCATGTATCCCGCCAAGTCAGCCTGTAAAACTTAAATTATTTAAATGATTTGGCACTTTAAAATATTTTGATTTGATATATGTGTTAGGGGTGTTCATATCCAATCCAATCCAAAAAAAAATAACCGAAAACCGAACCGAAAAAACCGAATTTTTTTGGATGTGTTTGGGCCACCATATAACATAACCGACCGGTTCGGTTCGGTTAACGGTTGGCTACATGAGAACCGAACCGGTCCAAACCGAACCGGTATTTATTATATTTGCTCACCATTTTATGTTGGATATGAAAAGTGTTGGATATGAACCGATATTTATTCTCATTGAACACCCCTATGTTTAGGCAGCCGCCCAAGCCCTAATTTACATTTATTATTCAGCCACCCAAGCTTCATAGAGAATCTCAATCATTCATAAAATTATTTTATGAGATTCTCAATCATTCTCTAAATTGAATACATATTGAATTACATTCATTGTAGAATGAATTACATTCACCGTATGAAATTTGCATATTTCATCTCCAACCTTCTTTCTCCTATTTCATCTCGACCTTCTTTATTCTTTCTTATTTTGAAATATCTCTCTCATTTCATCTCAATTTGTTTCCTGTTTCGAACCGTCATTCCATTATCAATAAGTACACTTTTTAATTTGTTCGATTTTAGCTTTTTCGATTCCGCTTTTTTACGGTTTGTTCGATTTCATCTCAATTTGTTCTAATTTTTAGTTTGTTTGATTTTTATAGGAATTAGTCAAGTAATATCCTCTGATAATGTTGTTTCATCTACTCAACCTAATCTTGTTAGCAACCTCAGTCAGGTATATTATTGTTAATTTCAGAACTGTAAATGTCTACTCTGCAAATGAATTTAAAACAAGTCTACCGTAAGAGGATTGATTCATATATATTTTCTATTCAACAATAACTTGATTTAATGGAGAACAATGAAAGATTCCACTGGTATTTGTTTTTGTTATTGTTGACTGCAATAGATAATTTGCTGGTAACAGTCATTACCCCATTGCATACAACCAAGTTTCCTAAACACCCTACAGAGGTGTGAGACTTGTTTTATACTAGACAGTAGACACAACTATTGTAAACCATCCACTCCATATCACATTACTACGAGGGTCCAGTACAAGTGGTCGGTGGAGTGTGAATGTTGTAAACCCTGAGTATCGAGTTCAATGACCATTGATTAAAAAAGAAAAATATCTCTAAGTTGAGAAATAACTCAAATAAGAAATACACTAGACACTATTAGGTACGTAAGTTAGAGGTGTGTTCAAAATAGGAAGGGTTCCAATCAAACTCAGAGTATGACTTGATGATCATACTGTATAGTCCATAGCATAATATAATGAGTTCTTACTAAATTGAATACTTAAATTACTATCTTAATTTTCACACACCCTCCTCTAGGTTACTAAATTGAAAACTTGTTAACCTTATGAATCGGGTGACCTTGGATTGAGATCTTTGATTCGGTTAAATGATGTTACTAATCTCAAGTTGGGTTGGGATTTGTTAAATAACAATGAGTCGTGGGTTATCCTTCTGAAGAACCGCGTTTTGAGGAACCATGGATGAATCAATTATCACATCTTCTCCTCGCTCTGGACAGGTATGAAATCGTTGTTTCCCACTATCCATCTCCACTTTTGCTGGTCGCTGGGTTCTTGTAGGTTGATCAAGTTTTAAACCGACACCTGGTGCGGTCATCCGCTTTTACGTAATTCTTCTCTGGATTTTCTTCACGCTAAGGACATCAATGTCAATGCTATGGTAGCTGATTTCATCTCTAATGGGAATTGGGCATTTCCTCCTTCTTGGTATGAGGGGTTTCCTTTCCTTACTTCTCTTCCTCTAGTTCTGGTTGGTAACGGTAGTAAGGATATTAGGGTTTGGAATAGTACTGTTTCGGGTCAGCTCACCCTTAAGGATGCCTATTTGTTCTTTTCTAATCCTCCTCCTCCTTTGGATATGGCTAAGAGCATTTGGAAGGCCGACATTCCTCCATCGAAATCTCTTTTGGTTTGGAAGCTTATGCACGACAAAATTCCATTGATTTACTCATCATGAAAAGAGGAATCTCTCTGGCCTCTTACTGCTCGTTGTGTCATAATGATATGGAAAGCACAATTCATCTTTTCTTCCACTATAGCTTTGCAAAAGCTCTTTGGTCCTGGCTTGGTAGGATTACCAACACTTCTGATTTTAGTTAGGTGGAGCAATGACTCGAGTTTTGTCACCAGGGTAAGTCTAAGCAGTGTGCCTTGGTGTTGATTGCGGCTATGGTTTTAATTCTAAATCAAATCTGGTTCTCTAGAAACAATTAGATTTACAACAATCAAAAGTCGAATGTCTCCAACTCTATTTGTAAGATCTTGGCTCAAATCAAGATGGTTGGGAATCACACGCTTTTGACTTCTTCTTCTTCTATGTCTGATTTCATTCTCATTAAAGAGGTTCTTTGGTCTCCTCCAAATTTGGATTGGATCAAGTGTAATTGTGATGATGCTTTCACTTTTCTTCTGCCGATTGTGGTGGTATCTTCAGGGATAACTTAGGTAATTTTTTACTTGCTTTTGCGGAGAATTTGAGCTGGAATTCTTCCATTTCTCCAGAGTTTGTTGCCGTTCTTCGTGCTTTGGACATAGCTAAGTCTAAAGGTTGGCGTAAACTTTGGGTTGAAACTGATTCATTAATGGTGGTCAAAACTTTCACCAACCCTTCTTTAGTCCCTTGGGGACTTCGTAATCAATGGAACTCGTGCTGGGATTCATCTAACAACATCAATATTGTGATCACGCATATTTACAGGGAAGGAAACTCCTGCGCTGATTTTTTTTGCCAATATTGGTCTCACTACTAATTCCATCATCTTTTTTTGATTTCATCCCTCATAGGATAAGGAATGATTTTGTAAAGAATATATTAGATATATTTTTCTTTGAATTCGTTAACTTTTAATAGGATAAACTTTGTTCCCCTTTTTGTAACTCCTTTTCTTTTTTATCAATATATTCTACTTTATTAAAAAAAATGACATCAGAATCCAACACCTACACTATATCAC
Source organism: Lathyrus tuberosus (assembly GCA_022829125.1). Lineage (NCBI taxonomy): Eukaryota > Viridiplantae > Streptophyta > Magnoliopsida > Fabales > Fabaceae > Lathyrus > Lathyrus tuberosus. The sequence continues at coordinate 924,204 of JALAZF010000951.1, read as the reverse complement.
ATACTATTTTTATTTTTATATTAATTTTTTCTCTCTCTTCAGATCAGGTTAGCATTTATCTTGTGAGGTATAATATATGGTGTAGCTTCTACTGTGTTGATTTTTGGTGTCAACATAGCAGCTCTCCATTATGTTATAGGCTTCTGTGAATGCTCTATTCAAAATTATATACATGAAAATTATTATTATATGGGTTAACAAGCATAAAAAAATCAGCAGTAACTTCAAATAAGTTATTTAAAAAAAAAGGTAATTTATTATACAATCCATTTTCATTCTTCATTAAAAATACAGCCTGTTAAAAAAATACGTCTCCATTAATATCAATTTTTTTGTCGCTAACAATTACAGTTAGGGGTGCTCACGGCGCGGTTTAGACGATTTTGACGCTAAAAATCATCCGAACTACAAGAGAAAAAAGCATGCGGTTTGATTTAGTTCGGTTGACTTTTAAAAAAAATCCGAACCAAACCAAACCAAACCAATGCGGTTTGGATTGGTTCGGTTGGTTCGGTTTTTTACAAAAAATTTGTTGAGTGATATTTACATATATAGAGAACAACATAACTTTGTGTTTAGTCGTTCATACATTAACAAATAACAACAAAAATATCATATTTAAACAAAAAATTCTCATTCAATATACAAAAATCAAGTTCAACAAAATTGAAAAAAAATAGTAGCATAAAACAATATCAAAAATATTATAATAAAATAGAAAAATAGAGGATAAGAGAGATTAAATAAGATGAAAAAGAAAGAACATAAGAGATGTGAAATTAGAGAAGAAATGTGCGATAAAAACATAATTAGAAGAGAAAATAGTAACATAAAAATGAGAAGATGAAAAAGAAAGAACATGTGAGATGAGAGATTAGTGTAGAAGAGGTGAGACGTACATGGCAAAGAAGATGAGAAGAATGCGCAATACTATTATGAGATATTTGAGAAGATTAAAACTGAAAAGTTAAGTGTGAGTAAGAGAAAATATTTCGTAATTGTAAGGTTAAGACATAATGGGTTTGAGTTTTGGGTTAGATGTGAGATAAGTGAAGTTTGGGCTATAACATAATGTAGTTTGATTTGGTTTAGTTCGGTTTGCAAAATACAAACCGCAAACTAGGGGTGTTCAAATCCAAACCAATCCAAATAAAAACCGCAAACCGATCCAAAAAACCGAAAACCGCAAAAAACCGAAAATTATTGGATGTGTTTGGATGTCATTTTATAAAAGCCGATCGGTTCGGATCGGATTTCGGATTGATTTTTCAAAACCGATCCAAACCAAACCAAACCGCATGTATATATTTTTATACTTATTGATTTTTTATTAGTATAATACCTTATGTTAATTTATTATTAGTTGATACTTTTTTTTTATAAAATACTATTTATTAGTTTGATTTAATCTATTAATTTTTATTATTTCATTTGTTTCAATCCTAACTGATCATTATCATTTTGTAATATTAACTTTTAATAAAGTATATATTATATATTATATCAAATTTATTATTTATTAGCGTTTTTACAATATTAATTAAATTATAATTTGTAATTTGGATATCCAAAAAACCGATTCAAATCAAACCGCAAGAAATCGGATCGGATCAGATTGAATTTTTTTAACCAATCATCCAAAATCGAACCAAACTGCAAGTAAATATATCTTTGGATCAGATGACATTTTGCTACAAAACCGATCCAAACCGAACCGCGAACACCCCTACCGCAAACCAAACCAAACTGTGCGGTTTTGTTAAAAGATGGCCCAAACAAATCCGAACCAAATGCGATTTTTTGCGGTTTCGGTTTGGTTTGGTTTGGTTTGCGGTTTTCTATTGGGTTGGTTCGGTTTTGGACACCCCTAATTACAGTACACACTAGGGATGGCAATGGGCAGGGTATGGGTAGGGTACTATAGTACCCGTCCCCGTACCCACAGTTGAAAAAAATCCCCGTACCTTGTTAGAAGTAATTCGTGTTAGTTTGTCGAAGTCGAATGGTTTTATAGGCTTTGGTCGAAATTGTATATAGTTAGTCGAATAGTTGTAGTGTTGTGTATGTCAGTTGTATTCGACAGAGTCGAATATAGCTGATAAAGAGTTAGTCGAATTGTTTTGGGCTTGGGCTTTGATAGCCTATATAAAGGGCATTGTAATTTGTAATATACACAACAACTTCATAATAAAATTTTTACAAAGTTTCAAACCCTAATTTCTTCTTATTTTCTCTCTCTCTTTCTTCTTCTTCTTCTTTCTCTCAAATATTCATCTTTCTTGGAACCCAATTCTAACAATTGGTATCACAGAGCCCGGTTGCGATTCAGAGAGAATCTAATGGCAAACAGAACAACAACGTCCACACAATTCCTAGCGAATCTACCGGTTTTCAAAGGGGAAAACTACCAACGGTGGGTTGCGCAGATGAGAGTTATCTTCAGATTTCAAGATGTGGTTGAAATCGTGAATGATGGCGTAACTGAATTGGGGGCGAATGCGACTGATGAACAGAAAGTTGTGTACAAGGATCAACGGAAGAAAGATAGCAAAGCGTTTTTCTTGATTCACCAGTGTGTGGATCCGAATGTGTTTAAAAAATTTATTGAAGAAGAATCTGCGAAAGAAGCGTGGGACAAGTTAAAGAACTTGTATGGAGGTGATGAGAAATTGAAGAGGGTGAAGCTGCAAACCTTGAGAAAGCAATACGAAATGATTCAAATGAAAGAAGATGAATCAGTTTCGGAGTTATTTTCAAGATTGGTGATGCTGACGAACCAGATGAAGTCTTGTGGAGAAACAATCATAGATTTGCAAAAGATTGAGAAGGTACTAAGATCTCTGACTGCAAATTTTGATTACATTGTAGTGTCCATTGAAGAGTCCAAGAATCTCACTGAGATGAAGGTTAAAGAGCTACAGGCTTCTTTGGAAGCTCATGAGATGAGATTGAAGCAAAGAGATTCAGAAAGAGAAAAGGTATCGGACCAAGCACTACAAGCGAAATTCACCAAGAAATCTGGGAAAGCGAAGCAGGCTAGAAAAGCATTCAAACATGATCTGCCAATTAAGTCAAAAGGAAAGTTGGAGCTTGTTCATTCTAACGTATGTGGACCTTTTAAAGTTAGGTCGAATGGTGGCAAGCGTTACTTCTTAACTTTCATTGATGAATTCACCAGATATATGTGGATTTATGTGATCGAAAGTAAGAGTGAAGTATTCACAAAGTTCAAGAAGTTTAAGTTGCTTGTCGAAAAGCAAAGTGGCTGCAAGCTAAAGAAACTGAGAACTGATGGTGGTGGTGAATACACCTCTCGAGAGTTTGCTAGATTTTGTGAAGAGGAAGGTATAGAGCATGAGGTTATTGCTCCCTATACACCTCAACATAATGGAATAGCTGAGAGGAAGAATAGAAGTATACTGAATATGACGAGAAGTATGTTGAAGGCTAAAGAGGTGCCAAAGAGATTTTGGGCTGAAGCAGCTTCGACAGCAGTATACATTCTGAATAGATGTCCAACGAAGAAGTTAGTCGAGAAGACTCCTTATGAAGCTTGGACAGGTGAGAAGCCAAATGTAAGTAATCTTAGAGTTTTTGGATCAATATGTTTTAGGCATGTTCCTGAGCAATTGAGAACAAAACTAGATGATCGAAGTCAAACCATGGTGCTCATAGGTTATCATTCGACTGGTGCATATAGACTATATTCACCAGAAGATGATAAATTTGTGATCAGTCGAGATGTTCTGGTAGATGAGAATAAAAAATGGGAGTGGAGTCATGGGTCAGTTCGACAGGATACTGGTCGACAGATAGAAGAGACAGTTCCGACGGTGCTTGAAGAAGACCAACAAACTGAGGCCACGACAAGTCAAAATGAAGAACCTCCTGAGCAGAATGTCAGAAGATCAACTAGAACAAGAGCTGAGTCGACAAGGTTAGCTGGATATGAGAGATTTCCAGATAATGCAATCGATGCAGATGGTGACTTAATAGAAGAAGCAATGATGATGGCTGAAGCATAACCAATTAATTTGGATGAAGCCATAAATGATTCGAATTGGTGTGAAGCCATGAAGGAAGAACTCAGGGCAATCGAGAAGAACAATACCTGGGAACTTGTCGAAAGAGCCAGCAAGAAGCCTATTGATGTGAAATGGGTTTACAAGCTGAAACGAAGGCCAAATGGTAAAATTGCCAAGCATAAGGCAAGACTAGCGGCAAAAGGATTTCTGCAAAAACCTGGTATTGATTTCGACGAAGTATATGCGTCAGTGGCTAGGTTGGAAACAATCAGGATTGTTGTTTCGATAGCAGCGTATAGAGGATGGAAGATACATCAGTTGGATGTGAAATCAGCATTTTTGAATGGTCCCTTGGAGGAAGAAGTTTACGTCAGTCAACCACTAGGATTTGAGATTAAAGGGCATGAGTCGAAGGTGTATAGATTGAGGAAGGCTCTCTATGGATTAAAGCAAGCCCCTAGGGCTTGGAACAGAAGAATAGATAGTTTCCTAATCGAAGCAGGGTTCACAAAGTGTGTGTCTGAGCATGGAGTTTACGTAAATGATGTTGACAATGATAGTCGAATCATTTTATGCATGTACGTTGATGATTTGCTAATTACAGGTGCAAATGAAGCTGAGATAAGAAAAGTTAAGTCAAAGCTAATGCAAGAGTTCGAAATGTCCGACCTAGGGAATTTGTCATATTTCTTAGGGATGGAATTCAAAGGCACAACTGAAAGTGTGTTCCTGCACTAGAAGAAGTATGCTTAAGATATCTTGAAGAGGTTCAAGATGATTGACTGTAAAGCTGCAACAACTCCATTGGAAACAGGAGCAAAGTTGAAGAAGGTAACTGATGATGAGTTTGTAAGTTTGACACTGTACAAACAAATTATTGGATCCTTGAGGTATCTTTGCAATACAAGGCCGAACATTTGTCAGAGTGTCGGATTGTTAAGTCGATTTATGGAGAAACCCCAAGAATGTCATCTCATTGCAGTAAAGAGAGTACTGAGGTACATTAAGAGTACGATTGATCATGGTGTGCTGATGCCATGTCGAAATAAGTCCAAGTCGAAATATGCTGAGGTATATGGTTATACTGATTCAGATTTCAGTGGAGACCAAGATGAGAAGAAAAGTACTGCAGGCTATATTTTCATGATCGAAGGAGCTCCAATCTCTTGGAGTTCGAGAAAATAAAGCACTGTGGCTTTGTCATCATGTGAAGCTGAGTATGTAGCTGCATCGTATGCAGCATGTCAAGCAGCATGGATAGATATGTTGCTCGAAGAACTCAAGATCAAGGAACTTGGGAAGATGAAATTGTTTGTAGATAACAAGACAGCTATTGATCTTGCCAATCATCCAATGTGTCATGGTCGAAGTCAACACATAGAAAGAAGGTATCATTTTCTCAGGGATCAAGTAAACAGAGGGAAGCTGGATCTTGAATATTGCAAGACTGAAGTTCAACTAGCTGACATACTTACCAAACCTCTGAAGAAAATCAGATTTGACGAGTTAAAAAAGAGCATTGGGATGAGAAGTCTCGAAAACATTAATTAGGTGGTGTGTTAGAAGTAATTCATGTTAGTTTGTCGAAGTCGAAGGGTTTTATAGGTTTTGGTCGAAATTGTATATAGTCAGTCGAATAGTTGTAGTGTTGTGTAGGCCAGCTGTATTCGACAGAGTCGAATATAGCTGATAAAGAGTTAGTCGAATTGTTTTGGGCCTGGGCTTTGATAGCCTATATAAAGGGCATTGTAATTTGTAATATACACAACAGCTTCATAATAAAAATTTTACAAAGTTTCAAACCCTAATTTCTTCTTATTTTCTCTCTCTCTTTCTTCTTCTTCTTCTTTCTCTCAAATATTCATCTTTCTTGGAACCCAGTTCCAACATACCTGACCCCATACCCGCTTGGGTATCAAAATTGGCACCCGTCCCCGTACCCTATGGGTATATAAGTGTCCGTATCCGTACTTGTTACCCGCATTTCTAATAAAAATAAATATATCAAGTATAAAATATCATAATATTTTAAGTTTTTAAAAATATTAAAAAGTTTTTTAAAAAATTTATTGTTGAATTATGAACTAAATGATCACTTATATTAAATATGTAGTAGTTTAAAATTGATATATATTTTTTAAAATTTTATATTTATTTTTATATAATAATATAAATTAAAATATATAAATATATTTTATGCGGGTATGGGGCGGACTGGGTACTAAGGTGCCCATCCCCGCACCCATCCCCATTTATTTAAGTGGGTAATTACCAGAGCTCGTACCCGTACCCATTTTTGCGGATTTTTATCCAACCCGTTATGGGTAATTTTGTGGATACTCTTGGGAATGAGCCAAATTATCATTCCTAGTACACACAAGAAGACAAAATTAATAGTACAATTCAAAAAACCTAATTATCACAATATATAAAGTCAGCAGTAAAAAATGAATGAGGGGAGCAACAACATTGGAAATCAGAGAAAAAATATCACTATTTTTACAGAAAACTCATCAACTACCTAACTATTAATGGAACATGCATAGTAACACCCTCATTTACCCTTTAATCAAAATTAATTTACACCTAAAAATGCCCTTAATGGTAAATTACTAAATACAAAATTAATGACCAATAACATTATCCTTTTTTACCAAGTGGCAGAAGTTTTTTGAAAAATTCTGAACATTTCCCTCTCACTCTTGTCTTCCCTCTTTCCCTTGTCTTCGCCCTTCCCTCACCTTCTCTATTTCTGACCTACCCTCTTTCTTCCTCTCTCTCTCTCTCTCTCTCTCTCTCTTCTCTCAGATTTCTCTCTTTGTTCTTTCCTCTTTCTGAAGTAGAAATCGTGGTCCCCTAATCTTTATTGCGACGAGGCGTGGCTTCGTAGGAAAGGAAACTGGAAGAATCGGAGAAGCAACAACGTGACAGAGGAAGATGTTGATGAACTCAAAGCCTGCATTGAGTTAGGATTCAGATTTGAAGCTTATGAGTGATGGACACAACAAAAATGGATCTGTAAAATGGCTTAGGTTTTCATCACAAGGTAATAATAATAAGCTTAGGTTTTCATCATCATAAACTTATTTCTTCCTCTCATTTTTGGTTTTCTACAAATGGATATGTAAAATGGATGCTTATTTCTTCCTCTCATCTATAAAATGGTTTTCATCATCATAAACTTATTTTTGCAAATGCTGGGAAATCTTCGGCTTCTTGTTTGGAATCTAAAGGCGTTGACAAGCTTATGGTACTTGATTTGATTAATAAGAAATAATTAAGGATCATTTGTGTATTTTTGGTTGTGACTGTGTTGTTGTTGACTGAGCTTATTTTATTAAGTCATTAAATTGGTTTATGGATGGACAGGAAGGTGTAGTTTTTGTGCTGTCAGGATTTGTGAATCCCAGAGCATGGGATTTTGAGGTCGCGTGCTATGGAAATGGGAGCAGAGTTTAAGCCTGATTGGAACTCTAATTGCACTCTTTTGGTTTGTGCATTTTCAAATACTCCCAAGTTTCAACAAGTTGAAGCTGATTGTAGAACTATTGTGTCTAAGGTTTTTCTCCGTTCCTTTCTTTTTACTCTTTACATGTGAATGATCTTTAACAAAACTCTTTCCAAAATACTGCTTAAATTTTAGATCCATCGCTCAAAAGTGGCGTCTAAAGGAAATGATGTGGTTGCAATTTTTAACCAAGCTAGGCAACTTGGAGCTGTAGAAAGACCCCCTAAACGTTTTTGCCAGTGTTTTGGTGTTATGTCATTCAAAAAGTGTGTCAAATTGTCACTAAAAATACACTTACTATGAAATGTGACAAGAGAAGCTATAGAAATATCCACCTCATTCTCAGTTGGTCTATGTGGTTTCTGAATTTTGGGTGTTCCTGTGACGGATGAGAATGAGAGTTATATGCTTTTTTTGTTACATGGTTCTGAACTTAGTTTCTCATTTTACTATATGGTGAATAAAGTATTTATCTGACGACACATATGATCCTTCCAGCTATTCTGAACTGTTTTTCTTTCCTTTATAAATGCTTAATCCTTCTCTAACTTGATATTTGTAAATATAACATATTGTTATTGCAGGAGTGGCATGTGCTATCTTTTATAAGGTCCCTAAAAGCCATGACGCGATCTTCAAATGTTGTTGTTGTAACATTTTCACCTTCACTTCTTTCTCCATATTGTTCAAAAAGATTGCAACATATGGCAGACACCTTACTTTCTGTCAGAGCAATTCCAGGTTCATAATCAACTTTCATAATTTATGTGTTTATTTATCATTAACTCAAATTTCAGAACTAGACTATATATGTTTCAGATGAGGATAAAGAAATGGCAAGACTCCTCACAGGTTACCAAGACATGGTTGGACTTCTTAATGTACATAAAGTCACATGGTTAAATACACAGGTTATATTCTTGCTTCAAGTTGAGTCATATGCTTCTTTTTTTTGTTTCATCTCTCTCCACACACACCCTATTTTCTATATCCTACAATTTTCTTTATTTTTGTTCGATTTGAACAAACTTGTGTGTGTTGATTGTAGTTTTTTAATTATCTACATATCAACTACCTAACTATTAATGGAACATGCATAGTAACACCCTCATTTACCCTTTAATCAACTACCTAACTATTAATGGAACATGCATAGTAACACCCTCATTTACCCTTTAATCAAAATTAATTTACACCTAAAAATGCCCTTAATGGTAATTTACTAAATACAAAATTAATAACCAATAACATTATCCTTTTTTGCCAAGTGGCAGAAGTTTTTTGAAAAATTCTGAACATTTCCTTCTCACTCTTGTCTTCCCTCTTTCCCTTGTCTTCGCCCTTCCCTCACCTTCTCTATTTCTGACCTACCCTCTTTCTTCCTCTCTCTATCTCTCTCTCTCTCTCTCTTCTCTCAGATTTCTCTCTTTGTTCTTTCCTCTTTCTGAAGTAGAAATCGTGGTCCCCTAATCTTTATTGCGACGAGGCGTGGCTTCGTAGGAAAGGAAACTGGAAGAATCGGAGAAGCAACAACGTGACAGAGGAAGATGTTGATGAACTCAAAGCCTGCATTGAGTTAGGATTCAGATTTGAAGCTTATGAGTGATGGACACAACAAAAATGGATCTGTAAAATGGCTTAGGTTTTCATCACAAGGTAATAATAATAAGCTTAGGTTTTCATCATCATAAACTTATTTCTTCCTCTCATTTTTGGTTTTCTACAAATGGATATGTAAAATGGATGCTTATTTCTTCCTCTCATCTATAAAATGGTTTTCATCATCATAAACTTATTTTTGCAAATGCTGGGAAATCTTCGGCTTCTTGTTTGGAATCTAAAGGCGTTGACAAGCTCATGGTACTTGATTTGATTAATAAGAAATAATTAAGGATCATTTGTGTATTTTTGGTTGTGACTGTGTTGTTGTTGACTGAGCTTATTTTATTAAGTCATTAAATTGGTTTATGGATGGACAGGAAGGTGTAGTTTTTGTGCTGTCAGGATTTGTGAATCCCAGAGCATGGGATTTTGAGGTCGCGTGCTATGGAAATGGGAGCAGAGTTTAAGCCTGATTGGAACTCTAATTGCACTCTTTTGGTTTGTGCATTTTCAAATACTCCCAAGTTTCAACAAGTTGAAGCTGATTGTAGAACTATTGTGTCTAAGGTTTTTCTCCGTTCCTTTCTTTTTACTCTTTACATGTGAATGATCTTTAACAAAACTCTTTCCAAAATACTGCTTAAATTTTAGATCCATCGCTCAAAAGTGGCGTCTAAAGGAAATGATGTGGTTGCAATTTTTAACCAAGCTAGGCAACTTGGAGCTGTAGAAAGACCCCCCAAACGTTTTTGCCAGTGTTTTGGTGTTATGTCATTCAAAAAGTGTGTCAAATTGTCACTAAAAATACACTTACTATGAAATGTGACAAGAGAAGCTATAGAAATATCCACCTCATTCTCAGTTGGTCTATGTGGTTTCTGAATTTTGGGTGTTCCTGTGACGGATGAGAATGAGAGTTATATGCTTTTTTTGTTACATGGTTCTGAACTTAGTTTCTCATTTTACTATATGGTGAATAAAGTATTTATCTGACGACACATATGATCCTTCCAGCTATTCTGAACTGTTTTTCTTTCCTTTATAAATGCTTAATCCTTCTCTAACTTGAAATTTGTAAATATGACATATTGTTATTGCAGGAGTGGCATGTGCTATCTTTTATAAGGTCCCTAAAAGCCATGACGCGATCTTCAAATGTTGTTGTTGTAACATTTTCACCTTCACTTCTTTCTCCATATTGTTCAAAAAGATTGCAACATATGGCAGACACCTTACTTTCTGTCAGAGCAATTCCAGGTTCATAATCAACTTTCATAATTTATGTGTTTATTTATCATTAACTCAAATTTCAGAACTAGACTATATATGTTTCAGATGAGGATAAAGAAATGGCAAGACTCCTCACAGGTTACCAAGACATGGTTGGACTTCTTAATGTACATAAAGTCACATGGTTAAATACACAGGTTATATTCTTGCTTCAAGTTGAGTTATATGCTTCTTTTTTTTGTTTCATCTCTCTCCACACACACCCTATTTTCTATATCCTACAATTTTCTTTATTTTTGTTCGATTTGAACAAACTTGTGTGTGTTGATTGTAGTTTTTTAATTATCTACATATCATCTCATGTTTAGATCTGAAAATGGATGAACACAGATTTTGTGCAATGTCGCTATAATTATTGGGATTGTTGTTGTTGTGGTGCTTCTCATTACCGGCTGATATTTCCTGCGTAACAGGGCAAGGAGGAAGTATAACTATAATAGTACATTCATTCAGGGTTCATCTTCAAGTAATTTTACATTTTTTGTTTGGTTAATTTGTTTCATAGGTTCAGTTTATTGTAATTTGGTTGAAGATGAATATTGTATTGTATTGTCTTTGTAGTTCAGAGGTAGGATCTTACTGATATAGAGTGTTTGCAATTTAACTTTGCCACAAGTGATTTCTCGGATGAGATCAAGATTGGCCGAGGTGGATTTGGTGTGATTTATAAGGTAAGAAATTCGATGGTTTGCATGCATACGGTTTGATAAAAACCTACACTGAAAGTAATATTTTGGTGTACTTATATGTCGAATTGACCAAGCCCTCCAAGAACACCATAAAAAGGCCTGCATTTTGATTAACTATGCCATGAAAAAGAGATATACTATGATGTTTGCTAATGGATCAGTTTCTATACCATTAGCATTGTGTTATCCATCAGCATTTTCACACTACTACCAATAAATCAACTTCTTCAATTTCAATTATCTGGTGTTTTTATTTACTACATTACATCATAATTCAACTAACAATTTATTGCATACGAACAACCTGAAGTTAGCACCGTGTCATCCAATTCTTCAAAGTATATTCTTATGACTAGCATTACATTTATCAGATGTATAATCAATTGCAGTAATTATTAAGCTGCATTTTGGTGGTTTTTTTATTGTTTGATATCATGCATATCTTCACTTAATTGATGTCTTGCATTTGTTTTAATAAGAAGATATTTGAAATAGATTTTACCTGTTGCAGTCTTGTATACTTTCTTTGAACTATTTTAATTTATTTTGAATTTTATTTTTCACTATTTAGTTTGTTTATTGAGTTTTCTATGCTATTTGTATGAATTTCGCTGGTTCTCATTATCACATGAAACTGAAGGACCTGTTGCCGATGCCCTGAAATCTGACTTCAAATTTTCACATACTAATGCAAGTCCATTGAAAAGTATATTAGAATCAGATTATAATATGTATTTGAAGGACAATATTGAAGGACGATATTGAAGTCCATTTATTCTGGTAGGTATTGACATTACTGCATCATGGATGAACTTTCAAAATTAGATCATCACATTCACAAATTTGTTAATATGTGGTGCCATCTATTTATATTTATGATTCTTTTTTTAGGTCAGAGGTGAATTTCTTAGGAAGGCTTTCTCATCCCAACCTTGTAAAGCTGTTGGGATTCGGGCGTGAGGAAGGTGAGTTATTTTTGGTGTATGAATTTTTGCACCGTGGAAGTTTGGACAACCACCAATTTGAAAATAAGAGCTAATAAGATACTTAACTAGGATATTTGTAAAACTACCATTTTACTCTCTTTCTGTGTTTTGTGAATTTCCCCTGATGTTATTTTACTTTGCAGGAGGTTCAAATGTTTGTCCACTTTCATGGGACAGAAGGCTAAAAATTATGATTGGAGCAGCTAGGGGACTACTAAATTTCCTTCACTCCTTGGATAAGAAAATTACATACAAAGATCTCAAACCCTCAAATATAATACTTGACAAGGTAAGTTTCATTTCATCTTTTGGTGGATTGAATATCCCATGATCACATTTTGCTCATATTGAAGGTATCCATGCTATTAAAGAATTCATGGTAATTATACATCAACAATATTAATTATGCTGTCAACAACATATCTTCTATATCAAATTAATTATGCTGTCAACAATATTTTGATTAATAATTTTGGTTAATGATTACACTGAAGTTTCTTTGAGATCATATTGTGCATATCTCAAGAATTTGATTTCTTATTGTGCTGAAACAAAATAGTGCAGAATATAATTATGATGTTTTGTGTTAACAGAGAGTATAATATGACTTTTACAATGCACATTTTATGCTTTGGAATTTAGAAATTCACTCAAAAATTCATATGTATTCCTTTAAGTCACCTTATATACTTCTAAATCTGCATAAAGACAACATGACAAGGAATGATTTTTACATTGCAAAAATATTTTTCAAAGAAATACAATGATTACTTTCAACAATATACCTTCTATTATCAAATTAATTATGCTGTCAATTTATGATAGACAAAACATTATCAATTTATGTTGTTAATATATCTGCTATTATATTGCTTTTAATTGACTCAAAAGATTGCAACCTCTTCCATTAACTAAACTATAATATTTGAATACCAACTAATTTTTGTTAACTAAGTTTGGTTTTTTATGCAACTTCTCCAAGTGAGCTTTTGCAATTTGCCTTTGTTATAGTCTTCAATTCATGGGACATTTTGGTTTTGTAATTGAAATAACATTTCAAAGTAGATCCTATTTAATCAAATAATTATTATCTATGTCATAACTACTAATATTTTTATGTTTTCGAAGTACCCCTGGATTATTGTGATAGATTATGTCTTGGTTTGCGTGATTGCCGAACCTACTGCACATCCATCATGACATATGTAGCTTGCTATTTCAGCCAAAATGTAGCTACTATAATCCTATTTGGCCAGCTACTACAGGTAACTATATAGTTTCATTTTTTCTTGATGGCCCTGTATTATACGGTTTATGCTTCAATCAGAATAAAGTAATGATTAATAATGCCTTTCAAATACATTGTAAGTTGATGGTGAAGCTAAATATACAATTTTATGCAAAGTAATACAGCTATAACACATTACACGATGAATAATATAGTGAATATATATACAATATCTTGTTGTCCTGTCCCTCAGCTGAAATTAAATGGTTGTTTTGTTGTTCCATTTCAACTTGTTTTTGAGTTGTTTAGTTCCTTTTTAATTAGAGGTATTTTTATAAACTTGATTGTTTTACTAATGTACAATTTTTAAGAAAATATTTTTCTGTCAACACATATTTAATTCATGACAAAGACAACAAACCATTAACTCAAACAACCAATAGAGTCTACAAGGAAGTTTTCCATAATATTTTTTGCTTGGTATTTTTCTTTTTCATGTACTTTTACAATTAGTATGTTTCTTGAACAATGTTCTTTTCATATGACTTTGAAAAACATGTACTTAACAGCTTCCTTAAGTTTGAAATGTTCTTGGTATTTAGCTCCAACCATGTATGCCTCATTCTTTTGAAGACTCCCATGTGCACGAGGCTTGTATGCAGATAAATCACTCTCAAGATTGTTGTATTGCAGAGGTGCTGAACACTTTATATATCAATCTTGCCATGTAAATCAACAACCATTCAAGATCGTGGTTTCAGTACTAGCCATATTTTCATGAAATTTTTGTCAATTAAAGGCTGGATTGTAGGATCTTAAGTGACTACACTTGTTTAAAAATGTTGTGTTATCATTATCTTCTGTGTACTCTTGATTGAATTTAAATTTATAAACTACTCAGTTGTTATTTTTAATTTTCATTGCATTTTGACACTATTGATTCACTATTTACCATTCAATAAAAATAATTTTTAATTCATCGATTTTTATTCCTTTTTTATTGAACATGTCCCATTTAATAACTGTTATTCGTGATTAGATTATTTAATCAGCATTTAATATACATGGTGTGTAGATCAAAGCAAAATCTTGTTTCTAAATTAAAAGTAGCAGTTCAACAATGTGTTAATGATGTGCTCACGCATAGGTGAAGCTTAAAAGTATGCAAGAAAATAATTGAAAATATTTTGTTGTTCTCTCTCTTTCTTAGAAATGAAAAGAAGGGGAAATAGTAGTCATACATGCATGTGACTTTATGCACCTTGATCAACATATGAGCTATTTAGAAATTATATATTGTGGCCTATTTAAAAATTAAAGTCATATCATAAGACATGCTCCAATGTTTTGACTGTTTACTCCAGCAGTATTTTTAAAAATTCAAGTTCATTAAGATTAAAATACTTTGTTTTAACTAAAGTAGTATGGTTATAAAACACAAATGGTAGAATTAAGAAACAATAATTTACATGGAACTCTTGATAACATCTTCGCCATGAAAACAATATACTCCAAGAAAACATATATTAATATTAACACGGGACACATGACACAACTAATTAAAACGCACTATATAAATATTATTTTTAATGTGTATTTACTTTTAATATAATATAAATTATTAAATTTATCACTCAAACTATTAATTAGTTATTGTATTTTAAAAAAACAATGAGAGTGATATTTGTAAATTTTACTATATCTAATAAATTTTATCACTGAAACTTACTATTTGTACGGGTCACTATTACTACAATATATTTTTTTAATCAACCAAATATTTTTAAATATTTATAATTATTAATGATATTTATAAATATTTATAGTTATTAAACATATGTAATTTATAAAGTTGGTGATTTGTTAAGTATTTAGTTTTTAATATTTGTAGTTATTAGTGCTTTTATAATATTAATTATCTATCAAAACAACAACCAAGTCTTATTAAATGATCTTAAGATAGAAATGAATTTACCCTTGGTCTACTAGTTTCTTCTTTAAAATAAACACTCAAATTCCACATGTCCAAACTTTTACCTTCAACAACTCTTCATCACCAAAACTGAAAACCACATCCAAACCGAAAGAAAGGCAAACCTTCGATTTCACCTTCGCTGGAAACTACAACCCTGCCGGAAAATGCAACCTTCACCGGAAACTGCAATATACTCGCCGGAAAACGCACTCGACCACGCCGATGTCGCACAGAGCACCATCCGTCGCCGCGAAATTAATCTCGTTTCCGACCACCGCAGAACTACGCAACCACCACGTAACCTCTTCACTTGCTGACGCGGCCATCGAAAACGCACAGATCCGTCACCGGAACCGCGTTTCAGATCCATAGCAACGCGGTATCAATCTCATTTTATTTCTTTAACTCTTCTTTGATCTGTTCCGATTTCTGCGTTTGTGTGTCGTTCCATGGAAAATGAGATGTTGATTTTGCTTGTTCGATAGAGAAGGAGAGATCTGGTTGTTTCATGAAAAAGAAAACGAATTTCATTCTCTGGATGTTTAAAGTTGATGCGTACGCTCTTAGGTTTATTTCAGTTGATGTAGTATTGAGTTTGGATGATCCATTCTTATTTCATCTTCATTCCTTAGATTTAGTTGAATGATGTGGTTTTCGGATTCTAGCTAGGGATTTATGCTGTTAAGCGTGTGTTTGGAATAGCTTTTTCTCACCACCACCACACGTTTGGGTAACATTTTACTGGGAAAACCAGAAGCTACAAAATGTAGCTTCTAAGTTACCGTGAATTATCACCGTGCTTTTTCATTCCTGCCGCAAAACCAAACGCATGCCAAATTGTGATGGTGTGATTGGACTTTGTCCTCTTGTTTTTTTATTTCTTTCAGGAAGAGAGTGATATTCAGAATTGTGGACAATTAATTAGTCACTAGTCAGTTATTAGTTAATTAGTTATGGAGTATTGTTTTGTATAAGTGGGTGTTCTGAAACAGGAAAATCCATCTCTAGGGAGAAATTCAGAGTGAATTTAGTCAATTGGATTCATGAAATAGATGTTGATGGCTATTTTCTAGTATTTATTATATGTTTGATTAGATTGATTGTTTTGTATATTTACATAGCAATAATGATATTATACCCTTTTAATGAGCCCCCCTCTCTAGTCATAGAAAATAATATCATATGACATACTTGTTTATAGTATGTAATTTAATGATCCCATCCCATATAATTGAAAGAAAATATACACTCTAGGTATGTAATTTGATGATCCCAGCCCATATAATTGAAAGAAAATATACACTATGTATGTAATTTGATGATCCCATCCCATGTAATTGGAATAAGAAATACACTCCTAGTAGATCTTTTAAATTGAAATGCTTACTGTATTTTTGTTTCTTCCATTAATGCAATTTCATTTGCAGGAAGCATTTCCAATGCTGGATGTTTTATTTGTTAATTATACATCCCTGTCAAACATATATGATATTTTTGCAAAGGTAAGAACTCGGATGCCTAAACACACTTTATTGAATATACTTAGTTGACTGACCAATTCGATGATCCAAAAGAATGCTTTTATTTTTCCTTCAATAAATTCACAACAGTTTCTTTAATTTGAGTGCTAACGATATTCCACCATTGTAACAAATTGATAATAGCAAATGATTTTGATTATCTAATAACCAAGACAAAGATGTGCTCCATGATCTTTTTATGCTTACCACTTCCCCGTTTTCTAGATGCATATTGATAGGTAAATTTGTCAAAATAAAATAGAAATGTTTTTAACCTCGTTGATACCTTTGATTATAAAACAATTTGAGTTGTTCGTGATCATGACTTATTGTGCTTGTTTTTACATGTGTATCTAATGCAATTGACCTAGCAAATTGATTTCTTCCAAGGTTTATTGCTCTAAATTGTGAGTAAATTTATTGATAATGTAGTTTGAACTTATTTTCTAATGGAAAAAAAACTTCCTTTTGATTGAAATCATGTAGAATGGTTTGGTTCAAAAAAGAACCACCTCATCATAGGTGTAGTGTCTCTCTATGCTGCCTAAATTGTTGCATTTTAGGATAGGTTGAGACACAATTATGATAAACTTGAAGGTTTCAATGTGAAGGTGAAAACAATAGATGCTTTTTAGGGTGGAGAGGGGGACATTGTTATCTTTTCAATAGCTGGAATTGAATGCAGTACTTCATTTGTCTCCGATAACGACAAGAGGACTAAGGTTGCTCTTATAAGGGCCAGGTAAAACCTATGTGTACTGTTACAATTGCATTTGTTTTTGTTCAAAAAAATGTTTGCATCACAATTGCATTTGTTTTTGTTCAAAAAAAGTATTTGCATCAGTGCTGTTGCTTTTATATTTAACAGGTATTCTCTATGGATATTGGGAAATAAAGATTTGGTGGTCGATGCTAAAAAGCATAAATGTTTCTGTAATGCGGGTGAAGATCAGAATTTAACTAAAGCTACATTGAATGCCATGAAAGAGCTGGATTAACTTAATGCCGATAGTGTCATTTTTAAAAGCTCTATATATGGAAGGTACTTGAATCCTTATTTTGTAATACTAATTAGTTGTAAATAGTGCGCTAAGGTTGAATAGCTAGCAGTGATAGGTTGGGTGCAACGCTTTTGGCCCAAGTCGTCAACAGAGCTGTATTGTGACCCCAAAGATTTCAAACAAAATGAAAGAAACCAGAATAACTTCGCCGGTACAAAAAGATAGTAGAAATTAAAACAAAATGAAATTAAGTGGAACAATTTTCATTTTTTACCCTTGTTTTTCTTTTTCTTCCCCTTGCCCTTTCCATCTCCCAAATTGACTAGACTTTGAGAATTATTGGCCTTTTCATGTTTGAATCGACTGCATTTTGAGAATTATTAGATTGAGATATGTTCATCCCCTCTCCTCAGAACTATTAGAATATAGAGTATTTAATTAATGGTTTGAGATATGTCCATCCTCCTCTCCTCAGAACTAGAGAATTCATTAATTCATCTGTAGTTTCCCTACATACTCAACATTAGACCATACAATTTTAGAAGAATCCATATAATTCCAAAGCTTGATATGAATAAATTAAATGGAAACAACCATTCTCAAAAGAAGAGGAAAATAATTCTCTACATTAACTTTGATTTTTTTAATCCAGGTCTTGGTACTAGCTTGATCACATATAATCTCTTTGAGATTATATGCAAGGAAATCATAGAATCCTTTAAGCATGATATCCATATCAATAACTCCTCAATAAGACACATAAAGCAATCAAGTGTTACAAAGTCAATTTTTCCTATCCAATTCAAATTATTCAATACTTTATAAAAGCTATGCATGCAATCTATCTTCATTAATGATGACCTAATACAAGGATATGAAATTTTTGGAATTTCTCAACAAATAATGTTCAGTATGTGTTAGATTCAAATTTTCTCTTAATTTTTCACTGTGTTAGAAGTAAGTTTGAAGCTAACACAGTCAGGACCTTATTTGTTGTTTCAGTGGATGTTATATTCTTGTATTGTGTCATCATTAATTGAGGTATATTGCATACGTAAATTTATGAATCATTGAAGAACATTTGCATTGTGAATTGGATATGGAAAATTGCCTTTGTAACTCTAGGTTGTTTTATGTCTTGTTTAATGGTTATTGTCATATATATCATGATTGAAAGGAAACATTTATGCGTCATGCGAAATCGAGTCGTAAATGTTGTCTATGAATTCCTTGCGAATAACCTCAATACGATTGTTTGTGATATAGCTGATACCAAAATTTAGATTAAAAATTCAAACTTAAATGTGAAAAAGTTGGTACCTCAGATTAACCTCATTTGTTGGGGATGAAGAACATAATCGCTTAATTGTTATTGGAGTTTTACAATCCTCTTAAAAGAGGAGAGGAAAACATGAATATGAGAGTCTATGCGCATTTAAAGTAATTGGCAACCCCTTGGTAATTGTCAAGCTTTGGAATTGAAATAATTCTTCTAAAATTATGTTGTCCAATGTTGTGTACGTGGATTTAACTAGTTGCCTAAGAAAGAGCTCATATTAGACGGCGAAACTATATATTAATCTTCTAGTTATAAGTATATAGATTATTCTGATGAAGCTTTTGGTTCTGTTTCTATCGATGATGAATTGGATGAGTATATCAATGTTGAATTTGATACATCACAATCCAATAATCCTTTTCGGAACATGAAATTGGCAATAATAGGTAAGAAGTGAAAATTGTTACACTTTTATTTTATTATGTTTTAATTTCTACTATTTTTAGTTCTCATTTCTTTCATTTTGTTTGGTCAAAAACAAGGGTAAGAAGTGAAAATTTTTCCATTTTACTTCATTATGTTTTAATATCTACTATTTTTAGTTGTTTTTTTTCTTTCCTTTGGTTTAGCGGACCTTAGAAGTTGTTCTTGTTTCTTTCATTTTGTTTGGACCGTGGAAGTTGTTTTAATATCTATCATTTGTTTTAAATTTTTAATCTAAACATAATAGCATGGATGTCGTTCTAGTCTTTGAAACTTTCCTTGGTATTATGTAAAACTTTTCTTCAGTATTGTGTTACTATGAATGTATTGGCACGCAAGTGAATTCCAACTTTTGAAATATTCCTTCAACGACACTTGTTAGTCACACTCACTTGTTTGTTTTGTACACGACTTCACCTAAGTTTTAATTACTAATCATAATTTTCAAACTATACATGTGCATATTTGCATGGGATTTTACATAGTGGAATATTTTTTCTTCCGCCGCCGAGTAAATTTATTTTATACGAAATAAAATATATTTAAATTCATTTGTAAATTTAAAATGAGTTATTCAATTGTATTAAAATGAAGATCATTCTTGTTTCTCTATTGTTATGTTGGCTCATTGTATTAAAATGAACATCATTCTTGTTTCTCTACTGCTATGTTGGTCGTGCAATAAATAATGGGTGTTTTTTAATGCACCACCCAAATTTCTTAGACACTATGTGAAATTATTTTTTTGCTTTCTAATTCCGGATGTGCACATCCGGACGCACCGGATCCTTAAGAATTAAAAACTTTTTCCGGATGTGCATATCCGGCATGTCTCCGGATCTGTATATCCGGAAGACATTCTGAAATATTTAAAGCTGCACGATCACTCCCCCTTCCCATAATCAACCTTCTTCTTCCACACCCACTCTCACCAAGTCAAAAAACCCTACTTCATCAATCCCATTTCTCACTCAAAAAGTTCAAATTTTTGGTGCAACAAATCAAAGGGAGCAAGGAAAGACTGAATTTCAGGTAAACATTCAACTTCATCTACTACATTGCTCACATTATCAATCTACATTTTTGGAAAAATAAGTTACGCTACTTCCAGATGTGCACATCCAGAACCAATTTAGCATGAACGTTTCCGGATGTGCACATCCGGAAAAATGTCTGCAGCTAATTAATTTAAGTTTTCAGCATTTTTGAATAAATCTTATTTATACATATTAATTGTTTTATTCTTGTTTATAAATAGAGATGGTGCATCCCGATAACATGGCAAAAGAATTAGTTGCGCCGATTTTCTCGAAAGATGAAGGTATGCTCGTAAAGTCGGTTGATGTCAGCGGTAACTTTAACAACAAGCAAGACTTTGATGATCGTGAAAGCATGATCGCATACATTCGTAGGACGGCTATTGAGCTCGGCTTCAGTGTAAATATCGGGAGATCGGATAATGGGTCGGATAGAAGAAAAGCTTTTGTAATTTTTGGGTGCAAAAGAAGCGGCAAATATCAAGCACCTCTACGAAAGTTAAAGAAAGACGAGACCGGTACTAGAAGATGTGAGTGCCCTTTTAAGATTGGTGGTTACATGTTAGTTTCCAAGAAATGGAGATTTACCATTCGTTGTGGTATACATAACCACGAAATGTGCTCAAAGCTAGAAGGTCATCCAAGTGTATGCCGGCTCAAGGCGAAAGAGATGACATGTATAGCCGACATGACCTTGAACCTTGTCCCACCGAAGAATATACTTGCGACGTTGAAACGGAAAGAACCCAAAAATGTTGCAAACATAAAGCAAGTGTATAACATGTGGTATCAAATGAACAAGGCAATTAGGGGAGATAGGAATGAGATGCAACAACTGTTGAAAGTGTTGGAGGACAACGATTACGTGTCTCGGTACAGATGTCGCGATGATGGAATTACGGTACGAGATATTTTTTGGACTCATCCGGATTCCATCAAGTTGTTCAACACGTTCTCGACAGTGCTCATTCTCGATAGCACCTACAAGACAAACAAGTATCGTCTTCCATTGTTTGAGATGGTTGGCGTTACGTCTACGGATAAGACATATGTCGTCGGCTTTGCCTTTTTGGAGTGTGAGAAAGAGGACAATTTCACGTGGGCGTTGGAGACGTGTCGGTCACTTTTGAAGAAACATGTTCAAATGCCAAAAGCAGTTGTTACGGACCGCGACAACGCCTTGATGAACGCGGTTGCGAAAGTCTTTCCGTCTTCCAATGCACTACTTTGTCGATTTCACATAACAAAGAATGTGCGAAGTCGGGTTAAGACCGCGGTGGGTGCGAAGCAAGTGGATTCGGAAGACGGAAAAGTGGTCAAGTCGGGTGTCATTGTAGAGAAAATTATGGATGCATGGACTCATATTCTAAATTCTTCCACAACGGAATTATATGTCGATTCGGTCATTAAATTCCGGAAAGTGTGTGAACGGTACCCCGCTTTGTTGAAATATGTTGAATCCACCATTCTTGATCAAGTGAAAGAAAAGATTGTTTGTGCGTGGACCGATAACGTACGACATCTTGGAAACACTACCACTAATAGAGTTGAGTCGGCACATACCACTTTGAAGAATTGGTTGGGAAATAGCAAGGGGGATTTTTGTCGGGATTGGGACTTCGTGCATCTAATGATCAAAAACCAACACAATGAGATACAAACCACTTTCGGTCGGAGCATCCCAGTTTTGGAACATCGGTTTAAAGGTAACTTCCTCTACTCTCAATTGATCGGCAACATGTCTCGGGAGGGGTTGGGCTATATTTTTCACGAGGCCAATCGAGCCGAAACGGTAGGTTCCGATAGTGCAAAGTGTGGTTGCACTATTGTGAAAACCTACGGTCTTCCTTGTGCTTGTGTCATTGCTAAAAAGTTGAAACTAGGTGACCCAATACAAATTGACGAAGTTTGCCCTCATTGGATGAGACTTAGTTTTGATGATGATGCTTGTAAGGAAGGAGATAAACCCGATATCTCTATTTTGGCCGAATTGGAAGCGATTCAAATGAGATTTTCGAAGGCCGACGACAATATGAAGCTACACATCAAAGAAGATTTGAGGAAGATTGCCTTCCCCGAAACAACCGCAATGATACCTCCGTCTCAACCGGTTAAGACAAAGGGTGCTCCGAAGAAGTTGAAGCCTACCCCAAATGACAACTCAACAACTCGGTATCCTTCGTATTATGAGCACGTTGACCAAATTTTTCCGGACTCTCCGACTCCTAAATCTCTACAAAGTGTCGTGAAAGGAGCTCGCATTTCCAAACCGGCTCCGACACCGATTCCACGAGTTCCGACTCCGACTCCAACTACACGTATGATTTCCTTTATTGACGAGATGCCGGTTTTTATGCACAAGCATATCGACGGTATAATTGATGTTGTAGGGGATGGTAATTGCGGTTACCGAGCCGTGTCGGCTCTACTCGGTAAAGGAGAGGAAGGTCATGCACTTGTACGTCATCAACTTATCCTAGAGTTGGAGACGCATAAAGAAGCATACTTGCGTCTCTATGAAAATCAAGAAAATTACAACAAGGTTCACAAGTCACTTGTTCTGTGGTTGAGTGGTCCGACACCGGTATCGAAATGGATGAGCTTCCCCGAGATGGGTCATCTTATAGCATGCGTCTACGATATGGTGTGTATCGACTTGACGAGATACAGATTTTCGGAAACCTTTTTTCCACTACACACCGCACCTCCGTCGAATCCAAATGATCGCATCATGTGTATCGGATGGCTTGCGAAATCAAGACATTTTGTACAAGTTATCTTGAAACTCGGATGTCCGATACCACCTAAATCACCGCAATGGGCGACGCATGCAACCGCAATTGCCGAGTCTTGGCCGGATAATTTTGTCGAAAGGACGGTTGAATTCGAAAGATTGCACGTAATTGAAAAGGCATCAAATGCGAAAAAATCGAAAGTTCTAGCTCTAATAGATTTAGACAGAGAATTTTGCTTTAACTCTTTTGTATAATCATACGACACAATGTACATTATTGAAGTGAAATATATTGTACTTTTATCCATATGTCTTTTTAATACACTTACGAATTTTATTGCACTAAAGCCTACACCAAGTGACTGCATAAGCTGTTAATTCTGTTTTAAAATTGTATCAGTAAAACATTCTAATTTGCAGATCCGGACAATTTCCGGATATGCACATCCGAAAATAGTATTTACAGGGTTTGTCCGGATCTGCACATCGGGAACGAACTTGGGCAGAAATAACTTTACCCTAACTTTTCTTTAAATTAGGGATTTCATTTGATATCTTTCACAAAACCTCAAAATGTCTCAATTGTATCAAATCAAAATCCGTTGGTATGCCGCAAGTGTCTCCTTCACCGACGGCAAAACACACGGTCAAAAATTTACGATAATGAGGGACATCCCCCTCGACCAAATCATTGACGACATCGAACATCTCCTACCTTACGGAGACAAGCGGAAGGTTGCGAAGCTTCAGTATCGTTCACCTTCGGTTGACAACGAAGGGAACGTCGCTTACATCCTTGTTGAGCTCAAGAATCAAGACGATGTTAGAGCGATGTGGCAAACTTATTTGGGTTACGAGGAACAATTCCCGTTCGAGTTCGAGGCGACCGTCACAATCCGAAGAACGGTCGATGACATCTTAGAGATGTGCAAGCGTCCACCGGGCTATTGATCTTGTAATATTTAAATTTCTGTCGATACCATGTCGATTTTCTCAATGTAATCCCGATTTTATTTTATGAATGTGAGAAACATTTGTGGTTTTGGTGTTCTGCTTCAGTATTTTTTCCGGATTTGCAAATATGAACTTTTACCAGATGTGCACATCCGGGAAAAAAATGGTGCGTCCGGATGTTCACATCCGGAATCAAGTGGCAAAACCGGAAATTCAGTTGGTGTCTAAGAAACAAGGGTGGTGTCATAAGAATTTCCCTAAATAATATCATAGTTGTACTTACCCTTTGTAGTTTGAAAAGAACAACAGAATTTATGTTTATACGTATAATTATAATGATATTTTATAATAATTGTTATAATATAAATTGAAGTATAAAATACACTTATTATTAAAATATAAATTGCATAAAATGTAAAAGTAGTTTTTGAAACTTAATAATAGGAGGAACGAATACTTCCTAGGGAGTGTAACAACATTTACAACATTTACAATATTTAGTGACGATGTTTATATATAACTATTTTATGAAGATAGTAGAAGAATTGTAGAATTATAAGTCAATTAAAACCTTTACAACATTTAAAATATGGATGTGCCTTCTAAAGCTGGATTCTCTCCCTTGTTCAATTATGTTCTCCAGCAGCGGGAAAACCTGGTTTTGCTGCAAAACCTGGGACTAGACCTTCTTAATTTCAGTAAGTTCACCTCAAAGCATGTTTATTTGAAGTTGAGATGTGGGATTGAAGATAAAGTGGCTTGGAGCAGAATTATCTATGGTAATATTGCTAGACCGCGTGCGGTGATGACGCTTTGGCAGGCTTGCCATGGTAGACTCCCCACCAAGACTAGGCTCCATAATTTTGGCTTACTTGATGTTAAAACTTGTTGTTTCTGTGAGTGTGATGAAACCATGGACCACTTATTTTTTGATTGCAGTGAGACTAGGAGTATCTGGATGCAGGTTTTGGCTTGGCTTCAAATTACTCGTATTCCTAGTCAGTGGGCTAATGAACTTCTTTGGATACAAAATCATTGCAATGGGAAGGGTTAGAGGGCCTCCATCCTCTGGCTTGCCGTTACGGAAACCATCTATGGTGTGTGGCGATTCCGTAATGACGCTTGTTTTGGTACTCGTGTAGATAAATCTAAAATAGCGGATAACATTATTGACACTATTGTCTATAGGGGGTGGTATAGTGAGAGACTTAGACCTCATATCGCTAATCTTATGATTTAGCTCTAGTCTCCTTTTGATTTTTTGTCTTTTTTGTTTGGCTAGATCCGGTGTGATCGCCTTGCTCTTGTACTTGGATTTTGAATTAATACATATTTTCTTTTGATTAAAAAAAAAAAACCTTATTTTTTAATTTACTTGACAAATACTTCTTCCCATTTTGTTGATCTCTAATAAATAAAAATTTCTCTTTTAGGTGACATCTATTATAATAACATTTATCGGCTTAAATTTTATTTAATATTATTGTCTTAAGATTTATAAATGGAAAATATATATTTTATAATAAATTTATAGAAAATTTATTAAATATCAATTACAAACACATGATTAGGTCAAACCTCAGACAATATACTATAAAAATCAGTGTAACATAAAAATTAATAAGTGTCATCAAAATTAAATTAAAGAAAATATTATCATAAAATATTATAAGAAATCTAGTAGGTATTGTGCAAACTATTCTCCTTACAGTTCAAATTACAATTTAGCAATTTATTATGTCTATCTTTTTATAAATACTGTAAGAATTTCTAGGGTTAAATATACAATTCCCCTGCAATGTTAGCGATTTCTCATTTTAGCCCCTGACAAAGTTTTTTTTTTAAAAACCCCCTCATCTTATTTAGATTCCCTCACTTAGGCCCCTGGCCGCCACATTGCAGCAAAGATTCATTTCTATTGCTTGCGTGGCATGCCACGTGGCATTTTTAATATTATTTTATTATTTTATTATTATTTTTTTATTTTTTTATTTTTTTATTTTTTTATTATTTTATTTTTTATTTTTTATTATTTTTTTTTAATTTTTTTAATTTTTTTTAATTTTTTTTTTACTTTTTTGTTTTATTTTGTTTTATTTGTTTTATTTGTTTTTATTATAATTTTTATAATTTTTTTTTCTTTTTTTTTATTTCTTTTTCGTTTTTATTTATATATTTTTTATTTTTATATTTTTTTTAATTTTTCGTTTTTGGACCTAATTTTTATTTTTAATTCTATTTTAAACAAATTGTTATTTTAAAATTTACACTAGTGCAGAAAAGACTTTTTACATCGGGCGAAAAGCACATTTTACATCGGTTCTGGGTCCGATGTAAAGCTAAGCGATGTAGTAAATCAAAGACATTTTACATCGGGCCATAGTCTGATGTGAAAAATACATCTACTACATCGGTTGACTATTAAGTCTGATGTGAAATATGAGTTTAACTTTTTTTATAGAAATAAATGCACATTTTACATCGGTTGCCTTCCTGGCCCGATGTAAAATGTATGTTTTTACATCGGTTGCCTTTCTGGCCCGATGTAAAATGTTTTTTTTTTACATCGATTTCCTTTCTGGCCCGATGTAAAATGTATGTTTTTACATCGGTTGCAAGGCGAAAAAGAAATAAAAAAAAAAAGAAAAAAAATTATAAAAATTATAATAAAAACAAATAAAACAAAAAATATAAATAATTAAAAAAAAATTTAACAAAAAATTTTAAAAAAAATTTTAAAAATTAAAAAAAAAAATTAAAATTAAAAATTAAAAAAAAATAAAAATAAAAAAAAATAAAAAAAATAAAAAAAATAAAAAAATAAAAAAATAAAAAAAATAATAAAATAATATTAAAAATGCCACCTGGCATGCCACGTAAGCAAGAGAAATGAATATTTGCTGCAATGTGGCAGCCAGGGGCCTAAATGAGGGAATCTGGATAATAAGACGGGGTGTTTAAAAAAAAAAATTTACAGGGGCTAAAATGAGAATTCGCTAACATTGCAGGGGAGTTTTGTATATTTAACCCGAATTTCTAATATAACAAAGCCTTTGGCTACCATGCTGAAGATTACATCCTGTTCCTTTTGTGATAGGATGCCAAAGTCTGAATCCTAACAAAACTAAGATTTAAAAGACAAATAAAATTAGTTAAAGAAAATAAAGACTTTTCATTTGATTCATAATTTTCACCCTCTCAATAAGAGTATACGTGGTAACAATCTTATATGCTAAGTCTTTTTTTTCATTTCTTTTCTTTCTATATTCATTATAATATTTGACACCGATGTTATGTTTTCCATTCCAGACGTGGATATTACAGCACTTTCCCAAGATTACTGGTTGGGGGAGTGTCCGGGGGTACACTGAGGATATCCCGCGTGCTGCTGCATTTCTCCTGCTCAGAGGAAACCAGGCGCCCGAGCCCTACAGAGTTTATCTTGATCGGATGGCTGCTGAGGACATTTTTTATGACGCCTATGCCGATCACCGTATGAGTGGCTCGTTCGATGAGGTTTCGCTGTTCTCAGGATGGTCGGCAAGCAGTTCGACCATTACTGCTCGATACCTGCCGGAGCGCATCTTGCATCAATTTGGTTACACGCAGACGATCCCCAAGATGCCTCATGAGTCTGCTCCTCTAGGCTTAACCCGCACGCAGATAGGTGAGAGATATGGTGACTTTCAGTCCTACTTGGTACCGGAAGAGGCTCGGGCGACCAGAGCGCCGAGAGACTAGAGCGTTGCTGTCGGGTACATTATGTGGTTCTATACCGTCTCACACTCATGCATGGTATCCACTACTGAGGGATCGCCACCCAGACCTGTTCATCAGGAGATATTAGAGGAGCAGCAGTCTCAGCTGGACCATACTCAGGATGTCTGACCTCGTTGTCGTGAGATAGAGGAGATAGCGCGGGCGGCCATTGCGGACGATCACCTCCCTGAGGGCTCTGGTGGCAGACTTGCCATGGATAGGATTATTGAGATTGCTCGGGGGGCACTTCAGTACCGCAGACATCGAGCCAGGACGGCAGGTAGGGGCAGAGGAGCAGGGGAGCCAAGAGAGATCCTTCGGCATACACAGTAGTTTTTTGTTTGATGTATTCTATTTTTATTACATTTATGTACTGTATTTTGACAAGAGTCTTTTATATAGAATGTTGTTTCGTTTAGGTAAATTGGTAATCTCTCACCACGCTGGCTAGGCGCATAATTATGTCTATAAAGTTGCTTTATATCTACTGTAAAAGGTAAATTTTTATTTATGAAGCTTTGTCCAGTGAGGAAATCATAAATTATATTTGGATAATAATATATCTTTTCGATCCTAACTTGTAACTTACCAATGATAATCCGAAAGTTTTCGTATCCTCGGTCAAATATTGTTTCCTTATTATGAATGTCTCTCCCTATAATTTTATCAATTTTCCGTATATTGGGAAAGTAATGACTTGTTATACTAAAGTCGGATCCTGAATCAATTAAGGCATGATATATTTTTCTTTCATATAAAACTTGGATGATTATTGAATTTTCTCTCTTATTAATTTTCTTACACTCTATCAATTTTAATGAGCTTTCCATCAAAACAGAGTTCTATATATCTATCCTTAATAGTATAGTCTTCAAAACTATGTAAGAAATCCATTCCTAAAAGGAATTCTGTACTCACACTGTCTTCTACTTCAATCGTCATTGGTATTTTATGTTCTTTAATTAATATGACAAGGTCTGCTTTGTGTGTAATGTGGTGTTTGTTATTATAATAATCTAAATAATAGTATTTATTTTCTAGTTCCTTTATAGGTATTCCCATCCCTTGTATTCCCATCCATTGTTTATCTATGATAATTCTGTAATGCGGGTGAAGATCAGAATTTAACTAAAGCTACATTGAATGCCATGAAAGAGCTGGATTAACTTAATGTCGATCGTGTCATTTTTAAAAGCTCTATATGGAAGGTACTTGAATCCTTATTTTGTAATACTAATTAGTTGTAAATAGTGCGCTAAGGTTGAATAGCTAGCAGTGATAGGTTGGGTGCTACGCTTTTGGCCCACGTCGTCAACAGAGCTGTATTGTGACCCCAAAGATTTCAAACAAAATGAAAGAAACCAGAATAACTTCGCCGGTACAAAAAGATAGTAGAAATTATAACAAAATGAAATTAAGTGGAACAATTTTCATTTTTTACCCTTGTTTTTCTTTTTTTTCCCCTTGCCCTTTCCATCTCCCAAATTGACTAGACTTTGAGAATTATTGGCCTTTTCATGTTTGAATCGACTGCATTTTGAGAATTATTAGATTGAGATATGTTCATCCCCTCTCCTCAGAACTATTAGAATATAGAGTATTTAATTAATGGTTTGAGATATGTCCATCCTCCTCTCCTCAGAACTAGAGAATTCATCAATTCATCTGTAGTTTCCCTACATACTCAACATTAGACCATACAATTTTAGCAGAATCCATATAATTCCAAAGCTTGATATGAATAAATTAAATGGAAACAATCATTCTCAAAAGAAGAGGAAAATAATTCTTTACATTAACTTTGATTTTTTTAATCCAGGTCTTGGTACTAGCTTGATCACATATAATCTCTTTGAGATTATATGCAAGGAAATCATAGAATCCTTTAAGCATGATATCCATATCAATAACTCCTCAATAAGACACATAAAGCGATCAAGTGTTACAAAGTCAATTTTTCCTATCCAATTCAAATTATTCAATACTTTATAAAAGCTATGCATGCAATCTATCTCCATTAATTATGACCTAATACAAGGATATGAAATTTTTGGAATTTCTCAACAAATAATGTTCAGTATGTGTTAGATTCAAATTTTCTCTTAATTTTTCACTATGTTAGGAGTAAGTTTGAAGCTAACACAGTCAGGACCTTATTTGTTGTTTCAGTTGATGTTATATTCTTGTATTGTGTCATCATTAATTGAGGTATATTGCATACGTAAATTTATGAATCATTGAAGAACATTTGCATTGTGAATTGGATATGGAAAATTGCCTTTGTAACTCTAGGTTGTTTTATGTCTTGTTTAATGGTTATTGTCATATATATCATGATTGAAAGGAAACATTTATGCGTCATGCGAAATCGAGTCGTAAATGTTGTCTATGAATTCCTTGCGAATAACCTCAATACGATTGTTTGTGATATAGCTGATACCAAAATTTAGATTAAAAATTCAAACTTAAATGTGAAAAAGTTGGTACCTCAGATTAACCTCATTTGTTGGGGATGAAGAACATAATCGCTTAATTGTTATTGGAGTTTTACAATCCTCTTTTAATAGGAGAGGAAAACATGAATATGAGAGTCTATGCGCATTTAAAGTAATTGGCAACCCCTTGGTAATTGTCAAGCTTTGGAATTGAAATAATTCTTCTAAAATTATGTTGTCCAATGTTGTGTACGTGGATTTAACTAGTTGCCTAAGAAAGAGCTCATATTAGACGGCGAAACTATATATTAATCGTCTAGTTATAAGTATATAGATTATTCTGATGAAGCTTTTGGTTCTGTTTCTATCGATGATGAATTAGATGAGTATATCAATGTTGAATTTGATACATCACAATCCAATAATCCTTTTCGGAACATGAAATTGGCAATAATAGGTAAGAAGTGAAAATTGTTACACTTTTATTTCATTATGTTTTAATTTTTACTATTTTTAGTTCTCATTTCTTTCATTTTGTTTGGTCAAAAACAAGGGTAAGAAGTGAAATTTTTTCCATTTTACTTCATTATGTTTTAATATATACTCTCTCCGTCTCACAATAGGTGTCCTCTTTGAGATTTTCACACTTTTTAAGTTAATGATTAATTGTGTTGATTTCAATGATAAAACGAGTGTCATTTACTAAAATAACCTTATTAATAATATATAGTGGAGTAGTTAAATGAATTAAAATACAATAAATAAGGGTAAATTAGTGGAAAGAAATAATAAATATTACATTGGTATTTTAAAAGGACAAATAATTTAAGACAAATAAAAAAATGAAAGAGGACACCTATTGTGAGACGGAGGGAGTACTATTTTTAGTTGTTTTTTTTCTTTCCTTTGATTTGGCGGACCTTAGAAGTTGTTCTTGTTTCTTTCATTTTGTTTGGACCGTGGAAGTTGTTTCACTTTCTTGGTTTTAATCTAAACATAATATCATTTGTTTTAAATTTTTAATCTAAACATAATAGCATGGATGTCGTTCTAGTCTTTGAAACTTTCTTTGGTATTATGTAAAACTTTTCTTTAGTATTGTGTTGCTATGAATGTATTGGCACGCTAGGGAATTCCAACTTTTGAAATATTCCTTCAACGACACTTGTTAGTCACACTGACTTGTTTGTTTTGTACACGACTTCACCTAAGTTTTAATTGCTAATCATAATTTTCAAACTATACATGTGCATATTTGCATGGGACTTTACATAGTGGAATATTTTTTCTTCCGCCACCCGAGTAAATTTATTTTATACGAAATAAAATATATTTAAATTCATTTGTAAATTTAAAATGAATTATTCAATTGTATTAAAATGAAGATCATTCTTGTTTCTCTATTGTTATGTTGGCTCATTGTATTAAAATGAACATCATTCTTGTTTCTCTACTGCTATGTTGGTCGTGCAATAAATAATATAATAGTTGTACTTACCCTTTGTAGTTTGAAAAGAACAACAGAATTTATGTTTATACGATAGAAGAGATATTTTTCTATAAAATTCTATCTACAGTTTGAATGTTTTATTAATTGCATTACATAACATTATAATTATAATGATATTTTATAATAATTGTTACAATATAAATTGAAGTATAAAATACACTTAGGCTTAAATGCACTTTTGGTCCCTCTGTTTTTGTTTTTTCACAGTTTTAGTCTCTCTATTATAAAATCTGCGATTTTGGTCCCTAAATTTTGATGGTCTTTACAATTTTGTGGTCCCCTCCAATTTTGATCCAACTGTTCATGCACTGTTCATGTACGGTCATGCATTGTTCATGTACGGACATACACTGTTCATGTACGGTCATGCACTGTTCATGTATGGTTTTGGATCAAAATTGAAGGGGGACCTCAAAATTGCAAAGACCATCAAAATTTAGGGACCAAAATTGCAGGTTTTGTAATAGGGGACTAAAACTGTGAAAAAACTAAAACAGGAGGACCAAAAGTGCATTTAAGTCATACACTTATTATTAAAATATAAATTGCATAAAATGTAAAAGTAGTTTTTGAAACTTAATAATAGGAGGAACGGATACTTCCTGGGGAGTGCAACAACATTTACAATATTTAGTGACGATGTTTATATATACCTTATTTTTTAATTTAATTGACAAATGCTCCTTCCCATTTTGTTGATCTCTAATAAATAAAAATTTCTCTTTTAGTTGACATCTATTATAATAACATTTATTGACTTAAATTTTATTTAATATTATTGTCTTAAGATTTATAAATGAAAAATATATATTTTAAAATACATTTATAGAAAATTTATTAAATATCAATTACAAACACATGATTGGGTCAAACCTCAGACAATATACTATAAAAATCAGTGCAACATAAAAATCATAGTGTCATCAAAATTAAATTAAAGGAGAAAATATTATCATAAAATATTATAAGAAATCTAGTAGGTATTGTGCAAACTATTCTCCTTACAATTCAAATTACAATTTGGCAATTTATTATGTCTATCTTTTTATAAATACTGTAAGAATTTTTAATATAACAAAGCCTTTGGCTACCATGCCGGAGATTACATCCTGTTCCTTTTGTGATAGGATGCCAAAGTCTGAATCCTAACAAAACTAAGATTTAAAAGACAAATAAAATTAGTTAAAGAAAATAAAGACTTTTCATTTGATTCATAATTTTCACCATCTCAATAAGAGTATACGTGGTAACAATCTTATATTCTAGGTTTTTTTTTTTCATTTCTTTTCTTTCTATATTCATTATAATGTTTGACACCGATGTTATGTTTTCCATTTCAGGCGTGGATATTACAGCACTTTTTATGACGCCCGGGCCCTACAGAGTTTATCTTGATCGGATGGCTGCTGAGGACATTTTTTATGACGCCTATGCCGATCACCGTATGACGCGCTCGTTCAATGAGGTTTCGCTGTTCTCAGGATGGTTGGCATGCAGTTCGACCATTACTGCTCGATACTTGCCGGAGCGCGTCTTGCGTCAATTTGGTTACACGCAGACGATCCCCAGGATGCCTCATGAGTCTGCTCCTCTAGGCTTAACCCGCACGCAGATACGTGAGAGATATGGTGACTTTCAGTCCCACTTGGTACCGGAAGAGGCTCGGGCGACCAGAGCGCCGAGAGACTAGAGCGTTGCTGCCGGGTATATTATGTGGTTTTATACCGTCTCACACCCATGCATGGTGTCCACTACTGAGGTATCGCCACTCAGACCTGCTCATCAGGAGATATTAGAGGAGCAGCAGTCTCAGCTGGACCATACTCAGGATGTCTTACCTCGCTGTCGTGAGATAGAGGAGATAGCGCGGGCGGCCATTGCGGACGATCACCTCCCTGAGGGCTCTGGTGGCAGACTTGCCATGGATAGGATTATTGAGATTGCTCGGGGGGCATTTCAGTACCGCAGACATCGAGCCAGGACGGCGGGTAGGGGCAGAGGAGCAGGGGAGCCAGAAGAGATCCTTCGGCATACACAATAGTTTTTTGTTTGATGTATTCTATTTTTATTACATTTATGTACTGTATTTTGACAGAAGTATTATATATATATATATGATCTGGCGTATTCGAACAGGTCCACGTAAGCTGGTCGTCAGATGGCAAGGTGCTCGGTCATATGCTGATAAGGAGAGGAGGGGGTGTACCTGCAAGGCACTCCGACGCTCAAGTAAGAAAGGGTCAGAGAAAAGGGGCAAGTGCAAAACGTATTCTTAGGGTGAAAGATATGATACCTGACCCTCTCAAGCGAGAGGGTTTATATAGAGCCCCCAGCGCGTGGTCAACGGTCCTATTTTCGGGGCGAAATAACTGTTTTTCCCAAAGAATAGGTAACTGCCCAAACTAACCGTTATGTCGGGCAGGGTGCCAAAAACTAGCCGTTATGTCGGGCATAGGCGTAGTCCCGGGCACCTGTCCTTTGTTGTCCGGGCAGCGAGGAAGCCGTGCGTAACAGGCGTAAATGTCGGGGAGGAACGTTGCATTCCTTGCCCGGTTGGAGGGGCAGAAAGGTCACTTTTGCCCTCCTCTGTGGATTGGGCTTAGGCAATTTGGGGCGCTCTGGAACAGAGACGGATTGGGTCAATTCTAGCCATTGGTCCAGTCCAGAATAATATGTGTGTGTGTGTGTGTGTGTGTGTGCGTGCGTGCGTGCGTGTCATTTTATTTTATATATGAATGTTTTCAAATGTATATTAAGTTGCGACGATATATTAACATCTGCGACCAATCAACAAAACTGATTTTTTTTTTTTAAATACAGTTCTGCTATTTTTCCTGATCTGGAATTATTAGTCCAGAACAATATATATATATATATATATATATATATATATATATATATATATATATATATATAAATAAAAAATACAGTTCTGCTATTTTTTCTGATCTGGAATTATTAGTCCAGAACAATATATATATATATATATATATATATATATATATATATGTGTGTGTGTGTGTGTGTGTATACATATATACACGTATATATACACACACACACACACACACATATATATATATATATATATATATATCATTTTATTTTATATATGGATGTTTTCAAATGTATATTAAGTTGCGACGATATATTAACATCTGCGACCAATCAACAAAACTGATTTTTTTTAAAAAAATACAGTTCTGCTATTTTTCCTGATCTGGAATTATTTCTGATATGCACATCCGAAACAAATCAACGTTTTTAAAAAAAATGGTGCGTCCGGATATGCATATCCGAAAACTGAGAGCAAAAACGGAAATTCGCGTGATGCTTAAGAAATTTATGGGGTGTATTAAGAAATGTTCTATTTTAAATGTTCATGCCATGGTATTCTTAAAACACATTG
The DNA here is from genome assembly GCA_022829125.1 of Lathyrus tuberosus. Taxonomy (NCBI): domain Eukaryota; kingdom Viridiplantae; phylum Streptophyta; class Magnoliopsida; order Fabales; family Fabaceae; genus Lathyrus; species Lathyrus tuberosus. The sequence continues at coordinate 888,780 of JALAZF010000951.1, read as the reverse complement.
AACAAAATAAAAATAAAATAAGTTTTCACATCAATAATGGACATAGAACCATAAACTTCCCATTTCACTAAGGACATGGAATCATGAATTTACTAAAATGAAAAATGACGTATGATGCTAAGTTATGTCAATGCTATGTGACATAAGATAAAATGAGGTCTTAAAAGACAAGGTCATACATAGGGTCTAAATATGGATACCCATGGCCAGAGATCAAATGACTTATTATGGCTGCAGATGGATGGCCATGCCTAAAAGAAAACTTTGATAAGATTTTTCCAACTAGATCTAGGTCTCAAAATGCAAATGATGCCAAATGCAAAATAATTTAAAAGAAAGATAGATGGTAGAACAAAATTGGAATATGACACTTTATTTTAATATATATATATATAGGGAATAAATCATATGAGAATGCCATTTTTAGGTGAGAACATGAAAATGAATCTGAATCATTAGATTTTAAAATAAATGGTGGAGATTATGTGTCAGTTTTTTTCTCTCTCCTCCATCATTTATTTTAATAACGGAGGAGAGAGAAAAACAAAAACTATTCATAATCTATACCATTTATTTTAAAATATAATGATTCAGATTCATTTTCATGTTCTTACATAAAAATGACATTCTCATAGGATATATATATATATATATATATATATATATATATATATATATATATATATATATATTGGTTAATTGGTAAAGATACATGTACTTGATGCCCCGCCCAAAAAAGAGACCCAAGTCCTAGTAGACCTGCCAAATGGTGATCAACATGGATTCTACATCTTGAAACCAAGCCAATTTTGGAGCAGCTTTGTGATAATGAAACCAACTAGCAAAAAACATTAAGGCTGCAAAGACCAACGCACCGATTACAGTACAATAGAGTTGTAATTCACTAGTTATTCCAGATGCTCGCCAAATTTGAAAAAAACCAGAGGTTATTTATATTTCCCGAAAACCATATATATATATATATATATATATATATATATATATAAATTCTTCTCCACCTAATGTGTTTATAAAAATTAAATAAATAGTGGAAGAGAAAAAATATAAAATAATAATAAAATTATGTGATTAAAGCTGTCAGAATGTGACTTGTTTTATTTTCTCCAAGTATTTTAAATTAATCGTACTAATGAGTTTTCATATTTTGTATGATTAATGATTCTCTAGATTATTTATTCATAATATCCTAGTGAATAAATCTTTAGTTTTAAATTAATCTTTAATACGTGTAGTGAATCATAAATAAAACAAACTTTTTCTCCTAACAAGAATTTAAATAGTCTCGACGGTCCATCCTTACTTTTAAGTGACGAAGACAAGAATATCTTTTATCAAACTTTTAAATGTTGAACTTTTGTTATAAATAAACATGTTCTGGACTAGACCAATGGCTAGGCATGGCCCAATCCACTTCTGTTTTCAGAACGATCCAATTGCCTAAGTTCAATCTATAAAGGGGCAAAAGTTACCTTTCTACCCTCCAACCGGACAAGGAGTGCATCACTCCTCCCCGGTACTACTGCCCGTTCCGCACGGCTTCATCTGTCCCCGAACAGCTAAGGGCACGTGCCCGAAACTACGCCTTTGCCAGACATAACGGCTAGTTTTGGGCACCCTGCCCAACATAACGGCTAGTTTTGGGCAGTTACCTATTTTTCGGGAAAACAGTTATTTCGCCCTGAAAATAGGACCGTTGGCCACGCGTTGGGGGCACTATAAAAACCCTCTCACTTGAGAGGGTCAGGTATCGAATAATCACCCTAAGAATTCATACTTTGTACTTGCCCCTTTTCTCTGACCCTTTCTTACTTGAGCGTCAGAGTGCCTTGTAGGTACACCCCATCCTCCTCGTCTCACGCCTAGCATCACAGACGTTCTTGGCGGCCCATCACAGGATCTGATCCAGCCTTCACGATCAGTGGCGCCGTCTGCGGAAAAATTGTTCTCCCCGTCTTAACATCCACCTCAGATACTAAGACCAAAGCACTTTCGTCCAAGATTATCGTCATGGCCTCTCAAGATCACGTCAAAGGCACTCTCCATTCCGCTGTCCTCCCCGTCAACAAGACTGATGTTGACGGTCCTTCATCCCTCCTCGGAGACCCCCATCTCCTGAGAGGCGGGGCCACAACCTCTCCCTCTCCCGTTCCAGTTGACCGCGACAACAATCAGCCTTTGCTGGCCATCCAGCCCGTTCATGCTCCACCCAACGCCGACCCGGCCGTGGTGGCCCTTCTTGAGGTGATCAACAAAACCAACCTCCTGATCCTTCAGCAGAACAAAAAGATCGAGGCATTAGAGGAATCCGCCCGTCCAAGATCCCCTCCTCTGAGGAAAAACCATTGACGATCCAAGAGCCCGCAACCCCGGCGAGAAGTCGATCAAAGGCTGCGCCAAGAACCAGAATCTCATGCTGCCCGGAAACGCGACCATGTTTCCCCGTAAAACCAGCACTCTTCTGGTCACAAGAGAACTCGGAGGGACAAACGATCACCCCTGGTCAGGACAAAAGGCCGGGCCCGTACACCTTCTTCCCGAAGAGGTCGCCTTCACGAGCGAGTCGTCCGGTCCCCGTCACCAACTAGTTCCAGCAGCGATGATGAGCCTCACGGCCCATTGTCCCAAGAAATCTTGGCAACACACCTCCCCAAGGGCTTGAAGAAGCCCCCGACATTGGGCACATACGACAGAACAACTGACCCCGATGAACACATCAAAAACATCGATGCACTGCTGGATTACCGTGGCGTCCGGGGCGCCATCAAGTGTCGTCTGTTTCCGACCACGCTACGAAAATGAGCAATGACTTGGTACAAACAGCTGCCCGAAGAGTATCACTTCGTGGAAACAGTTAGGTATAATGTTTTCCAGGCATTTCACGGCGTCGCGCCGCCACCCCAAGACTGAAGCCTCTCTTGGGGCCATCATCCAAGGGAAGGATGAACCTCTCCGGGCATACATCGAGAGGTTTAACAAAGAAGCGGTGCAAGTCCCCACCACTGACGACATGAAAAAATTTCTGCTCGAACAGGGACTCTGCCCACACTCAGAGTTTTCCAAAGCTGTTGGCCTCACACCTCTAAGGAACCTGAACGCCTTCCTCCTCAAGGCGCAGTCGTACATCCAGCATGAGGAGAAGGAAGCGGCCAACTCCGCTCGAGCCTCCCGCCACCAAGAGAACGCCTGGGCCTCCAAAGGCGAATAGCCTTCGACATCTCGCCGAGGAGAAAGGAAACGCGAAGACCATCCTTGAGACTCCCGGGATAGCAAGGGACCTTTCGGACGATTTCACGACTACACCCCCCTGACCGTCTCCAGCGAAAAGATATTGTCCGAATGCGCGAATTTGAAATTCAAACAAGCAGGGGTCCGCTTCCCCAAACAAATATCGGCCAAGCCCAACGTCGACAAATCAAAGTACTGTCGTTTCCATAAGAGTCACGGCCATACCACCGAAGATTGCATCCATCTGAAGGATGCTATCGAGATACTAATCAGGGATGGCCACCTGAAACAGTTCACGAAAAAGAAAGATGCTCCCTAGCAAGACGCCCAGGAGTCAAAGAAGGTAGAAGAAGAAGTGCATTCCTCAGAAGAGGCCAACATCCAAGTCGCCATGTTCGTATCACGACCAGAAGATTTCTACGTCCCAGACGAGCTCAGTGCTCCCGCCTACTTTGCGGCCCACAGCCCGTGGGAGACGTTCCCCTCCGTCATGGTCATCTCGGGGGGAGGCTTCAATAAAGTCACGATGGGCTTCGTGAAAAGGAAACTCGAGCACCTGATTAGCACAAGCTCCAGCAAGGTGAGTACACTCGATCAAGCCCAGAAGGGCTCTACCCCCATCTCTTTCTACCAGGAAGAGCTCCTCGGAGGATCTCTAAACTCGATCATTCCCCTGCTCGTCAGAGCTCAGATGGCGAACTTCGACGTTTGCAAAATTCTCGTCAACCAAGGCAGCTCGGTCGACACATGTACTCCCAGCTGTTTTCAACGCTCCAGCTGGACGAGTCACACCTCACCCCCTATGTGGGTTCTGACTTGCAAGGATTCAATGGATCGGTGACCAAACCCTGGGGATACGTGGAACTGATCGTAACTTTTGGATCAGTAGAGATGGCCAGATTCGTTAAAGTACAGTTTCTGGTAATCGATTGCCCGTCTCTATACCAGTGCATCTTCGGAAGACCAACCTTGGCCGAGTTGGTAGTTGTGCCTTCAACCGTCCATCTCAAGATGAAGTACTACACTTCAAAGGGGATGGTCGCCACCCTTCACGGCAACATCAAAGCCGCACGACGATGCTTCGAAGCAGCCACGAAGGGACTCAACTCCATCGCGTCCAAGCCAAAGGTATCCAACAAGCCAGTCTTGCTCAGCAGCTCCGAGGAGGCCAAGCCGTTACCTTAGGTTGGCTCCATCGACCTCGACAGTCGCTTCCCCAAAGAGGACCAGAAGGAGGACCACGCAGCCTCGAGCAGCTCATCTGCCATGACCAACAGCTGCTCCCATCCAATGCGTCCCATCCGGATGGCGACTTCGAGCTCATCTTATTCGGCGACGAGCCCCAGCGGGGAGTAAAGATTATAGCGGACCTCCCCGACATCGCAAGGAAGCAGCTCAAAGCCTGCCTCCGTGAGAAAGCTGATTTGTTTGCTTGAAGCGTCGTCGAGATGCCCGGTTTGGACTCATCCGTCGCCTGCCATCAACTCACGATTGACCCAGCCGTCAAAGCAGTAGCACAACGTAGGAGGAAGCAGTCTCCGGAGAAAATGGAGGCTGCAGAAAAAGCTATAAAAGACCTCCTCGAGGCAAAATTTATCTCGGAAGCCAAGTATACCACTTGTTTATCCAACGTTGTACTTGTGAAAAAATATAATGGCAAATGGCAAATGTGTATTGATTATACCGATTAACATGGCATGCCCGAAGGATGCTTACCCCCTCTCCAATATTGATAAACTTGTTGATAACTCTGACAGTTTTAAACTATTATCATTCATGGACGCCTACTCGGGCTATAATCAAATACCAATGGCAATGAGCGATAAAAAATAAACGGCCTTCATGACCGAATCGAGCAAATATTACTACAACGTAATGCCCTTCGGCTTGAAGAACGCCGGAGCGACCTACCAGAGGAAACCAATCATACTGGCCATTTAAGAAAGGTCTTCGAACAGCCCAGGAAATACCAGATGCGTTTCAACCCGGAGAAGTGCACGTTCGGTGTTCGGGCAGGAAAAATTCCTCGGTTTCTACCTAACAGAACAAGGAATCGAGGCCAACCCCGATAAGTGTCGGGCATTCTCCGAGTTTCCAGCGCCCAAATCGAAGATATTCGTCCAGTCCCTCAACGGGATGCTCGCATCTTTATCCTGTTTCGAGGCCAAATCTGCCCAGCACGCCTTACCCTTCTTCAAACTCCTCCGCAGGGAGGCGGTGTTTGAATGGACGGAGGAATGCGACCAGGCTCTCCTCCATCTGAAACGGGCACTCTCTGAGCCGCCGGTTCTTTCTCGTCCGGACAACGGCGAGACTCTGTATCTGTATCTCGCCATAGCGGCCGAGGCAGTGAGCGTCGCGCTTATCCGTGAAACACCTGACGGGCAAAAACCCATATATTTCACGAGCAAAGCACTGTAGGGACCAGAGCTGAGATACCAACAGATAGAAAAAGTTGCACTGGCCCTCATCAACGCAGCTAGAAGACTGAGACACTACTTTCTAGCCCACACGATCGTGGTCCGTACAGATCAACCTGTAAAGCAGCCGCTAGAGCTGCTTAAGTGGTCGCTAGAGCTGTCCGAATTCAAAATTCAGTATGAAATCAGAAAGGCCCTCAAAGCCCAGGCTCTGGCTGACTTCGTCGTAGAAATGACATTCGCGGATTCCCCTACCTGCGGGGCGCACAAATGGACCATTTTCGTGGACAGGGCATCTAGATCGGCGTGAAGCGGGGCAGGCATCATATTGGAGAACGACGAGGGAATCATCGTTGAAGTATCACTTACCCTCTACTTCCCCACCTCTAATAACCAGGCTGAGTACGAAGCCTTCCTCGCTGGCTTACGCTTGGCCGAAGATCTCGGTGCGGAAGAAGTCGTCATCTGCACAGATTCACAACTCGTGGCCCTCCAAGTTCGAGGAGAATACAAAGCCAAAAACGACAGCCTGTCTGAATACTTAGCTTTGGTCAAGGAGAAGATGACGAAGTTCGCAGCGGTAAAGGTAAAACATGTTCCCCGCGAACACAACGTCAGGGCAGACGTTTTGTCTAAACTGGCAAGCACGAAGAAGAAAGGCAGAAACAAGTCCGTCATACAGGAGGTATTTCCTCGACCCAGTATCTAGAAAACTTCACCGACCCTTGACGTACAAATGATCGGCGACAATAACTGTTGGATGACCCCCGTTTACAACTATCTCGGTAAGGACGAACTTTCGTCCGACCCCAAAGAAGCCAGCGTAGTCAGGCGAAGAGCCTGCTCCTACGTCCTGGTCGAAGATAAACTTTACAGGCGAGGTTTCTCCATCCCGCTACTCAAGTGTGTCAAGGAAGAGATGGTCGCCCACACCCTGCGCGAAATTCATGAAGGAATCAACGCCCAACATCTCGGAGGAAGGTCCCTTTCCCGGAAGGCCCTTCGAGCAGGATACTACAGGCCAACCATGCAGCAAGACACTAAGGAACACATGAAGAAATGCGATAAATGCCAATGACACGGGGACATGCACCTAGCTCCATCTATCGAGCTCAAGACTATGTCCTCCCCGTGGCCATTTGCCTGGTTAGAGCTGTCAAAACGGGTAGCCCGGCCCTAAACGGGCCGGCCCTGGCGGGCCTCGGGCTTTTCCGGGCCGGGCTCAAAAAGCCCATTTTGAATACGGGCTCCTTTTTTACTACCCAGGCCCAGCCCTGCCTGGGCTGCGGGCTACCCAGCCCTAAAACGGGCCCGACCCTAAATGGGCCCATTTAAAAAAAAAATTAAAAAAATCATTTTTTAAGTAATATATAATGTAATAGAAATTAATACTCATTTTAATATATAATGTTATAGAAATTAATACTCATTTTAATGATCTTAATGTAATATATTTATTTTAGAATACTTTAATGTAATATAATGTAATAGAAATTAATGTTCGGGTAGTCACTGAAGTGTGTGTGGACCGAACCAAAGATGCACTAACACATTGTATCCAAATGTTTCTTGGGCCAAATTTATTTTTTAGGTCCAATTATATATATTTATTAATTTATATTATGGGCCAAATAGTTAAATTAATTCTTTTAAAAAAAGTTGTCGGGCTGGCGGGCTACCCATAGCCCATACGGGTCGGCCCATTTTTTTTCGGGCTTTTTCGGGCCGAGCTAAAAAAGGCCCGGAATAATATGGGCTTCAAAAATAAGGCCCAAGCCCTAACTTTTTTCGGGCTCGGCGGGCCGGCCCATGGGCTTCGACCCATTTTGACGCCTCTATGCCTGGTGGGGCCTGGACATCATAGGATCATTCGTGGTGGGATCAAATCAGAGCAAATACTTAATAGTAGGCGTGGATTACTTCACAAAATGGATAGAAGCTGAGGCTCTAGCCAAGATAACTACCCTTAACATACTGCGTTTCTACAAACAAAACATCCTTGCACGATTCGGCATCCCCCAGGCGATAGTCACGGACAATGGGACACAGTTCACAGACAGGAAGTTCCAGGACTTCGTCGCCCAGCTGGGCACGAAGCAACACTTCACATCTGTCGAACATCCCCAGACAAACGGGCAAGCTGAAACGGCGAACCGAGTCATCCTTCGAGGCCTTAAACGAAGGCTAGACGAAACGAAGAAAGCTTGGGTCGAGGAGCTGCACAGCGTCTTATGGGCATACCGCACAACTTTACACTCTTCAACCGGGGAAACACCATTTCGCCTGGCCTACGGGACCGAAGCTGTAATCCCCATTGAAGTTCACGTACCCTTCAGGCAGACAGAATCACCCCTAGACAAGGAAATAAACGACGAAGCATTAAGGGAGAAACTCGACCTCATCGAGGAAGTCCGGTCAGGGGCATCCCTCCGCGAAGCCTCATTAAAACAAAAAATTGCCATCCGGCACAACGCCAAAGTCATATGACGAGAGTTCAACGTGGGCAGCCTCGTCCTAAGAAGAAACCACAAAGACTCTCGCGAAGGCAAACTAGTCGCTAACTGGGAAGGACCTTATCACGTCCGAGCAAAAACGGAGAATGGGGTCTATTACCTAGAACATCTCAACGGGGAAGAACTTGCTCGACCATGGAACGCCGAAAAGCTAAAATAATAATATAGCTAAGGCCTTAACTGTCAGTTCGATTCGTCAAAACGACGAGCGTCACCTACCGACCACGATGCACGTCTAGGTACAAGCGTCGCATGTCAGTAAAGCAGAACCCCGCTCAGGAACGAGCCAGGTCCCTGCTCTACAGCGGTCCCTCAATCGAGCACCGCCGTCATCAAAGTACCACGATAGACAGAACACCCAGCTCATGATGGGAGGTTCACGCCGTGAACTCAAGCCTCAAACGCGACCTGAGATCCGCTCTCTCGCCCGGACATCCCTTGGCCGTTCGACCAGTACCCCTCACTGGCGAACACATCTACAACGAGCAATCCCCTGAAACTTAAAGAAAATAAAGTAATCCCTATCACGGACACACATGCATGTCGAGCAAAAGTACAACACTCAGCAGAAATAAAAATAGATAAAACCATGCAAATCACAGAACCGGCCACGAGGACCGGACGCATACATGATTAAAGTGATAAGCGGTCACGAGGACCACGATTGTGCTTGTTACATTAACAAGGGGCCACGCCTCCATACAAAACAATAAATTACATCAAAAGATACACGACACGCAGGCCAGACAAATTACAACAAGGATAAAAACCCTATCACTCCTCCATCTGCACAAGCTGCTCGAGGTTGGGCTCAGGCTCCTAGGTCTCCCCGTTCAGAACTTCAACATACTCGTCACCACCCAGGAGAGAGTTTGGACTGACTATCCTGCCATCCTCGACATGAGCCAGGTAGTGGATGCCCTCGGTGGAAATCTCAACCCCGGGGTTGATCACCCGCACTTGGGCCATAACATTCTTAAAAGATTCGTCCCCGATGACAATGTTGTCATCCTCGGCCTTCAACATACGGACAACCAGCTCGGTCCTCGTCTTCATCTCCCTCACATCCTCAGGTTCGTCGTCGACCGAAGCACTTGTTGACCTCAGCTGCTCAATCAGCTCCTCGGCTGCCTTCTTCTCCGTAGCATTCTCCTCCCGCAACCTGGTAGCCTCCTCTTCTACCTTCTTCCGGGCATCACCAGCACTCTTGGCTTCCTCCTTGGCCTTCCTCGCTATCTCTTCCAAAGACGATATGGTAGCCCGGCCATCCCTGAGCTCAGACTCAGTAGAAAAGTCCCCTTCAGCATAAATGACCTCCATTTCCAGAACTCTGACTAGAGCAGAAGCATTATGCGCCACTAGCGCCCTCTTGCTCGGGCGATCCATGCCCTCTAGCTGGAGAGACTCTGCCCGCGGAACAACCAAGGACGTCCCTTCGAAGAATCTTTTGTCAATAATACATGGAGGAAGTTCGAACTTCCCTTTCTCTGGTGCCCGGGTGAGATCTATCCCTTTGGTGGCCCTGGACCGCTTGGACCTTGAGGCTAGAGGCAAGGGAGACCCCTGGGCAGAAGTAGGCGAAAAGGTCATCGCAGCTGGTTGAGGAGGAGTAGGAGCACGCTGGGCAAATCGAGTCTTGGGAGCAGCCGCCCCGGGCTTGTTTCTCGCCATGGCATTCTTTACCATTCTTTCATGATCGGAAGGCATCTCACTAGCAAAAACAAAACAAATATGTTAGTGTCGTACCTCGAAAAAATCGCTTAATCGAAGAAACGACCCTTCGCGCGAAAGGCGTGGAAAACGGTTCGACAGAGTCGCCATCGAACTTTATTTATCCCAAAAAGAGGGAAAGGAAAATGTCGAGAAAACCTTTAGGGAGCGGATAAGAACATGGTCGTCGCAACCACATTTCGGGTTCGGGAGTCGGTTATGTGAGGGGAAGGTACGCACACCCCCTCACGTCTGTTGTACTCAACGGGAACCTCTTGATTCGAATCGGGATACTCATTAGCTAAGTTTGTTTGTTTTCTTCTCAAAAATGAATGCGGGAAAGTAAAGATAAGAGGGAACGATGCTAAGGGGGAATGGGGTGGTTTTAGGATAAGGTCCTCGGCAAGATCATCGCGATCTCGGGCCTACGTATGCTCGTTCGGACGAGAATAAGAAATCAAAGCAATCGTAGTTCGACTACGGGGTTTGACGGAAAAAGATGGAAGTGTGGAAAAAGTGGAAAAAGAAAAGGAGTGGACACAAATAGGGAAAAAAGAAAAAGCGTGGACGCAAACGGGGGAAAAAGAAAAAGTGTGGACGCAAACGGGGGAAAAAGAAAAAGTGTGCTCGCCAAGATCGTCGCAATGTTATGCCTACGTATCTTTACTCAGACTAGAATAAAGAATCAGAGCAGTCGTAGTTCGTGGTACGCCCACAAAACAAAAGGGAGAGTTGGGTTGGTTTAGATGACGATTACCTGAACTTACGAAAGATTCCTCGGGCCCAAGTAATCGGGAGAGTGAGTCAAAGATTTGGCTCTCTCTCTTTTTCATCTAAGGTGGTTGAGTTTGAAAAGGTTCGATGGTTAGACGGATGCTTGCCGAGTTGGATGTGTTTTAGAGGCGTCAATTGCTCACACACGAGTAAGAGAACTCGCACCCAAACAATCGAAGGAAGATCAAAGACTTGAACCCCCATTTTTCACCTTAAAAGAGTTTCGATAGTTGTTAGTCGTTTTGAGGTTTGATTATGAAAGTCCGCTTGACGTGGGATCAAGGGTTTATTGTATGCGCCTGGTTATTTCGAAAAGGATTTTATTTATTAAAAGAAGAGGCGTCAATTGCTCACACACGAGTAAGAGAACTCGCACCCAAACAATCGAAGGAATATCAAAGACTTGAACCCCCATTTTTCACCTTAAAAAAGTTTCGATAGTTGTTAGTTGTTTTTGAATTTATTATGAAAATCTGCTTGACGTTGGATCAAGGGTTTATTGTTATGAAAAGAGTTTGGTTTGGAAAAGGATTTGGTTAAAGGTTGATTTGAAAATGGCTCGACGACGAGTCGAGGGCTTGGTTGAAAATGGGTGTGTTTGAAAATGGCTCGACGATGAATCGAGAATTAGTTTGAAAATGGGTTGCCTATGCTAGTCCCTAGGGGTGCTCCTAGTAAACAAACCACAATCAAAAGAAAATTAAATGCGTACATCGGAATGGGGAGTGGGGTACATGTAAATTACAGGGGATGACATGAAATAAAGGGTCTCATTGTAAGGTAGCCCAAGAGAAAGTTGTGTGTGTGCGAAGTGTCCTAAACTAAACCTCGAACCAAAGTTGCCAAGCAAATGATCATAACCCACAGTCCATCAATTAGTTTTTTAGGTTTCGATATTTTTAGTGTTTTTTATTAATGGTGAGCAAATGAAATGGTAAGATAAAAATAAATATGGTATGGACAATATGATAAGAGTATGAATAATAATAATCAAGATAATATTGACAAGGTATAATGTCGACATAAAAATAAAGTTGGTCTCGTCTTAATCGAAATTTAATCGAGAAATCGATAATCAACGATTTTTGACTTTCATTGACCAAAAGTGAAAATAAAAGAATATAAATCGAAATAGAAATAAAAATCAGAAAACTAAGAAAAGTCTCATCTTTACTAGGATTTTAAATCGAAAAATCGATAATCTTTAGTATTTGAGTTTCATTGACCCAAAAATGAATAAAAATGAAACAAAAATGGTAGAAATGAAATAAAATCGAAAATGACAAGAAAAAGAACAAAGGTCTCACCTTTATTAAGATTTAAAATCGACAAATCGATAACTCTCGATATTTGGCTTTCATTGACCCAGAAAAAGAATAAAAATGAAATAATGACAAAATAAATTGAAATAAATAAGTAGTAAATAGTAGGCCTCATATAAATCAAGATTTGGTACCGATTTTAAAGAATCACCCAATATCAAGATGTTTTTGATATCATTGGCCCAAAGACCCTTCCACCAAAAGGATGAAAATGAGGTCAAAGTCTGCTATTACCAAAAGAATAATAGGACACACACACACACAGACCCTTCCCCTTCCACCAAAAGGATGAAAATGAGGTCACAACCTGCTATTACCAAAAGGATAATAGGGCACACACACACACAGACCCTCCCACCAAAAGGATGAAAATGAGGTCAAAGCTTGCTATTACCAAAAGGATAATAGGGCACAAGCACACAGACTCTTCCACCAAAAGGATGAAAGTGAGGTCACAGCTTGCTATTACCAAAAGGATAATATGGCACACACGCACACAGATCCTTCCACCAAAAGGATGAAAATGAGGTCAAAGTCTGCTATTACCAAAAGGATAATAGGGCACACACGTACACAGACCCTTCCACCAAAAGGATGAAAATAAGGTTAATGCCTGCTATTACCGACGAGATAATAGGGCACACACACACAGACTCTTCCACCAAAAGGATGAAAATGAGGTCAACGCCTGCTATTACCAAAAGGATAATAGGGCACACACGCACACAGACCCTTCCACCAAAAGGATGAAAATGAGGGTCAACGTCTGCTATTATCGACGAGATAATAGGGCACACACACACACAGACCCTTCCACCAAAAGGATGAAAATGAGGTCATAGCCTGTTATTACCAAAAGGATAATAGGGCACACACGCACACACAGACCCTTCCACCAAAAGGATGGAAATGAGGTCACAACTTACTACTACCAAAAGGATAATAGCAAGCAAAACGATACCAAAGGCTGTCACTCACCAAAAGGATGACACACAGACCAAGGACTCACGGATCGGCGACACCAAAAGGATGATGGATCAAACAACACAAGTTGCTACCACCAATAGGATGATAAAAACTTCCCAAATTGTGAGGACCAACACCAAAAGGATGAAGGTTAAGTTGAATGACATAGTTTTGGCTATCACCAAAAGGATGATAGAAAAACTTTTATTTGAGGGTTACCAACACCAAAAGGATGCAGGTTGAATTGAGTTAAATGGGTTTGGCTATCACCAACGGGATGATAGTAAGGCAATTGACAAAATGTCAAGTTTGCTGGGGATGTGATGAGATTTATTTGGAGACATCAACAAAAGGTTGAAGTAAAGAAATCAATGAGGAGAGCCCACGAAAAGGAAAGGGAAACAGTGAAAAATGGAGAAGGTAACCCGCCAAGATCTACGCAATCTTATGCCTACGTATCTTTACTCGGACGAGAATAAAGAATTAGGGCAGTCATAGTTCGACTTGAAGAAAATATTAAATGAGGAACACCCACTGACTCGGAGGAATGTTTATTGGTTGGGATGAGGATGACGACCTCAACAACAAAAGGTTGAAGAACTCAACTCAATGAGGAATGCACGCTGCCTTGCTTGGAGATCACAACTTTATCAACAAAAGGTTGGAGAACTTCATGAGGAACGCCCATGAACTTGAAGAAGATGCCCCTGACTGGGCTGAAGATTGCTTGAGCTTGATCAATAAAAGGTTGAAAACTTTTATGAGGAACGCCCATGAACTTGAAGAAGATGCCCCTGATTGGGCTAAAGATTGCTTGAGCTTGATCAACAAAAGGCTAAAAACTTTGTGAGGAACGCCCACTTGCTGAAGATGATGCCCCTGACTAGGCTGAAGATCGTCTTGCAGTCTTGAGATTGATCCTGGATCTTGCGCATGTATGAATGCTTGATTTTGTAATGATGTGCAATGTAAATGCTGACGCACGGAGATGCAAGTGTTGGGGAAGTATGATTTGGTTTTCGTATGCAAATGATGTTGAATGCGACGTGTATGATGCTTATGATGACATATGCATATGATTGCAGACGGGTGATTGGATATGTCTTGAAGGTGCCAACGTGGTGGACTTTTGGGTAATTGCCAATGAGGATTGGACTTTGGGCGGTGGGAGGGATTTGTTTTCCTCGACAATCAGTTTGTTGAAGACGTCGTGATTGAAGCAGACGAAAATAACTTCACAACTTGTGCTTGATGATCAGGGTAGCCTTCTTGACCAACTTGATGATACGAAGGGATCTGCCAGCTGCAATGGATCTTGCCCCAATCTGAACATGGTGATGGTTTGCCCCTGATTAACCAGCTCTGACGATGTCTGATCTTTGGAAGTTGAGCTTTGTTGTGCTTTGAGAATGCCTGCCCCTGATTGAGCTGTTGAAAGATTTGCCCCAGCCTGAGGGTTTGAGGTATTCTTACTTCGGGTTGACACCACTGGAAGTTCAAGTTCTTCTTTGATTGCCCCTTGTTGGAATTGCTTTGATGTCTAGCACTGATTTGCAGTTAAAATTATACATTCACAAATGGTAATCTTAATACGATGCTCATGCAAGTTTTGAAAAAGAGTCGTTTATTGGAGTGTCGTGATAATGAGATGAATGGACCATTAGCCCAAACATGTGCTGATTTTGATGGTGTGAAAGATATAGCAAGGAGAATGTCACCAATGCTGAAGATTAGCAAATATGGGGAGTCAGTTTACGCAACCTTGCAATAGTATGCTTTCAGAATAAACCTCGCCTTAATTAGGTCTTTCGAGGGTTGTAACGTGGTCTGGTTTACGGTTTATGAAACAAAGGATAATAGGCTCAAAATTTGATTTCTACCCACCCCTTCTTCGTGATGAACTCCAGTCCTACGTTCAGTTAATTTTGCACCTGTTTGTATTCCAAAAGGGTTGACGGTGTAAGAGTGATGATTCAAGGTTTGGCTCGAAATGGCAGTCACCTTACTTTGTTTTTGATGGGTGTTAGTGACCTTTTGGTTTTGATTTGGTGGTCACTGAGACTTACTTTGTTTTTGGTTGAGGATTCGAGGGCCTCTTTTGTTTTTTTTTTATCCTTATCTTTTGCATGGACTGATTTTGCTTGTCGAGTCCATCAGGGTTGTCTTGATTTTTGCCTAAGTTGCCTTTAAAGTGCTCGACTTAGCGGGCTTTTAATTTTTTTGTTTTTTTTTTGGTTTTGTTGGATGATTGTGACTGCCAAGTCATGGGTATTGATGAACAACCGACATGTCTTTTGGATTTTATCTTTGTGATTTGAGTGCGTAATTGAGTTAACTGAACACTACCCTGCCCCAGGTTGAGTGTAAGGGTTTGAATATCCGAAGGAAACTACAACTTCTAGGCTCGAAGTGGTTTACTAGGGATTAACTCCTTGTCTCTCCAGTGTTTGGGGGTTGAAACAATGTCTGTACATCATCGGCGGGATTCTATCCGAAAGCATACATTTTGTAATTATGGGTATTTCGCTTTCATCATCCTCCCTCCAATCATTGCTAAGCGACAGTTGATAAAGAGAGTGAAGTGGAAATAAATGTGTCTGTGATTTGCAGTAAGAGAAAAAAATGAGTGAATACGTCATAACTGATTCAAAACATGCATAGTCACTACATTAAGAAACCAAATACAAAAGGCAATGTTCAAAGCATACAATACTTAAACAAATAAAGATGAAAATACAAGAATGTAAATGATGGGATGGCAACATGACTGCCTTCTTCGGGGAAACTTGAACTTGACTTGACTTGATTTGACTTGGCGTGCTGCTGACACTGGATTGGCGGTGGCAACGGGTTTTTGATGATGTTAGGAGCCCTCCCATTGAACGTGAGATACTTTGAGTCGATCATGTCTTGAACCTTGTGTTTGAAAGCTCTGCAGTCCTCGATCGTATGCCCTGGAGTACCCTTATGAAACTCGCAATGAGCGTTGACATCATAATCTGGAGGGGTGACAGTTGGAGGAGCCAAGTCTCTGGGAGTAACAACCCTCTTCTCCATCAATTGAGCAAAAATCTGAGCATACGTTGTCGGCAGACGATCAAAGTCTCTTTCAGACCTTCTTGTCCTCTATTGATTAGGCTGACGTTATTGAGCAGCTCTCTGTTATTGATATTGAGGAGGATACTGATACCCTTGCTGGTTGTATGACTGTTGCTGAAAAGCCTGTTGTTGAGGCATTGGAGCTTGAACAGCTTGAACTATTGGCTGATAAGGCATCAGAGCATATTGCGCAGCAGCAACATACGGATACTGGAAGTATGGCATTTGATAAGGCATTGGAGGGGGAGATTGTGGAGCTCGCCCTTTCTGAGCAGAGACAACATTTGTTTCGCCCTCTTTCTTTTTGAATCCATTGAAGGGCTTTTTGACTGCAGACTGACTGCTAAAACCTCCTTGGATCTTTCTGCTCTTCAGACCTTCTTCAATTCTCTCACCGACAATTACCAAATCAGAGAATCCGGCAAAAACATTACCAATCAGCTTCTCATAGTACTGGCCTTCCAAAGTACCCATAAAGATATCAATTAATTCATGATCAACAAGAGGTGGATGCACCCTTGCAGCTAGCTCTCTCCAGTGTTGCGCGTACTCTTTAAAGGATTCGTTGTCCTTTTGAGCCATACTCTGAAGTTGAGTACGGTTTGGAGCAAGGTCAGTGTTGTACTTGTATTGCTTGACAAATGCATCGACTAGATCATCCCAAGTGCGCACATTGCTACGCTCCAGCTGCATATACCACTCAAGAGATGCTCCAGATAGACTGTCTTGAAAGCAATGGATCATCAGCTTTTCGTATTTGGCATGGGCAGCCATCTTGCGATAGTACATTCTTAGATGCATGTGGGGACAACTGAGACCTTTGTACTTTGGGAATTCCTGTACTTTGAACTTGGGAGGAATGACAACATCTGGCACCAAGCACATTTCCAGAGCGTTCACAGATTTTGAGTTGCGCCCCTCTATGACTCGGAGTTTCTCAGCTAGATCACGACACATTTTGATGGCTTCAGAATCCTGAGCAGAGGTAGGATTGATAATTGGGATAACAGCATGGTAGTTTTGTACTTCATCATACTGATCTACCCGATTTTCTTCAGCATGAGGAATAGGAATCTGAGTAGCAACAGGTTGGGCTTGCGGAATAGCCCCAACAGTAACTCCAGGTGTTGGAAGTGGTTGAGGAGTGGCTCCTTCAGCGGCAGGAGTAAAGTTCATTGGTATCCCATAATTGACAGGGTTAGGAATAGGAACTGAGAGCCTTGAGGGTGACCCTTGTACAGGCACAGTGTTGTTGGCAGCAGCGGCTTCACACAGTTCTTCTTCTCTTCTGGCCATCATGATGGCTTCAAGAATCTGATCAATCATTCCCTTCATAGAGTCCGACTCTTCTCTGAAGGCAACTTGCTCTTGTTGAATCTGCTCCATCGTTCTTCTTGTGTTGGCTCGAGTTGCGTACTGGTGTCGAGGAATCAGCTTAATTTACTGAAGAAGGAAGGAAGTTGGAGTGAGATTCTGAGATTGAAAATGCAATGCAAGATGCGCAACAGATGCAATGCAATGCAATGATATGAGATGCAATGCAAGATGCAAGATCCAGGATCGCAGAATCAAAATAGCTTCAAACAATTCTGCGGTTGGCCGGAGATGACGGGTTAGGAACCACGGCTAGGATCAAGAAAACCCATGGGTAGGTTTCTAAGACGGGTAGGTGCCTAGAGTTATGGATATATTTCGAAAACATTATAACCAAGACAAAGATTTGTTCGACTATAATATCCTTGAAATAATCTCGTCTAAGTGAGGTCTTCGTTTCTTCCCCACAAGAAAGATTCCTCGGAGGTGTCCACTACACAACCATCGACACACGAGTTCTAAATAGGGTTCTCAGAATCCTAGATCGAGGTCGAAAATGTTACTGTCAGGAAGTAATACGTTCGAGGGATCTCATCTGATTGGGGCGTTCGCATTAACTCACATAGAATTAACGCTACCAACCACCATGGGTAAATTGGGTTAATGGCCCTTGGGATCGACGACCCACCTCGAAAGTATTACCACCATGGCAAAGATTCACCACAACAATAATATCTCCAAGGGAATCTACTCCAAGCGGTGGTTTTCGCTTCAACTCACGCGGAAGAGACCACGCAAGCCTACACTACACAACCACCATCCTAATCCTAGAGTTCTTCTCGACTCGGGTGTAGAGCCATCTCGCAAAGTTCCCAATATCAGAACAACCCAACAATGTTACAAAAGGTAACACAAATAAGTAAGCAAATGAATAAATGATAAGAAAATAAATAAACAAAGCTAAAGAGCTAGCGATTCGAATCAAGATAGGCTCGACTCTCTCTTCCATAGAGCAAATGTCCCCAGCAGAGTCGCCATCTGTCGCACCTCGAAAAAATCGCTTAATCGAAGACACGGCCCTTCGCGCGAAAGGCACGGAAAACGGTTCGACAGAGGTGCCATCAAACTTTATTTATCCCAAAAAGAGGGAAAGGAAAATATCGAGAAAACCTTTAAGGAGCGAATAAGAACATGGTCGTCGCAACCACATTTCGGGTTCGGGAGTCGGTTACGTGAAGGGAAGGTACGTGCACCTCCTCACGTCCGTTGTACTCAACGGGAACCTCTTGATTCGAATCGTGATACTCATTAGCTAAGTTTGTTTATTTTTTTCTCAAAAATGAATGCGGGAAAGTAAAGATAAGAGGGAACGATGCTAAGGGGGAATGGGGTGGTTTAAGGATAAGGTGCTCGGCAAGATCATCGCGATCTCGGGCCTACGTATGCTCATTCGGACGAGAATGAGAAATCAGAGCAATCATAGTTCGACTACGGGGTCTGACGGAAAAAGATGGAAGTGTGGAAAAGGTGGAAAAAGAAAAGGTGTGGACACAAATAGGGAAAAAAGAAAAAGCGTGGACGCAAACGGGGGAAAAAGAAAAAGTGTGGACGCAAACGGGGGAAAAAGAAAAAGTGTGCTCGCAAAGATCGTCGCAATCTTATGCCTACGTATCTTTACTCAAACGAGAATAAAGAATCAGAGCAGTCGTAGTTCGTGGTACGCCCACGAAACAAAAGGGAGAGTTGGGTTAGTTTAGATGACGATTACTTGAACTTACGAAAGATTCCTCAGGCCCAAGTAATCGGGAGAGTGAGTCAAAGATTTGGCTCTCTCTCTTTTTCATCTAAGGTGGTTGAGTTTGAAAAGGTTCGATGGTTAGATGGATGGTTGTCGAGTTGGATGTGTTTTAGAGGCGTCAATCCAAATATCGAGATTTATCGATTTATCGATTTAAATCTTGATAAAGGTGAGACCTTTGTTCTTTTTCTTGTCATTTTCGATTTTATTTCATTTCTATCATTTTTGTTTCATTTTTATTCATTTTTGGGTCAATGAAAATCAAATACTAAAGATTATCGATTTTTCGATTTAAAATCTTAGTAAAGACGAGACTTTTCTTAGTTTTCTGATTTTTATTTCTATTTCGATTTATATTCTTTTATTTTCACTTTTGGTCAATGAAAGTCAAAAATCGTTGATTATCGATTTCTCGATTAAATTCCGATTAAGACGAGATCAACTTTATTTTTATGTCGACATTATACCTTGTCAATATTATCTTGATTATTATTATTCATACTCTTATCATATTGTCCATACCATATTCATTTTTATCTAACCATTTCATTTGCTCACCATTAATCAAAAACACTAAAAATATCGAAACCTAAAAAACTAATTGATGGACTGTTGGTTATGATCATTTGCTTGGCAACTTTGGTTCGAGGTTTAGCTTAGGACAATTCGTACACACACGACTTTCTCTTGGGCTACCTTACAATGAGACCCTTTATTTCATGTCATCCCCTGTAATTTACATGTACCTCGCTCCCCATTCCGATGTACGCATTTAATTTTCTTTTGACTGTGGTTTGTTTACTAGGAGCACCCCTAGGGACTAGCATATGCAACCCATTTTCAAACTAATTCTCGATTCGTCGTCGAGCCATTTTCAAACACACCCGTTTTCAACCAAGCCCTCGACTCGTCGTCGAGCCATTTTCAAATCAACCTTTAACCAAATCCTTTTCCAAACCAAACTCTTTTCATAACAATAAACCCTTGATCCAACGTCAAGCGGATTTTCATAATAAATTCAAAAACAACTAACAACTATCGAAACTTTTTTAAGGTGAAAAATGGGGGTTCAAGTCTTTGATCTTCCTTCGATTGTTTGGGTGCGAGTTCTCTTACTCGTGTGTGAGCAATTGACGCCTCTTCTTTTAATAAATCAAATCCTTTTCGGAATAACCAGGCGCATACAATAAACCCTTGATCCCACGTCAAGCGGACTTTCATAATCAAACCTCAAAACGACTAACAACTATCGAAACTCTTTTAAGGTGAAAAATGGGGGTTCAATTCTTTGATCTTCCTTTGATTGTTTGGGTGCGAGTTCTCTTACTCGTGTGTGAGCAATTGACGCCTCTAAAACACATCCAACTCGACAACCATCCGTCTAACCATTGAACCTTTTCAAACTCAACCACCTTAGATGAAAAAGAGAGAGAGCCAAATCTTTGACTCACTCTCCCGATTACTTGGGCCCGAGGAATCTTTCGTAAGTTCAGGTAATCGTCATCTAAACCAACCCAACTCTCCCTTTTGTTTCGTGGGCGTACCACGAACTACGGCTGCTTTGATTCTTTATTCTCGCCCGAGTAAAGATACGTAGGCACAAGATTGCGACGATCTTGGCGAGCACACTTTTTCTTTTTCCCCCGTTTGCGTCCACACTTTTTCTTTTTCCCCCGTTTGCGTCCACACTTTTTCTTTTTCCCCCGTTTGCGTCCACGCTTTTTCTTTTTTCCCTATTTGTATCCACACCTTTTCTTTTTCCACCTTTTCCACACTTCCATCTTTTTCCGTTAAACCCCGTAGTCGAACTACGATTGCTCTGATTTCTCATTCTCGTCCGAATGAGCATACGTAGGCCCGAGATCGCGATGATCTTGCCAAGCACCTTATCCTTAAACCACCTCATTCCCCCTTAGCATCGTTCCCTCTTATCTTTACTTTCCCGCATTCATTTTTTAGAAGAAAACAAACAAACTTAGCTAATGAGTATCACGATTCGAATCAAGAGGTTCCCGTTGAGTACAACGGACGTGAGGGGGTGCGCGTACCTTTCCCTCACGTAACCGACTCCCGAACCCGGAATGTGGTTGAGACGACCATGTTCTTATCCGCTCCCTAAAGGTTTTCTCGATATTTTCCTTTCCCACTTTTTGGGATAAATAAAGTTCGATGGCGACTCTGTCGGACCGTTTTCCGCGCCTTTCGCGCGAAGGGTCGTGTCTTCGATTAAGCGATTTTTTTGAGGTGCGACAGTTAGCCGATCAAGGAAAAATATGTCGGGCAAGTTAAGTAACTAAGACTACCGAGCAATTTGTAAGCATCCGCATGAGTTTTGCACTCCAAAAGCGCCTTGGTATTAATAAAACGATACTCCACTCGCTGGCTACCGTCCTCCTCGAAAATCGGGGACCCCTTCTTCGTCCAGCATTCCGCGAGCCAGAAAAAATTAACATATTTCACTAGCTTTTCGTAACCAACCTCATCCTGCCCGTCCAACATGTGCGGCTGAGCAACATACTCGTTGGGCTCCTTAGAAAAGTGGTTGACACTCTAGTGGAAGGGAAACTTGAATTCTCTATCCCCGATCAGCTTCCCGTTCTCGTCGCGCATGTCGTTACCATCCTCGTCAACCGACACCGCCCAGACATACGTATTGTCCTGGTCCCTCTCCGACACAGGCTCTATGATGTAGAACCTTTCTTTGAACGTTCGGATTGACTCCGAAAAGGGCTTGAACAACTTACGGGGCTGTTTCAACGATACCCAGCCATATTTCTTCCCCGCCAACTGCCGCTGGAGATAGAAGATGGTGAAAAATAAAGGAAGAGTATCTCCTATCTGCAAGAATTCGCACGTCAACTCAAAGGCACGGATAAACGCCAGCGAGTTGGGACACAGCTGCAACGGGGCCAGGTCCAGATGCACGAAAACTGACTGCTGAAAATCGGTGAAGGGCAACTTCAACCCCAACTCTTTAAATGCATATCCGTACATAGCGAATCGCTTCCTAAAATCTCTATAGATCCGATCATCCTCGGAGGGGAAATGTGCCTTTCATTCCCTCTCCGGCCCAACGGCCGTAAAGACATCTCCAAGGTAGGTCGCAAATATAGATACGTGCTCGGCAGGCTCGGTCACCGACCATTCCTCAGTAAAATCCGCAACGGCCTCCTCCCCGACTTCGCTCGGGATAGTGGAAGCTTCCGTACTGCTGCTATCTGTGGAACTCTCCTCAGACGAGTCTATTACGATCTCCTCATCATGCTTTGTCGCTATATCAATCACCTGAAAAGCAGAGAAAAAAGTGAATTCGACAAAGAATCAAATCCACCCTTCCACCGCTGGTCAAGTGAAAGGGCGCGCTAAGGGCCGAGGACGTCGTCCCTGACCTAAGCCCTAATATTAAACAAAAATGCGAGTCCCCCACGAGGAGGTGCTCGGGGCAACTCCCTCACACAACGAGGAGCTTCCTCGAGTCAGTTTCCAGTTTCCGTTTGAAGCTTCACCAGAAACTTCAACCGATCGCCAGGAACTTCAAACGTTCACCGGAAACTTCACCAGATTGCCGGAAACTGAGCAGCCACGACGGTTATTCGGGCGTCATCATCGAACTTCAAACGTTCTGCCGAAAACTTCACCAGAGGCAGGATGAGGGAATGTGATCAGTGGTTTTCACTCGTAGTTTTTCACGCGTTTGTGTCTATCTTTTCCGTTATGTTTTCGGTATTTGAATTCATAGTATTGCATTTCTACTTAGTGTTTGTGTTTTATTTAAGCAAGTTTTTGTTTTAATATTATTCCGTTTTTAGACCGTTTGTGCTTTGATGTGGTAGTGTTTTCTTTGTGTTTCTCAAGTTTGTATAAAGTCATTAATCAGATGCGCGTGTGAAAGCTGGAGTGCCAAAAGTTCAAGGAAAAGGCCAATTAGAAGTCTGACACGGCCCGTGTCAGGAGGCCTGGGAGATGGAAGTTTGAGCACTAAAATGGGACAAGGAAAAGATCAAACAGAAGCCTGACACGGCTGCCCGTGTCATAGGACACGGCCCGTGTCAAGGCCCCTGAGAAACTGCCTTGGCGCATGAAGAGGCAGCAGCCTGGCACGGCTGCCCGTGTCATGGGACACGGCCCGTGTCAGGGCCACTGGAGGGGATATTTGTGATTTTTTAATTATTCCAATTAAGTGTCCTTTGAGGGTATTTTGGGAATGTCACGTGCTGTTTAGTGATCTAACACTTCTTAAGCTGAGGAAGGCATAAAAGAAAAACACTTTTGAATTACGTATTATTTTGGATGTTTTCACGAGTTCTTGGAGAACGGAGATCTCTTAACCTCGGAAGCAATTGAAGATCGAAGGAATCCGATTATTAGTGTAATGGCTTTTCTTTATTTTTATTTAGTTATTGTTTTTGTTATGAACATGAGAGGCTAAACCCCCCAATGCTAGGGGGTGTCCCTGATTTCTTTTTGTAATGACAATCAGATCTATTTTATACTAATTTCACTGCTTTCTCATTATCATTTTGTTGTATGATTGTTCTTAATGCAAGTCGATATTGGAAAATAGGATTTTGATTTATGGTTGATTTAGGTCTGAAAAACTTTGATTAACGCTTTTCATACAACAATATTCTATTAGACATTGCCGAGGAATTGGGATGTCATAGTTTAACCGTATCACTTTTGATAAAAAGTAAAGCTTGGGATTCTCTCTATACAACCAAGGAATTGGGGTGTAGAGGGAATACCAAAGGGTTTTCTTTAAAGGAATTTTTGAAAACTAATCTTAAAAGACGGTAATGATTTTGGTCTAGTAGTGATTTTGCTAAATGTTAGAGAAGATGTCATTATAAGGGATTTCCAAACCTCTCCCTAGTATTATTCTCATATTTGTCAAAACAGCTTATTTATCTTTTAAGTGCTTTTATTCATAGAACATAGTTATAGAACCATTATAAAACCAAACAAAAGAACTTTTGTTTAATTGAAATAGCCTCTGCACTACATATTCTGAGCAGTCCTCAAGAGATCGACTCTGGGGAAAACCCCAAATTATTACTACATCGGTAAAAATAGTACACTTGCTATTTTTCCGATCAAGTTTTTGGCGCCGTTGTCGGGGACTGCCAAATTCATAGTGTCGATTTTACTTCAATTGAAATTTTGTCACTTTGTGACCAAAATTTGAGTTTATTTTCCTGTACTATTATTTTTTTATAATTACTAATACTTTGCTAACCTGTGTATGCGAGGTAAGACCTCAGCTGAATTTTCTTTTGACGCAGAACCAAAAATATTCTTACACGCCAGACGTCGTCAAGCTAGGCTAGAAAGACTGGCAGCATCGAGCTCAGAACCCATTATCCCTGAGCCCGAGAAATAAGAGTCAGTTTCAGGTCACTCTCAGCACGCAGATTCTGGTACAGACTCCGAGTCTGAATTTAGTATCATGGCGGAAGATCCACCTGCCGAAAGACTTCTCGGTGATTATGGCAGAGCAAACACTCCAGCAATACGGTTGACGATCGTTAATCAACCAGTTACTGTTGCACAGTTCCAGCTGCATCCATCTACCATCTGACAGCTTTAGAGTAGGCCGTTTTTAGGTAGAATTAATGAAGATGCCAACAAGCACTTGCAAAGGTTCCTTACCATGAGCACGTCTTTGAAAATTTAGGGACACTCTGAAGAGGCAAAGAAGTTGGTGATGTTCCCGTTCACTCTATCTGATGATGTTGAATAGTGGTTTTATTCACTACCCGCTGGGAGTATTACTACTTGGCAAGAGATGTAGACTACATTTCTGAACGAGTATTTTCCTGCATCTGTATACATCCGAAAAAGATATGACATTGTTAATTTCAAGCAGAAAGAAGGAGAATCGCTCGAAGATGCTTACAAGAGATTTAAGAGGTGTTTGGTTGCATGTCCCATCCATAATATGGACACAACCGAACAAATGCAGAATTTTGTGAATGGGTTAAAGATGAAGACAAAGCAGCTTATCGATACAGCTGTCAGTCGTTCTACAAAATTTTCAACAGCCACTGGCATTAAAAAGATAATTGAAGCGATTGCAGCAAATGAGCACCTGAAGCTGTATGATCGCAGTGTTAGCCAACCTGAGAAGATAATTGACTTGAAGCTAACATAACAGGTTGTGAAAATGGAAGATCAGATTGTGGCTGAAGTTGAGAGAAGGTTAAAGAAAATGAGTCTAGATACACAGACGGTAGCACAAGTGCAACCGGTTCAAGTGGTGAATTGTGAAATTTGTGGAGGTCCTCACTTTGCCATGCATTATGTGGCTACAACACAACAGGTTGAAGCAATCAACTTTCTGAAGCAGAACAATCCTTATTCGAACACATATAATCCAGGATGGAAAAATCATCCAAACTTTTCCTGGAAGTATCAACAAGGAAATGTTCTGAAGCAAGGACCTGCTCCATACCCGAACTAGCCCCAACAACAACAATACCGCCCCCAACAACCACCACCACAACAACAACAATATCAACAACAACCTCAACAGTACTACCAACCTCAACAACAGGTCCAAAAGAAAGTGGATTGGGAAATTGCCATTGAGAAGATGGCAGCTCAGAGCTCTCAATTCCAGGAAGAGACGCGAAGTAATCTTAGGAATACAGGTGCCTCCATAAAAAATCTAGAGGTCCAGATGAGCCAAATAGCTCAACAGTTAGCAAGTTCTCAAGCACAGAGTACTCTTCCAAGTTCAACGGTAACCAACCCGCGAGAGCATAATAATGTTAGTGCGGTAACCACAAGACGTACCAAACCTCAAGAGGACACCGAGAAAGAATCTGAGAGTGAAGATCGGTTACTTGAAGTTGAGTTGGAAATTAAGGAAAATGAGGTTGTGAATGAAGAAGTGGTTATACCTGAGCAAGTAACCAAAGAGAAGATCATTGAGCCCAAACAGAACATCAAGCTCCCCTTTCCAACTAGAAACAAAAAGAAAGGGCAGCACGAGAAAAATTTTGAAAAATTCTTGGAAATGTTCAAGAAGCTTGAACTCAATATTCCTTTCCTGAAGGCACTTGACCAAATGCCTGCATATGCCAAGTTCATGAAGGACATCATTTCCAAGAAGAGATTCGTCGATACGGAACCTATTATTCTAACCGAAACTTGTAGTGCTATTTTGCAGGGAATGAAGATTCCGGTGAAAAAGAAAGATAGGGGCTCGGTCACCATTCCATGCACTATTGGAGATAGATCTTTCAATAAGGCTCTTATTGATTTGGGGGCGAGCGTAAGCCTTATGAAGTTGTAAGAAAAGGGTGGTGAAATTGCTTGATGCGGGTTTGATTTACCCAATATCTAACAGCTCATGGGTGAGTCCTGTCCATGTAGTGCCCAAGAAAGGAGGAACCACCGTCATTAAAAATGAGAAAAATGAGTTGATTCCTACGAGGACGATCATAGGGTGGCGTGTGTGTATTGACTGCCGGAGGTTGAATTTAGCTACCAGGAAATACCACTTCCCTTTGCCCTTCATTGATCAAATGTTAGAAAGGTTAGCGGGTCATGATTATTACTATTTCTTAGATGGATACTCAGGGTACAACCAAATTGCGGTTGCACTGGAAGATCAAGAGAAGACAACCTTTACTTGCCCTTATGGAGTCTTTGCTTATAGAAGAATGCCATTCGGGCTATGTAACGCTCCGACCACCTTTCAGAGGTGCATGACTTCCATTTTTGCTGACATGCTTGAAAAGCATATGGAAGTTTTCATGAACGACTTTTCGGTATTTGGCTCTTCTTTTGATAATTATTTAACTAACCTTTCTCTTATTTTAGAAAGATGCCAGGAGAGCAACTTGATCCTCAAATGGGAGAAGTGCCATTTCATGGTACGTGGAGGCATAGTTCTGGGTCACAAGATTTCCCACAAAGGAATCGAAGTTGACCAAGCTAAAGTGGAAGTAATCTCAAAACTTCCACCCCCGGTGAATGAAAAAGGTATACAAAGTTTCTTAGGCCATGCGGGTTTCTACCGCCGGTTCATAAGAGATTTTTCCAAAATAGCCAAGCCCCTTACCACCCTTTTGGTTAAGGATAGGGATTTTGTGTTTGATAAGGAGTGTGACGACGCATTTGAGACACTGAAAAATAAATTAGTGTCGGCACCAATTGTGTTTGCCCCCGATTGGTCTCTACCGTTTGAGATCATGTGCGATGCTAGCGACATTGCAGTAGTTGTTGTTCTAGGACAGCGGAAAGATAAATTATTGCATGTGATTTATTATGCAAGTCATGTGTTGAACCCTGCGCAAATGAACTACGCAACTACCGAAAATGAGTTGCTTGCTGTTGTTTATGCCTTTGATAAATTCAGGCAATATCTGTTGGGTTCAAAAGTTATTATTTATACTGATCATGCTGCCTTGAAGTATCTGTTTGCTAAGCAGGATTCCAAACCAAGACTCCTTAGATGGATTTTACTCCTTCAAGAGTTTGATGTGGAAATTTGTGACAAGAGAGGGTGTGAAAATACTGTTGCTGATCATCTCTCTCAGATGTCACCTATTGAAGAAACAGAGGACAAACGCCCAATAAAGGATGAGTTCGCTGATGAACACATCCTTGCTGTTATTGGTGTTCCTTGGTTCGCGGATTATGCAAACTATCTAGTGGGTGGTGTAATACCCGATGATTTTGACTCTAACAGAAAGAAAAAGTTTGTTCATGATTGCAGGTTTTACTTGTGGGATGATCCATTCTTATACAAAAGAGGAGTTGATGGATTAGTAAGGAGATATGTGCCTGAGAATGAACAGAAGGACATTCTGAAGGCATGCCATGACTCAGAGTATGGAGGGCATTTCAGCGGTGACAGAACCGCAGCCAAAGTCCTTCAGTCAGGGTTATACTGGCCCTCATTGTTCAAAGATGCTCAAGAGATGGTAAAAGAGTGTGATAAATGTCAGAGAACTGGGAATATATCAAAGAGGAACCAGATGCCCCTGAATTTCATGCTAGAAGTTTAGTTGTTTGATGTTTGGGGGATAGACTTCATGGGCCCATTTCCACCGTCATTTGGAAAACATTATATCCTGGTAGCGGTGGATTATGTCTCTAAATGGGTTGAAGTTGTGGCATTGTCGACAAATGACGCTAAGGTTGTAGTGAAGTTCCTGAAAGAGAATATCTTTGCGAGGTTTGGAGTACCAAGGGCATTAATGAGTGATGAAGGAACTCATTTCCTAAATCACCTCATGGAAAGATTACTCCTAAAATACAATGTGAAGCATCGTATTGCCACTCCCTACCATCCTCAAACAAGCGGCCAGGTGGAAGTTTCAAATAGGCAACTTAAACAAATTCTTGAAAAGACAGTGAGTTCCTCTCGGAAAGATTGGGCAACAAAGTTGGATGACGCATTATAGGCTTATCGAACGACGTTCAAGACACCAATCGGTATGTCACCCTACCAACTAGTCTACGGGAAAGCTTGCCATCTGCCTTTGGAATTAGAACACAAGGCATTATGGGCATCAAAATTTCTGAACATGGACCTATCTCAAGCCGGAAGCTCTAGAATTCTCCAACTCCATGAGTTGGAAGAATTTCGGAACCGCGCATATGAAAATGCCAAAGTCTATAAAGAACAAACGAAAAAATGGCATGATAGAAGGATTGTGAGGAAAGAGTTTTTTGAAGGACAACTGGTCCTCTTGTACAACTCCAGGTTGAAATTATTCCCTGGAAAGCTCCGGTCTAAATGGTCGGGACCGTTTGTAGTTCACAAAGTATTTCCGCATGGAGCCATTGAGTTGAAAAATCAAGCTAACGGAGATACCTTTCAGGTAAATGGGCAGAGGTTGAAGCCCTACTACCAAGGAGATTCGGTTGGTCAAGTGGATATCGTTCGTCTTACAATGTAGGACGGACGACCGTCGAGCCATGCGACGTTAAACCCAGCGCTGTGTGGGAGGCAACCCACGATTTTTCATTTTAATTACTATTTTGTTTATTTTGCAGATGTATGTTTTGTTATCATTCACATAGCAAGCTTGAGGGAAGAAGAATTTAAGAAAAATTGACCAAGAATGCAAGTCGGAATGACTTTTTGATGGAAGTCAGTGCCCTGACACGGCCGCCCGTGTCATGGGACACGACCCGTGTCAGGGAAGAGAGGAAGCGTGAAGAAAAAAAAGTGTTTTTGGAAGAAGTCAGTGGCCTGACACGGCCGCCCGTGTCACGGGACACGACCCGTGTCAGGGGTCCTGGGAGAAGTTTTTTTCAAATTGTGGATTTTGGTGTAGTCAGAGTCCTGACACGGCCGCCCGTGTCACGGGACATGACCCGTGTCAGGGTGCGCTCTGATTATTCCACTTGACGAATTTTTGAAAAATCTTTCTCCTTGGTGGGTCCCACGTCATTTTATGGCTCATAATCACCTTTTATCACACCTTTACCACTCATTAACCCTTTCTTTACTAATTTAAATCATCTTCTTCCTCTCTTCTCTTCATAAAAACCTAGAACTCTATTGCCTCTCATCATAAAACCTTCATTTTCTCAAGCACCCACTCACCGAAACCCTACCCCGCTTCACAAAAGTTGTTCTTCTCTTCATCCTCGTCAAGTCTACGGTAATTTTTTCACTAATTCCTGTTTTTAGTTTTCTTGATTTTTCAGGCGGACGAAAATGCCCCCAAAGAGAGGAGATAAGGGAAAGCAACCCGCTGCAGAGCCCTCGCGCCCACGGAAGCGCACAATCCGGAGGCCAAGCGCCCACAGAATTATCTTCGACACTGAGGAACATGAGCGGAGGTATGGTTTGCATGTCAAACGAAAAATTACTCCGACAAGGTATTTATGTCCTGAAACTCTTTCGCAATTAGGGTTATCTATTGAAGTGGATAAGATGTTCCACAAATTAGGCATGCTAGCATTTATGCATTTTGAGGCACCCACATACGAACGTATCACTCTTGAGTTCCTCAGCACTGTTGAATTTAGACTTAGAAAAAAATGGACAGGTTCTGCTTATCTGTTTTTTGGTACCATGAGTTTCAGGCTTTATGACAATGACCACGAGCTAACGGTGGAGGACATAGGAAGGATTCTGAACCTCCCGATTGAGGGTCCTGGATTTGTTCCTGAGGACTTCGACGCACGTTCTTTCTGGATTGCCATCACCGGCCACACTGAGTATGTGGCGAAAGCAGCAAAGGCTTCAGGGATCCAGAATCCCTGTTTTCGATATGCGCAGAAATGCCTTGCCTACACACTGTTTGGCCGGGGTGACAGTACAAGGGTAGCCACGCAAAAGGAATTGTATTTTCTATACGCGATGACCAAGAGTATTCCGGTGAGTATTATTGCGTTTGCAGTAGATTATTTGGGCAGAGTTGGTAGGGCCACATCTGGTGGCATATCTGTTGGGGGTATGATCACCCAGATCGCTGAACACCTGGGATACGACCCGACTATACTTGGTGAAACACCGATTTCAGGTAACACCTGGCTGGACATGAATGCTTTGGTCCAGCAACGTATGATTGTTTTAGCCGATGATTCTTACTCTTTAATATGTTCTGGTCAGTATCTGATGTCTCTTCCTAACCCCCACCGTTGTGGGATTAATGATACTAATAATTGGTGTTATGGAGGTGTCGTCCTCAATGTAGTGGACGAGCAAGATGATGACACTTTTGATGCAGGTACACAAGAACCAGACGGTTTTTGGGCTGAACCAGAACCATATCAAACTGTCCCCCTCATACCGGAGCATCGAGTACTGGGACGGGATCTTTCTCTATGACACCAGACCAATGGACTTGGTTGCAAACAGAGATTGGCGAGATTAGAGGGGAGCAGTCCCGCCAAGGGAGTGAGCAGGCCCACCAGGGGAAGATGATTACAGAGATGCATGAGTGGATGCAGCAGATGAGGCTGCACCACAACCCTCCTCCTCAGTGAGGCTTTGTGAGTCCCCTCCTACAATTGTTCTTAAACAGTGAGGCCACTGTTGAGTTCAAGTATGGGGGGTTTTTACTTGCTTCGTGTTTGTTTTTAATTTTTTTTAGTCTATTAGTGTCGTGTCGTGTTTGAAGTTGTGTCTGAAAACTACTTTGAAATCTCCCGAATCTGAACTGAAAAAAAAAATGTTGTTTGTTCTGTTATTGCGAGAGATAGTGACTGAGGTGGAGAAAGTATATAGAGTTTGAGTGAAAAGGAGCTTAATGAGGAAATGGAAAAATCTGAAAACTTAGGTATACCACAAACACCCCGAATTCTCTGAGTAAGGAGACGAGTCTAACGTGTAGATTTGTGCCATAGTGCTTTAATCTGAGAAGTATCCCCCAAGTAGTTTATAATGACAGTCTGGCATCATTAATAAGAATTGCGTGTACTAAGTTGATCGAAAAAAAAGAAGAGAGTAAAGGCACCGAAAAAAAGTGTGAATAAAGGCAATTAGACGACTAGTCCTTCTAAGTTGGGTAACCCTCACCCGGTTATTTAGCCTAACGACGGTTGAATCTAAAAAGTCGTCCCAAAGGAGATAAATATACGCCAATGTGCGAGAAAAATAATGGTGCCTAGAAAAAAAATTTGATCAATTTTGTGCATGTGAGGAAAAATCATCAGAAGTGCCTTAATATGATTGTCCGAATGAAAGGGGTAGAAAATCGAGAAGAAGACTTAAGCCCAAAGCATAGTTGGAGAGGTAGCCGAAAAGGGAACTTAGGTCCGTGGTCTCACCGGGGTATAGTGTTTGTGTGATATCTTTGTTGACGGAGAAGTACCAAGATAACTTGTTGAGTGACTTGGAATGAAAAGCTCACGTACGAGTATCGTCACATCCGCTCGATCAAATCTTTCTTATGACAGTTCATTTGCACTTCAATTCTTTATGCAAGCTTATTGCTTGAGGTCAAGCAAAAGTTTAAGTTTGGGGGAGTTTGATCAGTGGTTTTCACTCGTAGTTTTTCAGGCGTTTGTGTCTATCTTTTTCGTTATGTTTTCGGTATTTGAATTTATAGTATTGCATTTCTACTTAGTGTTTGTGTTTTATTTAAGCAAGTTTTTGTTTTAATATTATTCCATTTTTAGACCGTTTGTGCTTTGATGTGGTAGTGTTTTCTTTGTGTTTCTCAGGTTTGTATAAAGTCATTAATCAGATGCGCGTGTGAAAACTAGAGTGCCAAAAGTTCAAGGAAAAGACCAATCAGAAGCCTGACACGGCTGCCCGTGTCACAGGACACGACCCGTGTCAGGAGGTCTGGGAGATAGAAGTTTAAGCACTAAAATGGGATAAGGAAAATAACAAATAGAAGCCTGACACAGCTGCCCGTGTCACAGGACACAGCCCGTGTCAAGGCCCCTGAGAAACTGCCTTGGCGCATGAAGAGTCAGCAGCCTGACACGGCTGCCCGTGTCATGGGACACGGCCCGTGTCAGGGCCACTGGAGAGGAATTTTGTGATTTTTTAATTATTCCAATTAAGTATCCTTTGAGGGTATTTTGGGAATGTCACATGTTGTTTATAGATCTGACATTTTTTAAGCTGAGGAAGGCACGAAAGAAAAACACTTTTGAATTACGTATTATTTTGGATGTTTTCACGAGTTCTTGGAGAACGGAGATCTCTCAACCGCGGAAGCAATTGAAGATCGAAGGAATCCGGTTATTAGTGTAATGCCTTTTCTTTATTTTTATTTAGTTATTGTTTATGTTATGAACATGAGAGGCTAAACCCCCCAATGCTAGGGGGTGTCCCTGATTTCTTTTTGTAATGACAATCGGATATATTTTATACTAATTTCACTGCTTTCTCATTATCATTTTGTTGTATGATTGTTCTTAATGCAAAACGATATTGGTAAATAGGATTTTTATTTATGGTTGATTTAGGTCTGAAAAACTTTGATTAACGTTTTTCATACAACAGTATTCTATTAGACATTGCGAGGAATTGGGATGTCATAGTTTAACCGTATCACTTTTGATAAAAAGTAAAGCTTGGGATTCTCTCTATACAACCAAGGAATTGAGGTGTAGAGGGAATACCAAAGGGTTTTCTTTAAAGGAATTTTTGAAAACTAATTTTAAAAGACGGTAATGATTTTGGTCTAGTAGTGATTTTGCTAAATGTTAGAGAAGATGTCACTATAAGGGATTTCATACACCTCTCCCTAGTATTATTCTCATATTTGTCAAAACAACTTATTTATCTTTTAAGTGCTTTTATTCATAGAACATAGTTATAAAACCATTATAAAACCAAACAAAAGAACTTTTGTTTAATTGAAATAGCCTCTGCAGTACATATTCTGAGCAGTCCTCAAGAGATCGACTTTGGGGAAAACCCCAAATTATTACTACATCGGTAAAAATAGTACACTTGCTATTTTTCCGATCAGAATGTAATCTTGAAGTCATTGAAGAGGAATTGCAACCATTGTAGTTCACAAGTAAGAGAGGCTAAGGCTCGATACTCTGCTTCAATAGAGGATCTGGACACTGTGTTTTGCTTATTGGATTTCCAACAAAGAAGAAAAGATCCAAGGATAACACAAAAACCAGTAATGGACTTCCTAGTAGTAGGGCACCTTGCCCAATCAGAATCTACAAAAGCATAGAGCTTGAAGGCACTAGAAGCTGAGAACAAAACACCTTTAGCAGGATCAGATTTAAGAAACCTCAAAATCTTTGTAGCAGCCTGATAATGTGGAACAAGAGGTTTAGAGACATACTGACTGAGATGTTGTACTTCATATGAAATATTAGGACGTGTGTTTGGCAAATAGATCAGTCTGCCAATTAATCTCCTAAATGAAGTAGGATATGCTAGAGGTTCACCATCAGTAGGTGATAACTTTATGTTAGGGTCAAAAGGAACAAGAGATGGTTTTGCAGCTAGAAAACCTTCCAGCAGTTTAAGGGAGTATTTTCTTTGGTTCATGAAGATGCCCTTAGAGGATTTAGCAATCTCAAAACCTAAGAAGAATCTAAGCTGCCCAAGGTCCTTTATTCGAAATTGCTGGTCAAGAACACCTTTAACAAATTGAATTTCAGTGATAGAATTACCAACAAACACAATGTCATCCACATAGACAAGAATGACAGTAAAACAATCTTTGTGAGACTTCACATATAATGAGTGATTAGCTTGAGATTGAGTATAACCCAAAGAAACTAAAAATGAGGAGAGTTTAGAATACCATTGCCTACTTACCTGTTTAAGACCATATAGAGATTTGTGGAGCTTGCACACTTGAGAAGGGTTGGATGTAGAACGACCAGGAGGGAGTGTCATGTACACCTCTTCATGTAAATCACCATCGAGGAATGCATTATTGACATCCAATTGTTCTAGGTGCCAACCCTTGATTGCAGTAATAGACAATAAGACCTTTATAGTGGTGATTTTGGCTACAGGGGAGAAAGTGTCAAAATAATTAATGCCCTCTATTTGTGTGTAAGGTTTAGCTACTAGCCTAGCTTTATACCTCTCAATAGAGCCATCTGCCCTGTACTTTATCTTATATACCCACCTGCATCCTATAGGAACTTTTCCTGGTGGAAGATCAACTACACTCCATGTATGGTTTTCTTCAAGAGCATGTAACTCAACATTCATAGCATCTTTCTAACAATCCAATTTAACAGCATGATTACAGGTTTTTGGTTTAATGTTAGATGATATAGATAAACAAAAATGCTTATAAGATGGTGCACATTGATTATATGTAAGAACAGATGACAAAGGGTATAAGACTGATGGGAAAGAGTTTTGTGTGGTAGAATAACAATGGTAATCTTTTAAGTATTGTGGAGGGTGAGATGTTATAGAGGAATGTCTAGTAGGTAAAGGGGTAGGTTCTGCAGAATGCTGAGAAGGAAGAGAAGAATTCTCTAAGAGAGGCATAACAGAGGAAGGATCATTGGATAAAGGAAGTGTAGGCTCTATGATATGTTGAACATGAGGGAAAGAAAAATTAGTAGGTAAAGGAGAACTATGATTATTTAAAGAAGTAGAGGTAGGCAGTGTACCAGGTTCAAAATTGCAAGAAGGAGTATGGGTATGAGTAGAGTCAACATCAGTGGACTGTAAAGAATTAGGATCAACAGGACTAGGATTAGGTTGACAAGTCAAATCAGCTGGACTAGTATATGTGGGGCTATGGCTAGGACAATTGACAGTAAAGGGAGAGGTGACTGCATTACTGTCATCACTGTCATTAAAAGGATCAGAAACATCAGATGAAAAGGATAGGTCAGTAGTGCTAGGTTGTTGGTTAGGAGGTAAGTTATGGAAGTCATTGGGATGATCATCCAGGCTAGGAACATGGTTTTATGTTGTATCAGAAGAGAGAGTATCATTTTTTAAGGGAAAAGTATTTTCATAGAAAATCACATTCCTTGATATGAATATATTATGATTTTGGAGATCATATAGAATGTACCCCTTGACACCTTCCTTATAACCAAGAAAAACGACCTTTCTAGCCCTAGAATCAAACTTTGTCCTATGTGGCTGTAAAGAAGGGGCAAATGACAAACAACCAAAAACTTTCAAATGCACTAAAGATGGAGGTTCATTAAACAAAATTTCATAAGGGCATTTGGAATTGAGTAGAGGTGTAGGCAACCTATTGATTATGTGAATAACATGTTGAATACAAAAATTCCACATATTTAGAGGAATGTTAGAATGGAAGAAAAGAGACTGAGCCACATTAAGAATATGTTGGTGTTTTCTTTCTACCACCCCCGTTTTGTTAGGGTGTTTTAACACAAGTTCTTTGGTGAGTGATGCCTTTGGATAAAAATAATTCTGACAAAGTAAGAAATTCTGTCCCATTATCAGACCTTAGGAATTTAAGAGTAATATGAATTTGATTTTCTATGTATGCAACAAAATGAATAAGACTAGTTTTTGTTTGATCTTTTGTCTTAAGAAATATTACCCAAGTATGTCTTGTGTAGTCATCAACAAGGGTCAAGAAGTATTTATGTCCTAAAGTGGAAATAGTGGAAAAAGGTCCCCACAAGTCAACATGTAAAATAACAAAAGGATGAGAAGAGTGAGATACAATATTAGGAAATGGAAGTTTCTTTTGTTTAGCAAAGTGACAAGAGTCACAAGGTACAATATGATTATTACATTTGATAAAAGGAAAAATATTGGATATAGTTTGTAAACCTATCTTTGATATGTGGCCTAGTCTTAAATGCCACAAATTACACGAATTATTGACAAGTGAACTATTGGCAGAAGGAGGAACTTGATAATCAAGAACATAGAGTCCTTTGTGCAGGTTAACTATACCAATCGTTGCCTTGGTATGATTTTGCAAGATGTGGCAAGTGTTAGCATTAAATTGTACAAAACAATTATTGTTATCAACAAGTTTGGAAATAGAAATAAGGTTTACATGGAAAGTAGGGATATAAAGCACATTATGAAGAGTTAAGGAGGGAGAAAGGACAACTGTGCCAGAGATGGAAGCAATAACTTGTGAACCATCAGGTAAACTAACATGAATAGGCCCAATATGCTTAAAATCAATGAATGATGAAAAAGTGAAAGAAAAATGATCAGTAGCACCAGTGTCTAATATCCAAAGATTAGAGTTCATACCATTCACATTGGATGATTGAGAATGCATAACAAAAGGAGGGGTAGAAACAGAGTTTACAGTGGGAGTTGGCTTGGATTGTTGAAGCAATGCTAGAAGATTATTGTACTGCTCTTGAGTGAAGCCAAATGAAGCAGAAGTTGAACTCCCAGGAGAATTCTCTGAAGCATTGTTAGCCGTAGCAGTCGAAGGTGAAGCATTTGTAGTGCCTTAAGCCTTGCTTTTACCTCTATAACCTGGTGGATAACAATGCTTCTGGAAACAAGTGTCAACTGTGTGATTTGTTCTGCCATAATGTGCGCAGATTCTGTTATGTCCTCGAGGAGAATTTTGGTTTTGACTCTTAGATCGAAAATTATTGTTACCAGCCTTAGTTGTGTAATTGCTGTGTGCCTGAGCTTGAGTCTGCAGAACAACAGACTCTTCATTGGTTTGAGCAGAAGGGATCACATTAGAGTTTGAGCTATCAATTTCCCTTTCTTGTTGAATAACCAGTGAGAACGCTTTGTCAATATTCGGCAAGGGATTCATCATCATAATTTGCATTTTTGAATGCACAAATTTCTCAGTTAAACCCTTAAGGAATCGTATGACATAATCCTGTTCTCTATACAATCTGATTAAAGCAATTGCACCACATGAACAAGGAATAACGCAAGAACAGAAAGGGATTGGTCTATAGGTTTCCAATTCATCCCATATAACTTTCAATCGAGTAAAATAATTTGATACATCAAGAGTACCTTGGCGGAACTTGTAGAGATCCTCTTGAATATCAGAAATGCGAAAGATATCGCCATGAGAAAACCTAATTTGCAAATTTTTCCACACACCGGCAACATTGTCAATCCACATAACTGATTTGGCGATGAACTCCAAAATCGAACGTTGAATCCACGCAAGAACCATGGTATTACATCGAATCCATGACGCATACAGCAAATCTGAAACGGGAGGCTTAGGTAGAGTACCATCAATGAATTTATCCTTATTCTTGGATATGAGCGCAATTTGCATCGATCAAGCCCAGGTATGGTAGTTCTTGTTGTTGAGTAATGGCGTGGCAAGAACGATTGCTGAATTCTCGTTCGGATGGAGATAAAAAGGATTTGCAGAATTGGTAGAAAAATCGGCGTAGCTCTGATTTGCCATTGACAAATTCAAGAACTGACGAAGAAGATGAAGAAGCGATTGAACAGAAAGAATACAGATGAAAGAAGAACAGGAAAAACAATCGCAGAGAAGGAAACAATGGCTACCAGAGCTTTGTGAGCTCTGATACCATGTTGATAATGGCTGAATGTGAACAACAAGAAGCAAGAATTGTGTAACAGAATTCACACACAATACTCATTGAAAGAAGAATGAGAAAAAATGCTTAATTGTTTATTCAGCTCTGAATTAACAGTACAATGATAAGCTATATATACAATGTGAGAATGGGCCTATAACAACCTGCCGGCTCAGCAAACTAACTTATAGTAGCTAAATATATGGATAAGCTATAAGATAAACTAATATTAATTCATATAGGCTAATAAGAATCCATCCCTCTAAATGCACTTACAATAATATCTATTATTCTAGTATTGGAATGACATCCCATACAACTTTATTAGAGGAAATTCCCTACAACATTGTGTAGGGCACAATTGGGAGATAATGGAATTCAAGAGACCAGAGAGAAAATAAGGATAACTCAAGACAAAATGAAGACAACTGGGTTCGTCAAAAGAGTTAGTGGATTAACTTAAAAATTAGAATACTGTTGAAATTTAAAGGAGAAGATTACGTATTCTTGAAAGTTACTCTTAAGTTAGGATATAAGGGACCATTCAAAACAAAGAAGTTAAGCTTCCGGTACATTAAGTTTTTCCAAATCATAAATCGAATAAGAGAATTGGCTTATCAATTGACTTTACCACTTCCCATATTCGGATTTCATGATATATTCCACAAATCCCAACTCTAAAAGTTTGTACCAGATCCTTTTCATCCTATTATTCCTAAAACAATCAAAGTTACGATGTCGAACTTCAACCTAGCCGAGTGGTGGACTATGCAGTAATTTCAAATTATTTAAAAAAATAAAATTTGTTATGCCATCCATTTTCATTCTTCATTAAAGAAACAACATGTTAAGAAAAAAAGACAAAATAAGTACATCCTTTCTCACTTCCTTATCTCTCACGAATTGGTTTTCACATTCTCTTCCACCATCACAATTTCTCTTCCAACATCTCCACTGATACATCCTCTGATCACTATTATAAGCAACAATTTTTTTTTTAGATTTATGAATAATTGATGTATCTGATATATAATAATGTCCAAATATATCATTTATTCAATAAATCTAAAAATATATTTTTTACTTATAATAATGACTGGAAGGTGTACCAATTTTTTTGCCACCAACAATTACGGTACACACAAGAAGACAAAATCAATACAATTCAAAAAACCCTAATAATCACAGTATATAAAGTCAGCAGTAAAAAATGGAAGAGGGGGAGCGGCAACATTGGAAATCAGAGAATCACTTCTTTACAGAAAACTTATTTCTTCTTTAACATAAAACACTCAAATTCCACCATGTTCAAACTTTTACCTTCAACTTCTCATCACCATTTAGCATCAACAACTCTTCTTCACCATTTCCATCACCAAAACCGAAAACCACATCCAAAACGAAAGAAAGGCAAACCTGCGATTTCACATTCGCCTAAAACTGCAACCTTCGGCGGAAACTGCAACATACTTGCCGAAAAACGCACTCAACCACGCCGATGTCGCACAGAGCACCATCCCACGCCGCGAAATTAATCTCGTTTCCGACCACCGCAGAACTACGCAACCACCACGTAACCTCTTCACTTGCTGACGTGGGAATCGAAAACGCACAGATCCGTCACCGGAATCGCGCTTCAGATCCGGAGCAACGCGGTATCAATCTCATTTTATTTCTTTAACTCTTCTTTGATCTGTTCCGATTTCTGCGTTTGTGTGTCGTTCCATGGAAATGAGATGTTGATTTTGTTTGCTCGATAGAGAAGGAGAGATCTGGTTGTTTCGCGAAAACGAAAACGAATTTCATCCTCTGGATGTTTAAAGTTGATGTGTACGCTCTTAGGTTTGTTTCAGTTGATCCATTCTTATTTCATTTTCATTCCTTAGATTTCTGTGTTTGTTTCAGTTGATGTTGATTTTGTTTTGCCGTGCTTTTTCATTTCCTGTCGCAAAACCAAACGCATGCCAAAATGTGATGGTGTGAGAGGATGATGTTGGTCTTGATAAGTGTTTAATTTTTTTTCATTACTTATATAATATAGTTAATAACAACTATTAATTTATTTAATTAAAATTTGTAATTTATAAATAAAAATAATATATTTAATTAAAATGGCATGTAACTGTAGAAAATGAAAATAAAAATTAAAAAATTCAACATCAAGTTCACGTCATAAAAAATGGTGAGTGATTTATATGAGATTCAAAAGGAGAGAATCAGTATACACGAGGAATGGGTGTTGTTCCTGAGTTTTTCATATTCACCTCAGACATGTGAAGAATTAAATATTAACCTAAAAGGCATAATTATTCACATTTTACCTCTGTAAAAACCACATGCTACAAAAATACCATAAACACCCTTTTTAAACTTAGTTCAAATTGAGATATAAGCAGAGTTATTTCTGAAAAATACACTTAGCATAATTCATCCAGACTTTTTACTTATTAACCATTGTTTTTTACCTTCTTTCATAATTGGAATACATGTTCGCAGTGCAACATTAAATTGTACAACTACTCTTTCCCTTTTTTAATGGAACTTGAAAATATACTTCCTCATATCAATTGAAAAGTCACAATGGAAATTGGAAGGCTTGCTTTGTAAAAACAAAGTCTTTCTTTCTTTTAAATTTCTTAATATTCCTCTCAACATGTTTCTCTCTTAGCTAAACAAAATCGTTTTCGTTTGTTCTCGCTCAAAATCATTCTCCTCTATTCTCATTCATGTTACACTTTCTTTTTAAGCAATTAAAATCAAGGAGAATGATGAAGGTATCATTTAGCTTTGAGTATAGGAGACGCAAACACATGGAGCGGCGATGCAAAGATGTGATTCAAGGAGGTTGTGAGGTGGTGCAGCGGTCTGAAAGTGAGAGTGGTTGAGGCACAGATTTGTTGTGGATTGTTTTTAGGATACTAAATATAAACCCTAACAAGACTAGAGAAAACTAAGAAAGACAAAAACTAAGAAAGACAATAAAACTAATTAATAAAATAAAGACAATTTTCATTCATTTCCCCCACCCTCTTTCTAATGTGTCAAAGACACTACATATATAATGATATTAATGGGCCATTAACTAAATTCCCAAATACTAATAGAAGTTCAATCCAATAGCAAATAAATAGAAATAATAACTAATATAAAACTTTAAATTAATAATAACTCTAAATAAACTAAAATATTCAAGTATAACTCAACACTCTATCATTACCTACCCTTTCAAGATCAACCTTGTCCTCAAGGTTGTAAAACTTTCCTGGATCAAATGCTTGATGTGATAAGATCTTCCTAATATAGACACACCCAAATTTTGACCTGAACTCCAATGGGGGAATCCACTAAGAGATGAAAGCCCAAATAACAAAGATAACCACCATTGGAATACATCCATATCTTCGTAACAAGAAAAACTCAAATCTGACTCATCTAAGTAAACATCGAGTTGAGACTTTCTAGTTCTAATAACAAGCTGTTGACCTTGCACTTTCAATTCATCAAAGTGGATGTGAGATGAAGCCTCGAGTTTCTTTTGCAATGGCATACAAGATTGGTCCTGAGTATTTTTTTTTGCAAGCCAGAAGAAGCAGTTTTGCCAGAATACTTGTCAAATAGCATTTACAACTTACTTTTTACAAGTTGCAACTTCTTTTCACAGGTTGAAGCATCAAGTTTTGAGTAACAATAAGCCAATGTTGAAAACTTCATTCGTGGGTCAAGAACAACTCCCATTGCAAGAATAACACTATACTCGTCCCAATATTTCTCAAACTCGCTCATCATTCTTTTAGCCATTCTCTTTATGTCTACAATTATTTTATTGTCATTATCACTAGCTAAACTTTCATTTGGCGCACTAAGAGTTAAAGGGTGAGATTCACACTGCATTGGC
Organism: Lathyrus tuberosus; assembly: GCA_022829125.1. Taxonomy (NCBI): domain Eukaryota; kingdom Viridiplantae; phylum Streptophyta; class Magnoliopsida; order Fabales; family Fabaceae; genus Lathyrus; species Lathyrus tuberosus. The sequence goes on along the minus strand of JALAZF010000951.1, from coordinate 846,808 downwards.
TCTGAAGAAACATGACTATTTGAACTGTCCTTGGTTTCTCCGAGACCTTTGTCTCCCTCCACCTCATTAGCTTATTCATATTATGTCGAAGCAGAACAAATCTTTTGTCCATTTCGCATGAGCAAAGCGAACTTGCGTGCTTAAGACAGGAATATCGATCAGGAGAACACTCGCAACCTACAGCAGAGAGGTATAAGTCGTAGAAACAAGAGAAACATTCTTTTTCGGTATGCAAATCGAAGTCATTGGCCATCTTCAGCAAATTAAAATGAGTTGGAAGACAGGCTAGCCTCTCTTCTTCCATTTTTATCCTTGCCTTAAATGCATTAGTAAGAATTCCATCTTTCCCACATACGCTTTTCCATTTTAATTTTTTTGGACTTTCCTTTCCATGGAGAGTTAACTCTGCAAGGGCTCGTATAACTTCTAATGATGATCCAAATAAGAGTTTGTCATGTGACAATGATGTCTTACGACGTTGTAAACTATAAAGCTCGACGACATTCATGCCATGCATTGACCAATCAACAGGAGCTACATTCACTACTTCTGCACAGTTGAAACCACAATTGAACCCAGAGTGATACCCCCTTGGAAAGGTAATGACAAATTCCCCAGAATGCGGAACGGTGCGATAAACGGGAACTCCCTCAGATTGAAGAATTGTTGGATATAACTAAGTTACAAGATCATCGAGTAGATTAGGTTGTTCTTCAAACAAATCAGGCAAGTGCTTCTTCATTGCATCTTCTAAAGCAGAAGCATGGCTTCCAGGAACTCCGTACCATATTTTTGGGGCACCCCAGTGTAGATAATTAAGCGAATAGAGGTGATGATCCTCAACATGCCAGCAAAATGATGAAAAACACATTCCAACATACAACCATGGAATTGTACTCCTGATTTGTCACTTCCTTCAAAACTTAGTATAGAACCTGGTAGTTGTGGAAAGTTATTTAGATTCCAACCAGAAAGGGCATACTGATCCGGATAACCCTTAGTTAAGGATGATGCCTTAGGAAAACCACTTCCAAATACGCCAGTTTCCAAGTCAGCTCCATAAAACACCTCAACTTCATCAGTTGGTTGCTCAACTATCCGCCAATATTCACCTTCAATTTCCTCCTCGGAGGACTCCAGTCTCTTTTGGCGGTTACTATCATTGAGTTTGTCGCCATCATTGGCATCTTTCAACCCAAAGTAGCATTCCTTAAAGTAACTAGCATATTGCTGAAAGTCTTTAAACGTGAAGTCTGATCCTGATTGGAATCCGTATTTCTCTTCAGCTTCAGAAGCTTTATTAGCCTCAGAAGCAGTTGGTTCCAGTTGAATCCGAACTCAGCCGCTCCCAAGTCGCCTGCTCGAGGATGTGGATTCTCTTGATTAAGTCCCTCCGGGTCTTCAGGGCTTTCTCCTTCTCGGTCTCATCCTGACCAACCGCCGACGAGCCCTCCAGCCCGACAACCTTCGCCTTCAGAGTAGCATTCTCTTCATTCACCCTTGTCAGCTCCTCCCTCATCTGGTTCACTTCCTTTTGAAATGCGATCTTGGCCTCCAGGTTGCCTTCGAGCTTTGTCAGCCTGTTGTGTATCTCAACATTCTCCAACTCAAGGTCAGTGATCTTGGCCTGCGCCCTCTTGAGATCTGCGAGCGGAACTGTCTCCGCATCCCCGAGGGGCAGCGCTGCCCCCAGCACTCTCATAACAGCGGCCGCATCCTGGCAGATGAGCTTCCTCCTCACCTTAGGGTCGGCAGACAGAATGGCCGACGCCTCAAGGTCGGGGAAAACAACAGAGCCTTCCCCCTCGAACAATTTCCTTTGAAGATAACACGGTTGCAGAACAAATTTGCCCCCGACAAAGTTGCTCGAACCGCCAGCAGGAGAAGAGCCAATATCGTCCCGCTTCCTCTTATTTGTTGTGTCCGGGGTAGGAGGGTTCGATGTGGTGCCCGGAAAGGAGGCGGTGCCGCCCACAAACTTCTTTAGCGTTGTTTGCTGCTTGGCAGCGTTGGCCTTAGGCACTGGCGCCTTCTTGAGGTTTTTGGCCGCTGCGGACCTGACCAGACGCTCCCTCATGTTCGACATCTTCCCTGCAAAAATAAAAGGGGGGTTAGCACATAATGCAAAAAATTAAAAGTACGGGCAAAGAGATAACCTATACCAAGGAGCGCAAACGCAACGTCCTCGTTTTCACATTCGAGGAGAGCTTTGGTATTTATTTAGCGAGCTGCCCGAGCAGGCTCCCCATCCTCCCCGAGCAAAACTTTGTTGTCCTTGTCCACTACGAATGCAGGTCTGAAACTCTCTACAAAGGCATGCAATGCCCGAAAAGACTCCTTGTCCCCAGCACATAGTTGGTCATGCTTGACAAGAAATTGGTCAGTCCTATATCTAATGTGGGCATACACCCATTCCAGCGGAAACTTTGAGACCTCCCTCGTTACCTCTCGACCATCAGCCTCCACGGTTTCCATGGTGGCCAGAGACTCCTTGGCCGCCTCCGAGACAGGCTTCACGACCAGAAACCTGTATTTGAAGTTTCAGACAGATTCTGAATACGGCCAGAAGAGCCTGCTTTGTTACTTAAAGGACACCGAGCTTTGTTTCGGACCTGCCGTGCTCCTTTGAATTTGAAATATGCAGAAGAAAAGATCCACTGTGGCCCCGACCTTCAGATATCGGCAGACCAACTCAAAGGCCCTAATAAACGCCAGAGCGTTCGGATGTAGTTGGGCATGACACAACACGAGATGACAAAAGATGACCTCTTGAAAGTCGATGAAGGGCAGACGATAACCCCCTCCATGAAAGCAAATTCATACATGGGGGATCTCATCCCTGGATACATCGAACATATCCGGTCGTCCTTCGTGGGGCAAAAAGCCTTCTAGTTTGCGGGTGCATCCTCTGCCCGGTCTTCAAGGTAAGGGAACTCACGAGCCTCCTCTTCAGTAAAAGTCAATCTCGTAGACATTGGCTCTTGGGCGATCCAGTCAATATCCCCCTTAGCCATCCGGACATTAGCATGCTCGACAGGTTGCTCTGCCTCTCCATTAACAGCCCCCATGTCGGGGACGACTCCCTCGTTTCTATTAGTCATTTCACCTGAAAAGTAGAGGAAGCAAAAGTGAATTCGACTGCGAAGATCAAATTCACCCTTCCACCACTAATCAAGTGAAAGGGCGAGAGTAAGTTTGAGGACGCCTTCAACCCCTAGTCGACGGTACTAGGACACGGCGAAATCCTTTTCCCCGTAAAACGGGGACGAGTCTCTGCGACTCTATGGAAGAATTTCACGAGGACAAGTCTCTTCGACAAGATAAAACTTACCAAACGCGCGAAAATCAATTCTCGCATCGAGAAGGCCTAATGCCCGACTACAAACTTAAAGTTAATCCTAACCAGAAATCTAGGAAGATCTACACAGTCCTACGCTACATTCAAAGACATTCATCCTAGGTTCATCATGTTCTTTAGGATTTTTATGAATTTCCCAGAAACTTCATGTGTTCATCGAAGAACACATGAACATTTAACCGGAAAGTTCATAAGTCACCGGAAAATTCATGCCAAGTTTTCTATGTTCTATTACACAACTTTTAGCTAAATGCATTCATAAATGCACCTGCAACTGACTCAAGACAATAATTATGTTTAATTCCAATACTTTACCATCAATATTATTTTTCAACAATAAAGCTTGAAATGAATCTAGGTTGCGAATAACAGAAGCCAAGTTTTCTAAGTTCTGTTCCATAATGCAACTTTTGGCTAAATGCATCCATAAGATAGAAACATAGTCTTTGAGTAGTGTAGCTATGGACAAAAACCTTTCTTTTACAAATTCTAGAAAAGACCTGTGCATCCTTAGTCCTCACACCAGAATGTAAAGGTTTGTCATGTTTTTTCCAAGATGATCTTATTCCTTTGTCATCTTGTTCTCAATGAACCAATGATAATGGGGAACACAATTCTCAAGAAAATCAATCATTAAAACAAACCAATGTTTCTAACCATTCAATGGGGTAAAACAACGTAAGAGTTTCTTGACGCGGTAGTCCAACGATATCTTTGATTTTTGTACTAACTTTGAGCCTCTCCTGATAGATGAGATTTTTCATATACTATCATGAGCGGCTCAAAGTTTGTGCAGAAATCAAAGAGATATGGTTGGATTACTGCGTCAAGAAACCCTTACAGTGTTTTAATCCATTGAATGGTTGGAAACATTGTTTGTTTTAATGATTGATCTTCTTGAGAATTGTGTTTTCCATTATCATTGGTTCATTGAGAACGAAGAAACAAGATCATGTTGGGGAAAAACATGACAAACCTTCACATTCTGGTGTGAGGACTAATGATGCACACGTCTTTTCTAGAATTTGTAGAAGAAAGGTTTCTGTCCATAGCTACGCTACTCAAAGACTTTGTTTCTATCTTATATATGCATTTAGCCAAAAGTTGCATTATGGAACAAAACTTAGAAAACTTGTCTTCTATTATTCGCAACCTAGATTCATTTCAAGCTTTATTGTTGAAAAATAATATTGATGGTAAAGTATTGGAAGAGCTTTTCTCTCTTGAAATTAAACATAATTATTGTCTTGAGTCAGTTGTAGGTGCTGAATTTTCACTGCGCCAAATCAGAATTGATTGTCTAAGTTTCACTTGCTAATCTCACCCTGCCAGATGATATGACTGAAGAGTCAATAAAAAATTTCTATTTACAAGCATTTTCATTAATATTTTCTACAGCTTCTAGTTCCTTTTGTTAAATGTAATTCATAGTGTCAAAAATCATTCATAGTGTCGAATTGTTGAAAGTGTTTCGACAGATTCGTCTTAGATTTGATTTGATTGGATTCAGATATGATTTAGATTATATTTGATATTTTTTGGGCCTTTAGAGTTTTGGGCTTGTAATTCTAAATCTATAAATACCTGTACTTTGTAGAATGTAAACAACACAACAAGCAGTGAAGATTATCACAGTGCTAGTAGTTGTAATCACTTTGAAATCCCACAGTTTGTGGGTAACACATTCTCTTCTCCAAATATTTCTCTCTTTTCTTTCGTGTTGTTCTTCTTTCTTTGTTCTTCATTGCCATTGCGTATTGTGTGGGTTTGTGAACAATCTTGAGATCAAGATTGAAGCGGAATCACCATAGGTTGTGGTGAATTTCCAACATCTGGTATCCAGAGCTCTGGTTGCGATTCAAGGAGGAAAATCGTGATGGCTATGAATCATTCAAATGGGCACTTTCCGGCGACCCTACCAATTCTCAAGAAAGATAATTATGAGAATTGATGCAAGCCGATCAAGGTGGTTTTCTGTTATCAAGATCTTTGGGATCTTGTAAAGGAAGGAGTAACACCGCTTGGGGAGAACGCGACAAATCAAGAAAAGACTGCACACAAAGAGTTGAAGAAGAAAGATTATAAAGCGCTGTTCATAAACCATCAATGTGTTGATCCAGATAACTTTGAAAAAGTTAGCGATGCAGAATCAGCAAAGGAAGCATGGGAGATTCTTGAAAAGTCGTTTGGAGGCGCAGAAAAGGTGAAAGAGGCGAGGTTACAAACTCACAAGAGAACCTATGAGTTGTTTCAGATGGAAGACAACGAAAGTATCACAGATTTTTTCACCAGAGTTACAAAACTGGTGAATCAAATCAAAGTATGTGGAAAGGTGATGACATCAAGATCAGTTGTTTCAAAGATCTTGAGGTCATTGGCTCCAAAATTCGACCACGTGGTCGTAGCCATAAAAGAGTCGAAAGACTTGTTAGTATTGACAAAAGAGCTTCAAGGGACGCTTGAGTCTCATGAACAAAGGATGACTGAGAGAGCTGCAGCAAAGTCGAAGAGTGATATGGCTTTGCAGGCGCAGTCAAAAAAGGAAAGGAAATGCAAAGGAAGCTGGAATGGCAACAAAGGGGAAACCAGTCGAATCAGAAGAAACCTTGGAACCAAGGCAACCAAAGAGGTGGTGCTGCAGGTAGAAGAAAAGGTGTTGATCGAAAATCTGACAAAAGTCACATTCAATGTTTCAATTGTCAGAAGTATGACCATTATGTTAGTAACTGTCCAGAAAAGAAGAAAAATCAAAAAACTGAGGCAAATCTGGCGAAGCATGAAGAAGAAGAGACGTTGCTGATGGTCACAACAAAAGATGAAGAAAGATTCCAAGATCAGTGGTACTTGGACTCAGGATGGTCATCACACATGACTGGGAGGAAAGATTGGTTTGTCAACATGAAACCCTCGTCGAAGAACACAGTGAAGTTTGCAAATGACAACACTCTAGCAGCTGAAGGTGTTGATGTTCTGATTATGAGGAAAGATGACAAAAGGTCAACAATTTCCAATGTGTTGTACATTCCAGGTATGAAGAGTAATTTGCTCAGTATAGGGCTAGCTAGTCGAAAAGAACTACAAGGTAGTTGTCGAAGACAAAATGATGAGAGTTCTCGACGCAGATGGTAGGTTGATCTTGAAGGCTCCAATGTCGCAGAATAGGACCTTCAAGATTGAACTCAAGGTAATGGAGCACAAGTGTCTAGCAACGGCAGCCAGCAGAGATGAGTGGTTATGACATTTTCAACTAGAACATCTCAACTTCAATGACATCAGAGAGCTGAAGAGAAGAAATATGGTTTTAGGATTACCAGAAATCGACATTCCAAGTGAAGTCTGTGAAGAGTGTGTTCAGTCGAAACAACACAAGAATAGCTTCAGCAAGGATGCACGAAGGAAGTCGAAGGAAATTCTGGAAGTTATATACTCTGATGTATGTGGTCCAATCCAGGTGGATTCGATTGGTGGCAACAGATATTTTGTCACGTTTATAGATGATTTAAGTCGAAAGTTATGGACTTACCTCATCAAGAAGAAAAGTGATGTGGTTGAGGTATTTTCCAAATTCAAATCCATGGTCGAAAGACAGAGTGGTAGAAAGGTGAAAATTCTGAGGACAAATGGTGGTGGAGAGTATGTGTCGAAAGAGTTTGATACATTATGTGGAAAAGAAGGGATTGTGCATGAGGTGGTGCCACCCTATACACCACAGCAAAATGGAGTTGCAGAACGAAAGAACAGAACCATCATTAATATGGTGAGAAGTATGTTGAATGGAAAACATCTACCCAAAGAATTATGGGGAGGAGCAGTTTCGACAGCAACGTATATTTTGAACAGATGTCCGACGAAAAAGCTTGAAGGAGTCACACCAGAAGAATGTTGGTCTGGTGTTAAGCCTAGTCTCAGTCACCTGAAGGTGTTTGGATCTATAGCACATAAACATGTGCCAGATCAGTTGAGAAGGAAACTTGATGACAAGTTGAATCAGATGATCTTGATAGGATATCATTCGACTAGAGGTTACAAGTTGTTCGACCCAGTGAATAAGCAAGTAGTGATCAGCAGGGACGTGATCATAGATGAGCTTAAAGAATGAGATTGGAAAGAGAAAGCCAAGAAGGATTCAGTGAGAATCTCTTGTGAAGAACCAACCAATGAAGTCGAAAGAGAAGTTCAACAGGAACCAGTAGCAGATGAAGCAGATTCAAGCAGACCTCGAGGAACAAGACACATGCTTGCAAGGTTGCAAGAATGTGTAATCACATCAGATGATGTGGTCAATGAAGAGGGTGAGTTGGTACATTATGCTTTCTACGCAGATGTCAAACCAGTCAATGCAGCTGAGGCATTGAAAGATTCGAAGTGGGTGAAAGCAATGAATGAGGAATTAGAGTCCATCGAAGTCAACAACATCTGGTCACTTGTCGAATTGCCTCAAGGCAAGAAGGCAATTGATGTGAAGTGGGTTTACAAGGTGAAGGTGAATCCTAGAGGAGAAGTAATTCGACACAAGGCAAGACTTGTGGCGAAAGGATTTCTTCAGAAGGAAGGAATCGACTTCGATGAAGTGTTCGCACCTGTTGCTAGAATCGAAACAATCAGGTTAGTTGTTGGTCTAGAAAATATGAACAATTGGCACACATGTCAGATGGACGTGAAATGTGCATTCCTTAATGGTCTCCTAGATGAAGAAGTTTATGTCGCACAACCAGTTGGGTATGTGAAACGAGGCGAAGAAGGAAAGGTGTACAGGCTGCATAAAGTCCTGTATGGACTTAAGCAAGCTCCAAGAGCTTGGAATAAGAAAATCGACAGCTTCTTAAGGGGGAAGGAATTTGTGAAGTGTACGACTGAGCATGGAGTGTATGTAAGGAGAAGCAATAATGAATTGCTTATACTATGCCTCTATGTCGATGATTTGTTGATAGCAGGTAGTTGCAAGAAGGAGATCGAAGATTTCAAACATGATCTAAGTGAGGAGTTTGAAATGTCAGACTTGGGAAATCTCTCATATTTCCTTGCCATCGAATTCTACAAGACTAGTAGAGGTTTGATGATGCACCAACGAAGATATGCAGGCGAAATACTCAAGAGATTTGAGATGCAAGATTGCAACCAACTTCGACTCCAGCTGAGACCAGACTGCAACTGTCGAAGGATCCAGACGAAGATGATGTCGACCCAACCCAATATAGAAGACTTATTGGGTCACACACCCGTGGTTGAAATCATCATGCATACAATCACACCTTACGTCACAACGGTTGGACCTGCATGATGGTATCCTTTTTCCAACCGTTGTGATATATGTTTTCTGTAGTAGTGAATTAATCTTCCTATTTGTCTTAAAGCATAGATTATGTAACTAAATTTCCATTTTATGACCATACTGGCCGGATAAAGCTTGTTTTATGTGCCTTGATTTTATGCATAAATTGATAATGCATTGTTAATTGTATCAGCTAATATACTTTATTTATTAACTAGATTTATTGAAAATTCACTTCAATCCATGTTGCCTAACTACATACAACTATCATAAGGTTGCAGCTAACTGATTAAGTAAAATCTACATGATCCCGTGTGCTGAAAATACATTAATAGGAATTGATACACTACACCGCCAGCTATATCAAAATTTTAAGCCTATCTCATTTTTGAGCACGATTGTCGCCATTTCTTTTACATCCTCAATCTTTCCAAGACCATTTGTGTCAAGTTGTATGAATAATTGATTCAGGTTTATTTTCGGTCATTAGCATCAATGTTGGTTTTTAGCGAAATAGCAGCTCATCAGCAACATTTTCATCAATACTGTATTTCAAACTTTAAGGAAGCAGCCTAATCCTAGTTTTCCGCAGTTTTTGTGCTACTGCGCAATTGGCAGTCTCAGGTGTTTTGTCGTGCTGGCGTCAATCTCTTCATTTTGGGTGTTCCTTGGATGGAACAAGTCCTGATAAATTGTGTCCGCCTATTGCTCTGGAAGTTAGTGGTGGCTTAGTCTCTCCTTGATTTAATCTCAATCAAATCAAGATTTTGGCAGCAGTTTGTGTTTGTAGTCGCAGCAGGTGCAGTGGAGTTAATGTTTCTTCCTTAGGCTGGCAGTCAGCTTTTGTTTAGCTGGTCTTTTCTGGCAGAAGGAGAATCTCCACTTCAATCGTTCAACGAGATTCTTTATCTGGATTAAAGGCAGAGAGGCATTCACTATACCCTATGTGCCGCTTTCGCAACCGTTTTCTTCATTGCACTTATACATCTGGTGAGAATTCAAATGAGAGTACCTGAATATGGATGGTCAACACAGAAGGTTTTTAATTTGATTGAATTGTCTCGTCAATTCAGTGAGGGCTGTTATTTTTGGTTTGTTCGACAGTGTCTTCGCAATTGAACCAAAGGCATTTGATACATCACCAGGCTTGAAATGAACCTGCAGAAAACCTTAGGCCTGCTTATTTTACAACAAATGGAGCTATTTTCTTCATACAGATTTGCCTCTGGATTTACACGTCTGCAAGCAAATCTGCCACCGGCTTTGGAGCCGCTAAGCTCTCCCGTGCAGTTATATCATTTTGTGCTTCTCTTGGATTTTTGTTGTTTTGGTGTCAGGTTTGTTTTTCTTATTGAGGCGCTTCCTTATTGAATCCAGAGGTCGTCAAAAGAAGCTTTTCGAGATTGGATCAGTTCAAGTATTTGCTGCACATATTCCTTGATAAGATGTGCTCTGCTTGCTGTTTCTGCATTTAAAAAGGAAGCATATCTTGATGTTTTGGACCATCTCATACTTAACTTAATGTATTATTTGTTGGTAGAGATTGTTTCATCAGCATTGGCGTTGATCATTATGCAAAAGCTTCCTCCAAATCGAGTTTCAGAGCAATGTCACCCTATTAGATAATTGTGTATTTAATGTTTTAGCTGGTATTATTCGGGCAGGAGTTTAGACATCATCTTGTGTGGATTATTCCTTGTTTAGAGTTTTTTTGGTGGCTTTGTTTGGTGCATGTTATCAATAATCCGATCACTGCCCCATCAAAATGTGTGAAAACGATGTGAATTGGGGTCCGAAACCTGTTCGAATGTTTGATTGTTGGGGGGAGCTTGAAGGGTATCATAAGTTTGTGAAAGAAAGTTGGAGTAAGTTGGAGGTGCAAGGGTGGGGGTATGTCCTTAAAGAAAAACTGAAGACTATCAAAAGGAAAATTAAAGAGTGGAGTAAGGAGCATATTGAGAATTTAGATGGCAGAATAGAAAGTGCTAAGAAAATAGTTAACGAGTTAGACCGAAAAGTGAAAACGTATCTTTATCGGAGGAGGAGATTAGGATGAAAAGGGAAGCGTCTGTTCAACTTTTCTCTTATATGAAAATGAAAACGAGTAGTCAGTGGCAGAATTCGCGTTTGAAGTGGTTAAAAGACGGTGACGCCAACTCGAAGTTTTCTTACCGGTGTATTGCAAACAGAAGAAAGCTGAATGAAATCCTGTGCATCGAGAAAGGAGGCGTGAAATTGAATGAGGTTAGAGAAATTAAGCAAGCGACGGTTGATTTTTTTTCAGATGTGTATAAGAAAAGTAATGAGAAAAAGACCCCTGCTTGGTGATTTCGAGTTCAAGAGGATTGATGAGGAAGATAACTCATTTCTTATATCTGAATTCTCCGAAGAAGAGGTGAGAGGAGTGGTCTGGGAGTGTGAAAGTATGAAGAGCCCGGGCCCTGATGGGATAAACTTAGGATTTATTAAAGAGTTTTGGGAATTACTTAAAGCAGATTTCTACAGATTCATATCTGAATTTCATTCGAATGGCAAGTTGGCGAAAGGAAGCAACAGTTTTTTCATTACGTTAATTCCTAAAGTGGAGAATCCGGTGAAGCTGACTGAGTTCCGACCAATTTCTTTGGTAGGGAGTATGTATAAGGTGCTGGCTAAATTACTTGCAAACAGGTTGAAGAAGGTAATCCATAAAGTGGTGTCGGAATCGCAATTTGCTTTCTTGGAGGGGAGGCAAATATGTGATTGTATTCTTATTGCGAATGAGTTAGTTGATGATGCGAGGAGGAGGAAACGTGAAGTTATGTTGTTTAACTGGAGAATCTTTCCTAGATGAGGATATTAGTAGGAGAGTCAGTGAGATTAAGGAAAATACCAGAGGTGTGGTTCTGAAGGAAACGACGACAGATAAATGGTGTTGGTGCAAGAAAGAGAATTCAGCTAAAGCCGCATATTCGATTATCATGGAAGGAATGGTACCTCAAATAGGAGAAAACAAAGAGCTGAAAGAGGTGTGGAGCAGATTGGTTCCGTTTAAAGTATCAGTTTTGGTATGGAGAATTTGGCAGAATTCTATCCCGTGCAGAACAAATTTAGTTAAGCGAGGCTGTCTAGATGAATCCTAAAACTCCTGTCCATTTGGCTGCGGAATTGAGGAAAATGTCGACCACATTTTCTTTGAATGTTCTAAGGTGTGGTTGATATGGAGCGAGGTCCTAAAATTTTTATCAGTTTGCAGGTATAAGCTGTGGAGGGAGAACGAATAAAGAGAGCCTTTTAGTGATTTGGTATGCGTGTATTTGGATAATTTGGCGTCGGAGGAACGATAAGATATTTAGACCACTGAGGTGTGATAACGGTAACTATCTTGAGGAGATACAAATTCTATCATGGCGGTGGTTGAAGGCGAAGAGTAAGGGATTTCTGTCTGAATTAAATCAGTGGATGTCCCATCCCAAGGAGTGTCTTGGATGGAAGTAATTAAGTTCAGTCAGACCCTGGTGTGGAGTTGTGGAGTATAGTGTCGTTTATGGACCCTGGTATTATATTTCTGCAGGTTTGTAAGTGTTTTGGAGAGTTGGTCTAAGTGCGACCGGAGTGTTGTAAGTCTGTTGGATCAGAGAAATATTTGTCTGGTTTCTGGTTAATGTAGGCAAAGGTTGATTTTATAGGTTGAAAATATTCTGGTGGTTATTCTAGCTGTCGGTGCTGTGCCTGGTTAATGTAGGCAAAGGTTGATTTTATAGGTTGAAAATATTCTGGTGGTTATTCTAGCTGTCGGTGCTGTGCTCTTGGTTTTGGTGGCTTCATTGTAGCTGTTCTTGCTGGATTTGCTTTGGTTTAGGTGCTTCTGGTTACTGCAGCTCTAATAGGCTGGGTTGTTGAATTAGGAGTTCGTTGTCCAGGCTGCTAGTGCGGAAGGAATCATTTCCATTTTCCTGTTGTTGTTCAAAAGTTTATTTGGGTGAAGATTCCTTTATAGGGGATTTTGGGGGCTGCCTTGGTTGGTGCTAGGGGATTTTGAGTAATGTTCTGTTATTTGTACAGTTCTTGTAGCACACCTTGTGCATAAATTAATGCATTTTGGCTTCTTAAAAAAAAACTTGTATAAGTTTTGTAAAACGATCTTTTTCATTTTACTTGAATAAAAAAAACTATAATTCTATTGTATTTAGGTCACATTTTTTTCAAATTATCTAAGATATCAATTCACTCATCCGTATAAGTGATTTTGGAATAATTTTTTCTGGATAGACACAACCACGTGTTGAAGTATGATTGGGTCCTTAGTCCTCACAGGGATTGTGCTTTTTATGGATGGACGATATTTCCCCAAAACCATATTTTGTTGAAAGAACTCTGGAAATTGTATGATAAGTACAGTGACCTTATTTTTTTCTTCTTTATTTATTTATTTATTTTTTTCAAATCCTTAACTGAAATTTATTTTGATCCAGAGTCAATTTGCAACTCAATAACTCGCTGATTAAATGAGCAACGCCGAGCCAACGGTAAGTGCTTCGGCAGAACCATGAACCATGGTAAAGCTTGAATCTTTGAGACTGTTACGGAACTGCGTACTTTCACATTCTCCACTTCACCGCCGTTCGTGTTCGTAGCCGGTCGATTAAACTCCGGCAGTTTTGAAGGAGGTCGCGTGATTCCACCCGAATCAAAGTTTAAACAAGATTTTATCATCTGCATTTTCGAATACGGGTTGTTTCGGCGGTGGTGACAGTGACGAGACCATAGTTGGACGTTTCAATGGTGGTTCTGGCAGTGGTGAATGAGACGAGACTGTGTCCGGTGGTTTCAAGGGTGGCAACGGAACTGGTGACGGTGGTGGCTGTGTTTCATCATCCTGCGGTTGTTTTCTGCACAGATCTAGATCTGACGATTCTACCGTTTCAAGAGCGTTAAGTGTGTTAACTCAATTGGACATTGTTTGGAGGAAAATCTGTTGATGTTATATTTATTTTGACTCATACAGCTACACTATGTTGAGATGGAGCCACTTGACACTGCACAGTTGAAAGAGTGTGAATCAGTGATACCTCTACTTCTTCCTAACATAAACCATGCTATTCTTGTTGGAGATGAATTCCAGCTACCTCCAATGGTTGAAAGTAGCGTATGTATTCTACACATATGCCGTTTTGTTAATTTAGAATTATTTTCACTAATGTTATATTTTCATTGACTATTAATACTAATGCTTATTTGCGAGGCTGAGCACATGGTTCATCCAAATCACTTCCTCAGCATACAGTACCGGATGCATCCAGGGATAAGCTCCTTTCTAATATTACTATGTTGTCAATAGTGTGCTAAGGCGGAATAGTGTAGCAGTAGTGATAGGTTGGGTGCAACGCTTTTGAATTTCGTGGATACAAAATATACAAGAGTGTATATTTTATTCCGTTGAGTTTGTGAATAAGAATATTTTACTCAATTAGTTTACGACATATCTGTTGAAATTTGGCACAAGTTCAATTTTTTTTATCTAACCAATCATATTTCTAAAGTTGTATACAAAGATGTCGAGCTCTTTTGTTATGTATGTCTCTTTTTATTCACTGTGATTGTGCCTAACACTTGAATTACATGGAAAAGATTTTCAAAAAAATAAAAGAAGACTTGCTAGATAACTCACCTTAAATTTATTTTGATATTTTAAAAAATTTAGGATCACGACGTTGTATTTGTTACGTGCCTTTCTCTTTACTTCATCCGAAACCCACAAAGCAGACGTTAGTTAGGTTTCACACAATTCGATTTAATGGAAGTACCCAAAGCCTGAAACCAAAGCTCCAAACGCAAGTTTGACGACTCCGTAGAAGACCGATCAATTTGCTGATTCTGAATTGGAGCTCCACAAAGAACTTCACAAACTCAAATTTCTCGCCAGAGCACCTGCGCTGTTTTAGGATTGAAGACAACTTTGGTAGCTTTTATGGGTAAGGTAAGTGTTTCTGCTGTGCTTGGCATTTTCGGAGCTAGTTGTATTGTCACAAATTTTATCCTATTTTTTAATGTCTTGTATGTGTTTGATAAAATGTCTTAGAAAAAAATGACAATGTTCAATGATAAATTTGAGCATGTTAGTTTAATCATGAAACATAGTTGATAGTTGATTTTGTAATATTTTGTTTAAATAGATTGATTTATATTTTGTGTGAATAGAGTATAAGAGAGGGAGGTTGGTTTATCTTTAAAGGAAGCAAGGAAAATTATTATTATTATTATGTTGTGGCGACAAAAAGTTTATTTGACTTATTTTTGAACTTCAGGATTCATGTGTACAACAATGAGGATTTAATTTTGTTCCACGACACACATGCATTTGTTTGAATAGTACAAATACTTGATATAAGGTTAGAAATATATGATTGCTTGTTACTATGTTTGATTGGTTGAGATGTAGATTACTAGTTGGAGTTGGAATGGTTATCGATGTTTTTTATTGATTTCGGTTAAGGAATGGTACATGGGTTTTCTGGAGGGTGTGAAGTTCTATGCAACTATGTGAGTAAAATATGTTAAGGAATCTTACATGGGTTTTCTGGTGTGAAATAGGTGTTTACATTCAACTATGTGAGTAAAATAGGTGTTTAGATTCAACTTTAAATGTTTAATCTAGATTTTGGTACTAGTTTGATCACAAACAATCTTTTTGATGTATGTGCAAATAAATCATAGAATCCTAAATAGAATTTACGTCTTGATATTGATATCACATAGCTCTTTTAGAAGTTGAATCTTGAAAAGAAATTTGATCTTGACAAATGACACATTGCATTAATATATTCCTTAAAGCATGATATTCAGAACAATAATCGTGCAACAAGATACATAAAACAATCAGGGGATACAAAATTAATTTTTCTTATCCTATTCACATTGCAAGTGTTCTTCAATACTTTATAAAAACTACACATACAATTTATCTCCATTAATGATGGTCCAATATGAGGATATGACATTCTCGGAAGTTCTCAATGAATAATGATTTAGATTCAAACTTTTTTTTAATTTTCAAAAATAGTTTGAAATTTCAAACTGTTTGTGAAAATTAAAAGAAAATTTGAATCTAACACATAGGTCATTATTCATCGAGAACTTTCGGGAATTTCACATCCTCATATTGAGTCATAATTAATGAAGATTTCATGCGTATCTTTTATAAAGCATTGTAGGCTTGCAATATGAATTGGATAAAAAAAATTGATTTTGTAACTTCTGGTTGCTTTATTTGTTGAACTGATATGGATATATGTTTGAAAGGATACATTTATGCTACAAAGTCATCTTTCACATGATGAGTCATTTGCCAAGATCAAATTTCCCTTTAAGATTCGACTTTTAGGAGTAACATGCGATTTCAAGTTAGTACCAAAACCTGAATTAAAAATTCAAAGGTTAGTATAAAAAATTATTTTCCTTCGCTGCTTCTTAAAATAGTTGTTTTCATTTGTTTGATCCATATTATCTCTAATAGTAAAAATATTTAGTAAGAAGTATTTAGAGATCGATATTATCCCTTGGTAATTGACAAGTTTTTGAGTTGCAGTCAATTCAGGACATGAAAAGGCCAATAGTTTTGAAAGTGCTATCAATTCGAAAGATGGAAAAGTCAAGAGGAAGAAAAAGATAAACCGTGAAAATTGTTCCACTTTATTTAATTTTCTTTTAATTTCTAATATCTTTTTAGAATTGTTGATATTTTCTTGGCTTTTATTGTAGCATTGTTAGGTATATAGGCATCTATCTTTGTGTTGAGTTGTCTTCAAAGTTAAGAGTAGTCTTCGATATTGGTTTTTAGAGCCAATATTAACTTTTTGAATTACAAGTAAAAAATAGCAGGAAGGATTAACAAATCAAGTATGAAGTATTCGAGAAGGAGTTATAGAACAAGATTTGTGTAAGTGAATTTAATTTTGTGTGTCCAATTAAGTGAATTCAACATAGATTCAATTTCCTTAGATTGTATAGATGAAATTGCAGTTGTTATTATTATTATTTGGACATGTCTATGCCACCCAGTACGATTCAATTTTATCAACAGTAATTATAAAAGCTTATATTTTTTGTATCATAAATACTAGCTTATATTATACCAATATTTAAGGGTGGCAAAGCGGGCGGCCCGCCCCGTTTAGATCCGCCCTATTTAATGGCGTCCAAAAAAGGGGCGGGGCGAGGCAGATCAATTTAGGCGTCCGAGCTCAAAAGTCAAACACATATTTACTAACGAGTTGACAGGTCGGCCCGCTAATTTTTTTTACAATTTAATTTACTACATAATTTACAAAATTCTTAATCATTACCAAAGAAGCCTCCAAATTTTAGAAATGTATAGTAAAACTTTAACAAGTCTTAATATAAATGTTATATTCTTCAACATAAACAAACAACATAACTATAATACAAAAAATTTAAAACAAACACACTAAAACTCAAAAATCAAAACTTTATTATCATAATGAGAAACAAATCTCTATGTGCTAAACATACCTTATAGCTTTAGAACCTGATTTCAATGACAACGCGTAATAGAAAATAGAAAAAAAATGTATTTTTTATGTTATGCAATAAAGATTTTTTTCTACTATGAGCAAAAATAAAAAATGAAGCAGAGACCAATTATTTAAAATGAGGTGTTTGTGATTATGTAAAAAATTAATATTAGGGTTTGAAGAAATGAGGATTGTTTTAAAAGTATATTTACTACCTATTACATTAATATTGTTTTAATTTTAAGTAAAAATAATAATTTTTTTAAACAAAAAATCCCTGGGTGAAACTCGCCCCGCCCTCGACCCGTTTTAAAAGTGGGTTAGGTGGGGGCGAACCAACTTAAGACACCGAGGCAAAAACATCGCCTCGGCCTGGCAAAAATAGTAGGTTAAACGTGCGGATCCGGCGGGCCCAATCCGTTTTGCCACCTATAACAATATTGTTACCTTATTTATGATTGACAAAAAAAAAAGATAAATGAGAAAGTCTTAAGGTTGATTGTATAAATATGTTATGACTATGAGTTGTTATTTGCTATAGTTAATAGGAAAAATTGATGGAAGTGTGTATATGTATGAATGTGTGTAGAAAATTGACGACTTTGACCTGGATAGATCCAAACACCTTCAGATGCATCACTGGTGACTGGTTGCCACTCCACACTTCTTCATAAACCTTGTTCTTCAGCTTCTTGGTAGGGCAACTATTCAGAATATAAACAGCAGTGGTGACAGCTTCACCCCATAAGGATTTTGGAAAATTCTTGTGCTTCAACATGCATCTCACTATATCTAATATGGTATTGTTTCTTCTTTCGACTATTCTATTATGTTGAGGCGTGTAAGGAGCAGTTACCTCATGATTGATACCATGTTTAACACAAAACTCTTCAAACATCTTGGACCTGTATTCGCCACCTCCATCTGTTCGCAGAACTTCAATCTTCTTTTCACTATGATTTTTAGCAAGCATCTTGAATCTCTTAAATATTTCAAATATTTTGTCTTTGCGCTTGATCACATAGATCCAAAGATTTTGACTATACTCATCGATAAATGAGACAAAATACTTGTTTCCGCCAATGGTATGATCTTCAAACGGGCTACATACATCTGAATGTACTACTTCTAGTATGCAAGCGGACCTCATTGGCATAGTTGAAACGAAAGACTTTCTGGATTACTTTCCTACTAAACAACCTTCATAGAGTTTGTCGGACATCTCAAGACTTGGCATACCAGTTACCATATCTTGATTAATCAGTTAATTGAGCGACCTAAAGCTCAAGTGGCCAAACCTAAAATTCCACAACAAACTATTCTTGTGGTTGACAACTGTTTTGAGGCATTGTACCTCAGTCAAACTGATCTCGATCTTAAATGTCAAGTTCTTCAACAGAGGAGATTTCAAGACCAAACTATTCTTGGTGTTGAACAGTTCCAAGGCTCCATCTTTCATAACCACTAAGAAACCTTTTTCGACAAGTTATCTAACACTTAGCATGTTGCACTTCATTCCAGGTACATAAAGTACATCTTTGTTCATAGCTTTTGCTCAATTGCTCCTTTGAATAATTGTGTCGCCAGTACCTTTTGCTTACAATGATATATTATCGGCAAGTTTGACATTACTCTTCTTCGACTCGTCAAAATCTGTCAACCACACTTTCCTATAAGTCATGTGATTCGAGCAACCTGTGTCGAGGAACCAGATTTTAGAGTCGACATGGTCATCTACAACTGCAACCATAACCACCATATCTTCAAAATCATCTAAATCTTGGCGTGCAAGGTTTGCTCTTTCCTCATTGTCTTTTGTTGTTCCCTTGTCTTTCCTGTACCAAGAATTCTTGGCCAAGTGACCCCACTTTTCACAATTGTAGCACTGGGCACCTTTTTTTTTCTCTTCTTTGTCTTTCTGATAGGAGTTTCCTTCTCCTCTTTTGTAGGATTCAGAAGCCCTATCATCGACCTTATGCTTTTGAGAGTTCGATCAAGACTTCTTACTTTGAGTCTTGTCTCCTTTACCTTTGAACTTGTTAGAACCACCATGTTTCTTCCATGTCTGAGCATGTAGTGCATAAGTATTATGTTTCTTCTATAAGGTACTTATGCAATAGCAAACATGATATATGTTATATAGTGTGAGTCATAAGTAAGTTCATGAATGAAATTAGAAAATCCCTTGATCTATTGGTGCTCTAAGGAGCGACCAATGCCATCTTTTTCTCCATATGAAGTTGAATGTATAACTAGCACTTTGCAGCCTATCAATTCATATGGTTGGACATGTTGCTCAGTGAAATGAAATTATGAAGTCAACAAGTCATTAAAGTTGATGATTGACAATATATTAACCATTAACCTAGTTAAAAATTGAGTATCACATGAAAGAAACAAACATATTGAAGCCATATTCCTCTTTATTAGAGAGCAAGTATTGAATTAAAGGATTGATGTGGTGTGTTTATGAACAATTAGTGATGGATTTACAAAAGTTATGAAGAGTGAAAAAATTTTGGTCTTAAAGAAAAATTAGGAATAATATATTTCTAAATTTTAGATTAAGGTAGCATGTTGAATACAATCCAAATCGGTTAGAAAGTTTTTAGCATTCAACTAGATTTGATTAAAAAAAATTGGTTAGTACATTTAAAAACAAATCGAGTATCCTTTCTTAAGAAAATTTAGCAGTGATGCTGCCCATTATTGAATTCAAACCAAAGACATTAGATTAATGTAAACAGAATTCCTTTCCATCTCATTCAAGTGTTTTTGGGTGGTTAGAGTAATATTTTTTCTTCTGTACAAAATTATATTTAATTTTATGAAAACAAAATATAAGAAAATTTCATATCATCAAAACTTATATTTTTCTTTTCTATTGATTTAACTTTTATATAATATTGCCGATTTTATGTATTAATTTAAACAACTTTCTTTATTACAACTAGCGTTCAGACGGTCACGCTTTTTTGATGCGCCCAGCAGAGAAACAAAAACGTGTATGTATTTTTTTTTATGAAATTTTTGTTATACGTCATATTAAAAATAATATTATTTAAAATATATGATATCTTAAAAGTAATTTTTTTTAAAGCAATTAACCAGGAAGTAGCATCTTCAAAACATAAATTAATTTAAGCAAGAAAGCAAATAAGGGTGATAGTTATAATATTGTTTTTTTAGAAAGAAGATAAATGTTGGATTACGATACAATCAGGGTAGCATATAGACAATGTTGGTGTATTAAGATGATTTGGTCGTTTATTACATTTGCGACATTTTGATACATTGATGTTATTATAATTAAACTTAAGAGGGTAAATGCTTATTTTGAATATGCTTTAGTATTTTACTCTTTCCATCCCTCCACAATTGTCATACCTGTTTTTTATTGCGCTAACATGTATAAGTCTTTTATAAAGATTTTGGTATACGTCATACTAAAATTAATTCTACTTAGACACAATTATCAGAATTAAATAAAATTAAGATAAAAATAAACGTATGTTGTCTAAACATGCTAATTCTATTATTAAATTTTGAAAATTTTAAACAAAGATATTCGAAATTCTATTCATGAACTGAAGCATACAAACGACTATTTCTATTGTGTAATCAATGACGTTCTTTAAGAGGAAGGTCGAACATGAAATCTTTATCCGAAAATTTTTCCTTTTCACTGCAATTGTTTTCCATAGTAAATAAAAAATGTAAGACCTTCATGTTAGAATTTTTGAGAAAAAAATATATAAGAATCATACTATAATTAATGCAATATAGTAGGGCACTCACGTGCCCGTTTGTCCGCTTTTTCGAATATACATGCATCGAAATATATATTGATATTTTGTTATTTAATTTTAATTTTGATTTAAATTATTTTTATAATAAATTTTGTGATATGACACTCTCATATTCGTTGTTTGTTTTTAGTATGCAAGCAAGAAATTATAAAATATTATAATTAATATGTAATATGACATTTTTATTCTCTCATTTTTTGTTATTTATTTGGTAATTTAGACTATATAAAGTTATAATTAGTGTGACATGTTATATCAATTGTTGCATTTATTACTAATAAGTTAATAGAGTTATTTGCGGTGATTATAGAGCATAAATTGAATAATTGTCTGTTATTTAATTTGAAAAAAAGGTATAAAGAATTGATAACGGCCAAAAAATTGAAATGGATGAGAAAAAAAACTGTCAAAGAAGTTACTAAGGAGTTGCAGCATAAAATTGATAAAGTGGAACTGTGGTTCTTTTGTCACATAGAAATATTATGATACAAATTCAACCAAATAAAAATATACAATGATAAATAGGCCTTTTGATACTTTTTTTTTGCTTAGTCATGAATATTCTAAGGAGTGAGATCGTCTTCTAACACGAAATGCATACAAAAGAGAAACAATTATGTGTAAAAAATGGAATTTATCAAATAGAAATAGAAGTTAGAATCAGAGTGTGAGAATTGAAAATATAAAAAAAATTGAGGATTGTGCCGACATATCTAGACATCCCATTGAAACATAATCCCCTCTTCCAAGTAGACTCCATAATATCTTCGTATACTATAAATTATATACCCTCCGTTCTATATTATAAGCAAAAGTTACTTTTTAGATGCATTAAATAATTAATGTATCTGACCTATATATAGACTGGATACATTAATTATTCAATGTATTTAAAAAGTAACTTTTGTTTATAATATGAGACGGAGTAGTAATTATTAATGAAGAATCACAATGGGTGAAAGAGCAGAACATCTTTTTCATCTTTAAAAATTAACTTCACTGATATCCAAAATATTCATTGATCCATATAATCTATTTACACTACGAATAAAAACAAATAAAAATAAGAAATACAACCAAAACTAAAGTGATTAAACACTATAACATGATTTAATGTTTGAAATTAAATAGCTTGTTAATTATTCCCCTGACTGCCACTTCTCCTATGTATCTTTCCAATAGCACATTTAGATATTTAGTACAAACTCTATGGTGTTGACAAAAATTACATGACCATATTATTAAGTAGTTTCTTAAAAAACAAAAAGAAAGATAGCAAACATTATTACTATGGAGATATGATTTTTTGTAACTGTCAATTGCCTCATCAATTCATTAACACATGTGATCGTGAAGGCTGAATCAGATCCTGTAGAATCAGGCCGCCAAGTGCGTCAGGGATGCTGGTTGTATGGAGAGGAGGTGGTGTACCTGCAAGGCACTCCAACGCTCAAGTAAGTAAAGGTCAGAGAAAAAGGGGCAAGTACAAGAGTGAATTCTTAGGGTCAATAATGGATACCTGACCCTCTCAAGCGAGAGGGTTTATATAGAGCCCCCAACGCGTGGCGAACGGTCCTATTTTCGGGGCGAAATAACCGTTTTCCTCAAAGAATAGGCAACTGCCCAAACTAGCCGTTATGTCGAGCAGGGTGCCCGAAACTAGCCGTTATGTCGGGCATAAACGCAGTTCCGGACACCTGCCCTCTGTTGTTCAGGCAGTGAGAAAGCCGTGCATAACGGGCATAAATTCCGGGGAGGAACGTTGCATTCCTTGCCCGGTTGGAGGGGCAGAAAGGTCACTTTCGCCCCTCTGTGGATTGGACTTAGGCAATTTGGGCCGCTCTGGAGCAGAGGCGGATTGGGCCAATTCTAGCCATTGGTCCAGTCCAGAACAGGAGCCCCCAAAGTCGTTGCTCCCGAGCATGGGAGTGATGACTTAAGGACTGCTCGTCGCTCCGGGGAGCTAGCATAGAGTCGTCGTTTGGAGACGAGGATGATTGTCTCGAGGTGCTCGTGGCTCAATGTGTCTATGATATTCATGGTCGTGACCCTGTTGCCCGGTATTCGGGGAGATAAAGCGTCAGACAAAATGGGAAATGTTGGGTTGCCACGTGTGCTTCGAACCCTGTGTAGCAGTTAATAGGTAATGATGGCTAGTGGGCAGTCATTATTGCCTACGGGCGCGTGTGTGCACGTGCCCCTCAGTATAAAAGGGGGAAGATTGTCCCATTTTGCACTTTTTGTTTCTGATTTCTCTTCGCCTCTTCTGCGTTCTTGCCCGTCACCGTCTTCGGAGCATCCGACCACCGTGCCAAGCTTCGAGCAGTCTCTTTCTTCTACCCAAATCAAGTAAGTTTTCTGATTTCCAGCTTGTTTTACTTTCTTTTGTTGTTAGTGGTAGATTGCATGGGGCTAGGGTTAGCTTTAGGCGATGGAATAGGTAGATTTCTGGCGAGTGTTGGCGGTGGACGGTGGTTCTGCCATTTTGCTGCTTCTAGCACTTCGGCGGAGTAGGTAGTGTGTTCGGCGAGTATGATAGTCCACGTCGTGGTCGCGGTAGTTGTGCGTGCGTGACCACCGCGTCTGATCATTTTTTGATAGAGTGATGAATTTTCAGGGAAGAACGTTTCCAGATTCCGGTGAAGCTTTGCGGCTTCCGGTGGAGCCTCAACGAAATCTGGGCGCGATTGCGGGGAGGTTCCTCGCAGGAAGATGACATGTCTCGGGCATATCCTCGGGGGGAGGTTTTTCATCCGATGTTAGGGCTTAGGCGGGGGATGTTGTCCTCAGCCTTTTGCGCGCTCTTTCACTTGACTTGGCAGTGGAAGGGTGGATTTGATTTCCTGTCGAATTCACTGTCTTTCTCTGCTTTTTCAAGTGATCGTAATGGCGACGGGGCCAGATAGAGAAGTTATTCTAGACACGTCTGAGGAGGAAACTGGCTCCGAGGAGAATAGTAGCTCGACGGCTTCGAGCTCTGCGGCTTCAAGCTCGGCAGCGAGCTCCTCGAGTGATGTAGGGGAGGAAAAAGAATTGGACGTCATGGAGGAAGACGTTGAAGGGTTCTGTCCGGAGGAGTGGGAGGTGGCCGAGCCTTCCGAGCATGTTTCCACGTTCGCAAAGTCTTTGGCGGACGTCTTTACGGAGGTAGGACCAGAAGGGGATTTGAAGGTGCATTTCCCTACCTTGGACGAGCGGGTCTGCTCGGATTTCGGGGACCGCTTTACGATGTACGAGTATGCTTTCAAAGAGTTGGGGCTGAGGATGCCTTTCACTGATTTCTAACGGTTTGTATTCGAGCATCTGAAGCTGGCACCTTCTCAACTCCACCCCAATTCGCTGGCCTTTATACGGGCTTTTGAATTGGTGTGCGAGCATCTCGCTCTGGGGACTACTCTCCCTCTGTTTTTCGCTATTTTCCATCTCCAAAGGTAGCTGGCAGGAAAGAAGTACGAATGGGTTTCCTTGAAGCAGCCCAAAAAGTTATTTAAGCCGTTCTCGGAGTCAATCCGAACGTTCAAGGGACGATATTTCATCGTAGAACCCGTGTCTGAGGTTGCCCAGGATAGTACATATGTCTAGGAGATAGAGGTCGACGAAGATGGGAATGAGCTGATCAACGAGGAGGGAAAGTATATTGGGCGGAGGTTGTACATGTTTCCCATCCGCTGGGCACCCGACCATTTCTCCAAGAAACCTGGCGCTTATGTCTTCGAGCCGAGCGAGCTACGCGGGAAGGACGCCGTGTCTTACGAGAAGCTGGTGAACTGGGTCAACTCCTTCAGTCTTGCAAGCTGCTAGACGAGCAAGGGCAACCCTATCTTCGAGGAGGATGGGAGCCAGAGAGTTGAGCGCAGATTCATCAATGTTAAGGCACTGCTGGAGTGCAAGACTCCCGCGGATGCCGAGAAGCTGCTCGGTAGTCTTGGTTATTTAGACTTTGTTTGTGTTATCTCTTTTTCACGTCGCTAACGTGCTCATTTTTTCATTTGTGCAGGTGAGATGCCTCAAGCTCGCGATCGCGTGGTGAGGAATGCCATGGCGAGGAATAAAGCTGGAGCGGCTCCTCCTAAGACCCGACCTGCTGGTGCTCGTGCTCATCCCCTTGTTCAAATTGCAGGGGGGGACCTCTTCTTCTCCTTCTCCTGCTCCACGGGGATCCCCACTCCCTTTGACTGGGCGGGCGAAACGACCAAGGACATTAGATGCTGTGGACCTTACCCGTGTGCCGGAGAATGGGAAGTTTGAGTTACCTCCATGCGTCCTTGACAGGAAATTCTTTGAAGGTAACTCCTTGGTCGTCCCTCGGGCGGAATCCCTTTGCTTGGAAGGCATGGATCGCCCGAGCAAGAGGGCGCTGGTGGCGCAGGATGCTTCTGCCCTGGTCAGAATGTTGGAGATGGCTGTTGTCTACGCCGAAGGGGACTCCGCGCTTGAGTCCGAACTCACTGCTGCCCGGGCTTCTGAGACGGCCCTGAAGGAGGAAGTTAAGAGTGCCCGTGAGGCTAGGAAGAAGGCCGAAGAGGAGACGGCTAGGTTGAAAGAGGTGTCACGAAGCTGACAGCGGAGAAAAAGGCTGCCGAGGAGCTAAACAAAGAGTTGATGGCGGCCAGCGCCCCGGGTGCCGACGAACTGGAGGATATCAAAGAGTTGAAGACTAGGTCTGAGCTGGTTGGCCACATCCTGCTGGCCGAGGATGACGGTATCGCTGTGGCAGTGGAATCTTTTGAAAGCGCCGTGGCTCAGTTGCGGGTGGTGAATCCTGGGCTTGAGATTTCGACCGAGGGTGCTCACTACCTTGCGCGCGTTGAGGATGGTCGCATCGTCTTGCCCGTATGCCTTGTTCTAGATACCCCCGAGGCCTAGCCTGAGGACCAGCCCGCGGAGGACCGGGGACCTGAGCTGGTGTTAGCTGAGCAGGCGGATGAATAAGGAGTGTTGTTATTTTGATGTTGTTGTATCTTGTCCGGCCTGCGCGCCGTTGAATTATTTGTAATTTTATTTTTGGGGGCATGACCCCGTTTTATGTAATAACGCACAATCGTGGCCCTTGTGGCCATCTGTTATGTTAATTATGTTTCTGTCTTCTTCGCGTGCATGATTTTACTTGTGTTTATTTTTGCTAAGTGTTGTATGCATGCTTGCTGTGAATGTATGCCTGCCCGTGTTTGGGAGCTTTTGACTTGTGCGAATATTTATGGGGGAATTGCTCGTTGTCAATCTGTTCGACAGTGTGGGGAACTGGTCGAACGGCCGGGGAATGTCCTGGCCGGGGAGCGGAGCTCAGGTCGCGTTTGAGGCCTGAGTTCATGGCGTGAACGTCCCATCGTGAGCTGGGGTTCTGCCAATCATGGTACTTTGACGACGTCGATGCTCGATCGAGGACCGCTTTCGAGCAACTACCCGACTCGTTACTGAGCGGGGTTGTGCTTTAATCGTATGCGACGCTTGTACCTAGACGCGCATAGTGGTCGGTAAGTGACGTTCGTCGTTTCGACGAGTCGAACCGAGGATTTAGCTATAATATTGTTTTAGCTTTTCTGCATTCCATGGTCGAGCGAGTTCTTCCCCAGTGAGATGTTCTAGGTAGTAGGCCCCATTTTCCGTTTTTGCCCGGATGCGATAGGGTCCCTCCCAATTGGCTGCTAGCTTGCCTTCGCGAGAGTCTTTATGGTTTCTTCTTAGGACAAGGCTTCTCACGTCGAAATCTCGTCGTATCACTTTGGCGTTGTGCCTGATGGTGATCTTTTGTTTCAGTGAGGCCTCGCGGAGAGCTGCCCCGGTTCTGATTTCCTCGACGAGGTCGAGCTCTTCCCTTAAAGATTCGTCATTCATTTCCTCGTCTAGGGGCGACTCTGTCCGCCTAGAGGGCACGTGAACTTCGATGGGAATCACAGCCTCGGTTCCGTATGCTATACGGAAAGGTGTTCCCCTGGTCGTTGAATGGGGAGTTGTACGGTAGGCCCAGAGTACGCTATGTAGCACCTCGACCCACGCCTTCTTTGTTTCGTCTAACCTTCGCTTGAGGCCTCGAAGGATGACTCGGTTAGCGGCCTCAACCTGTCCGTTTATTTGTGGGTGTTCGACGGATGCGAAGTGTTGCTTCGTGCCTAGTTGGGCGACGAAGTCCTGGAACTTCTTATCCGTGAACTGTGTCCCGTTGTCCGTTACTATCGCTTGGGGAATGCCGAAACTTGCAAGGATGTTTCGTTTGTAGAAACGCAAGATGTTGAGGGCAGTTATTTTGGCTAGAGGTTCTGCTTCTATCCACTTTGTGAAATAATCCACGCCCACTATGAGGTACTTGTTCTGACTGGATCCTACCACGAAGGGTCCTAGGAAGTCTAGGCCCCACCAGGCGAATGGCCACGGGGAGGACATTGTTTTGAGCTTGTTGGGTGGGGCTAGGTGCATGTCCCCGTGCTGTTGGCATTTATCGCACTTCTTTACGTGCTTTTTTGCGTCGTTTTGCATGGTCGGCCAGTAGTATCCTGCTCGGAGGGCCTTTCGAGCAAGGGACCTTCCGCCGAGATGTTGGGCGTTGATTCCTTCGTGGATTTCGCGCAGGATGTGCGTGACCATTTCTTCCTCGATGCATTTGAGCAGCGGGATGGAGAATCCCCGTCTGTATAGTTTATCTTCGACCAGGACATAGGAGCAGGCCCTTCGCCTGACTATGCTGGCCTCTTTTGGGTCGGACGGGAGTTCGTCCTTGGCGAGGTAGTTGTAGACTGGGGTCATCCAGCAGTTGTTGTCGCCGATCACTTGCACGTCGAGTGTCGGGGAGGGCTTCTCGATGCTGGGTCGAGGAAGTACTTCTTGTATGACGGATTTGTTCCCGCCTTTCTTCTTCGTGCTGGCCAGTTTAGACAGCACGTCTGCTCATACGTTATGCTCGCGGGGAACGTGTTTCACTTCTACTGTTGTGAATTTTTCCATTTCCTTCTTTACCAGGGCCAGGTATTCGGTCAGATTGTCGTTTTTGGCTTGGTATTCTCCCCGGACTTGGAGGGCCACGAGTTGTGAATCCGTTCAAATCACGATTTCTTCTGCACCCAGGTCCTTGGCAAGGCGTAGCCCGGCGAGGAAGGCTTCGTATTCAGCCTGGTTATTGGAAGTTGGGAAAGACAACGTGAGTGATACTTCGACGATAGTACCTTCGTTGCTCTCCAGTATAATGCCCGCGCCGCTACCTTTCGAGCTTGAGGCACCGTCGACGAAGATGGTCCACATACGCGTCTCGTCCGCGAGGGAGTCTGCGAACGTCATCTCCGCGACGAAATCGGCCAAAGCTTGGGCCTTAAGGGCTTTTCTGCCTTCGTATCGGATGTCAAATTCGGACAGTTCAAGCGACCATTTAAGCATCCATTCGGCCATATCTGGTCATCCAAGAAGCTGCTTTATGGGCTGATTTGTCCGAACCACGGTCGTGTGGGCTAGAAAGTAGTGCCTTAATCTCCTGGCAGCGTTGATGAGGGCCAATGCCACCTTCTCTATCTGCTGGTATCATAACTCTGGTCCCTGTAGCACCTTGCTCGTGAAATAAATGGGCTTCTGCCCGTCCGATGTTTCTTGGATGAGAGCGGCGCTCACTGCTTCGGCTGCTACGACCATGTATAGGTATAGCGTTTCGCCACTGTCCGGGCGAGAGAGGACCGGCGGCTCTGAGAGTGCTCGTTTCAGATGGAGAAGGGCCTTATCGCACTCCTCGGTCCATTCGAATGCGGCCTCTTTGCGGAGGAGCTTGAAGAACGGTAGGGCATACTAGGCGGACTTGGCCTCGAAACGAGACAGTGATGCGAGCATCCCGTTGAGGGACTGGATGGATTTTTTGGACTTGGGCGTAGGAAATTAGGAGAATGCCCGACATTTGTCTGGATTGGCTTCGATTCCTCGTTCCGTCAAGTAGAAGCCGAGGAATTTGCCTGCCCGGACACCGAACGTGCACTTCTCCGGATTGAAATGCATTTTGTATTTCTTGGCCTGTTCGAAGATCTTTCGCAAGTGGGCGATATGATCGGTTTCCTCGTGGGACTTTACGATCATGTCGTCCATGTATACTTCGAGCATGTCGCTTATTTCTCCCCGAAATACTTTATTCATCATTCGTTGGTATGTTGCTCCAGCGTTCTTCAGGCCGAAGGGCATTACGTTGTAGTAATAATTCCCTAATTCGGTCATGAAGGTCGTGTATTTTTTGTCAGACATTGCCATTGGGATTTGATTGTAGCCCGAGTAGGCGTCCATAAACGATAAAAGTTTAAAACCAGCAGAATTATCAATAAGTTTATCAATATTGGGGAGGGGGTAGGCATCCTTCGGGCATGCCTTATTGAGATCGGTATACTCAACGCACATATGATGCATATTTTTTCCGCAAGTGTACGAACGCGTCAGAGTAATATAAAAGATTATCGTATCCACAGAGACCAAGTGTCAATCTATCGCTATCTATTGTTAAGGTGTGTATCTAAGGTGATTGAAAATAGTAGTTTTGAAGAGTGCACGGTAGTAAATAAAGTGATTAAAATTATTTGATAAAGACAGGTTCGAATGCAATTCACACAACCAATTGATAATCCAAGTACTTGCTAATAGAACTACTTACGGGCAATGTTTTCTACTTTGAAAAGAACTAATTTGACAGGAATTGTCGCTTCCGCGTATTCAGAACCGAGTTGTACCCCCTAATCAAACCCTCTTATTGTCACGGATAAAAAGGCGCGCATTGCGTTAGAGTAGTAAACCTATTTTTAAGAAATATAGTATCTTGACCAAGTTGAAAAGTATTTTAACCTGGATTTTCTAAAAAAAAGAGGTTCTTACGAACCAGACTTTA
Source organism: Lathyrus tuberosus (assembly GCA_022829125.1). Lineage (NCBI taxonomy): Eukaryota > Viridiplantae > Streptophyta > Magnoliopsida > Fabales > Fabaceae > Lathyrus > Lathyrus tuberosus. Next base: position 817,017 of record JALAZF010000951.1, on the reverse strand, counting down.
AACTTCTTAACGCGTCCGAAAATGGTTTTAAAATCTCTTTTCCTTTTAAATTAAAAACTCCTAATAAACTAAACAAAGCGCTTTCGCTGTTTTTGAAATAGTTTAAAAACAATTAAGTTTAGATAGGCGTTGGACGGCTTTCGATCTTACCCAACGGAATTTAAGAACAGGAAAACTTATATTGAAAGTTAAAATAGCCCTTAAGTGTTTCCACTAACAATTGTACAGATTATCGGTTCGGTTATGATCTTCACATTCTAACCTTTATAAAATTAGCCAGACATGGTAAAGTAAAAGTTCATTTTTAGATTTTTCATAAAAAAGGTATTTAAGTGCGAGTGCGGAAAGTAAATGAAAGTAATGCGAGTGCGGAAAGTAAATGAAAGTAAAGCAGTGCGGAAAATAAATGAAATTAAAAGACAGTGCAAGAAATAAAGTTGACAAAAGGTAAAGTAATAAAAACCTGCTCCAATCGGAGTGGTTGAATAAAATGCGAACTGAAAGTAAAATGGCGGCAGGATTAACTTCCTTCCAGAGTGCTCCAAGACTCAATCTCACAGGCTCTTACAGACTCGATCTCTCGAATGTAGTAACACCTCGATGTGAAGCGATTACCACTATTACACTGATATATGCTTATGAACAACTGAACTTGGATGAAGAAAAACGAAAATCTAAAGTCCTATTTATAGGCAAGGAAACATGTGGAAAAGACAAGGATGCCCCTAGCATTTGAATTTGGGCGGGAACTTGTTTTGCTCTTGTGGCGCCCGCCACAACACCATGGCGCCCGCCATGAGTGTAAAATTGCTTGGGCAGTTGGAGATCGTGGGGAAACACAGTTGGGAGGAGTTTGAGACATGGCCACGTCATGGAAGACCCTGTGGCGGCCGCCAGAGTGGATGCCATAAGTGCAAAATGCTGATTTTCTCTATTTTAGCTCATTTCGGCTCCTTTTTCGCTCCTTTTCTCGCTCGGGGCTCCGATTAGACTAAAAACCTGAAAACAAAGAAAAACATAATAATAACATAATAAAATGACATTAAAAGACTAAGAATGCATGCGAAATCGGAGTCAAAAATACGGTGAAATTCAGTGTCATCAACATACGCCATCTTCCATTAAATTTTTTGACCAATACAACTTTGGATAGCCAAGTGATGTACTTGGCTTCCGAAATAAATTTGGCCTCGAGGAGGTCCTTTACAGCTTTTTCAGCAGCCTTCGCTTTCTCTGGAGACTGCTTTCTCATACGTTGTGCTACAGCCTTAATGGTCGGGTCAATGGTCAGCTGGTGACATGCAGTGGACAGGTCTAAGCCGGGCATCTCTGCGGCGCTCCAAGCGAAGAGGTCAGCGTTCTCCCGGAGGCATGCTTTGAGCTGCTTCCTCGCGATGTCAGGTAGGTCTGCTCCGATCTTTACTCCCCGTTTGGGGTCCTCGACGAACAGAACTATCTCGAAGTCGCCATCCGGGATTGGGCGCATCGGATGGGAACTGCTGCTGGATGCTGTAGACGGGTCGGCTGATGCTGCTCGTTCCTCATGATGGTCCTTGGAGAAGCGGCTGTCGAGGTCGACAGAGTCGACCTGGGGCAGAGGCTTGGTTTCCTCGGAGCTGCTTGGCAGTGTTGGCTTGCTCGACACCTTTGGCTTGGGCGCAATGGTGTTTAGTCCCTTTGTGGCTGCTTCGAAACACCGTCGGGCAGCTTCTATATCACCGTGGAGGGTGGCGACCTTCCCCTTCGAAGTGTAATACTTCATCTTCAGGTGGACGGTTGAGGGCACTGCTACCAACTCGGCTAGAGTTGGCCTTCCGAAAATGCATTGGTAAAGCGACGGGCAGTCGATTACCAGGAACTGCACCTTGATGGATCTGGTCGTCTCAGCTGCGCCGAATGTCACGATCAGCTCCACGTAACCCCACGGCTTTGTCACAGACCCGTTGAATCCCTGCAAGTCGCATCCCACGTAGGGAGTGAGGTGAGATTCGTCCAGCTGAAGTGTTGAAAATAGTTGGGAGTACATGATGTCGACCGAGCTGCCCTGGTCGACAAGTATCCTGCGAACGTTGAAGTTCGCCATCCGGGCTCTGACGAGCAGAGGTATGTTGGAGTTCGGGGATCCGCCGAGGAGTTCCTCCTTGTAGAAGGAGATTGGGACGGAGCCCTTCTGGGCTTGATCAAGCGTCGTTACTTTATTGCAGCTGGTGTTGATCAGGTGGTCGAACTTCTGTTTCACGGAGCCCACAGTGACTTTGTTGAATCCCCCGCCAGAAATGACCATGGAGGAAGGAAGAGTCTCCCACGGGCTGTGGGCCGCGAAATAAGCAGGGGCACTGAGCCAGTCTGGGAGGTAGAAGTCCTCTGGCCGGGATATAGACATTGCTACCTGCACGTTGGTATCATCCAAGGAGGGTACTTCTTCCTCGACCTTCTTGGACTCCTGGGCGTCTTGCCGAGGAGTGTCCTTCTTCTTTGCGAACTGTTTCAGGTGCCCGTCCCTGATCAGTATCTCTATGGTATCCTTCAGGTGGATGCAGTCCTCTGTAGTATGGTCGTGACTTTTGTGGAAGCGGCAGTACTTCGACTTATCCACGTTTGGTCTATTCGGCAGCTGTTTGGGGAAACGAACTCCGGCTTGTTTGAACTCTGAATTGGCACATTCAGACAGAATCTTTTCCCTGGAAACAGTCAGGGGAGTGTAATCGTGGAAGCGCCCGGAGGGTCCCTTGCTGTCGCGGGAGTCCCTCGGACGGTCCTCGTGTCTTCGTTCACCCCGGCGAGATGTCGAGGCTTCTTCTCCTTTGGTGGCTTGGGCATTCTCCTGGCGGCGCGATGCCCAGACGTTGCAGGCTGCAATCTTCTCCTCGTACTGGATATGAGTCTGGGCTTTGAGGAGGAGGGCGTCTAAATTCCACGGTGGGGCGAGGCCGATGGCTTTAGCGAAATCGGAGTCCGGGAGGACCCCTTGTTCGAGCAGGAACTTCTTCATTTTGTCCGTCGTCGGGACCTGCACCGCTTCCTTGTTGAACATCTCGATGTATGCTCGGAGAGGTTCGTCTTTCCTCTGGATTATGGCTCTGAGGGAGGCCTCGGTTTTGGGGTGGCGGCAAGATGCTGTGAAGTGCCGCGAGAACATCCTGCCGAGCTGCTTCCACGAGGTAATGGACTCCTCGGGCAGTTGTTTATACCATGTCATTGCTCCTTTCTGAAGCATGGTCGGGAATAATCTGCATTTGATGGCGCCCCGTACGCCGCGATAGTCTAAGAGGGCATCGATATTCTCAATGTGCTCGTCTGGGTCAGTGGTACCGTCGTATGTACCAAGTGACGGGGGTTTCTCCAAGCCTTTCGGGAGACGGGTGGCCAGGATCTCCTGGGACAACGGGCCGCGAGGCTCGTCGTCGTCACTGGAACTGGTGTATGATGGTGACCGGACGGGCTGCTCGCGTCGGCGGTTCCTTCGCGGAGAAGGTGAGCGGTTCCTTCGAGGAGAAGGTGAGCGGTTCCTTCGCGGGAAAGGTGAGCGTGTCCGTCTTTTGGACTTGATTGGAGACTCCTCATTCCTTCGAGTCCTTTTGTGGTCGTGAGCGTGCTGGTCACGCGGGGAGATCTGGTCGCGCTTTCGGGCTACGCGAGGATCTTGCTCTTGGCGCAGTCTTCGATCGATTTCTCTCTGAGGCTGCGGACTTCTTGATCGTCGCTGATTTCTCCGCGTAGGAGGGGATCTTGGACGGCGAGACTCTTTCAGTGCCCCAATCCTCTCGTTTTGCTGCAGGATCAGGGTGTTGGTTTTGTTGAGGGCCTCCAGGAGGGCTGCCACGGTCGGGTCGGCGCTGGGCGGAACAAGAACGGGCTGGAGGTCGAGAGATGGTTGATCGTTGTGGCGATCAACAGGAGTTGGGGAAGGAGAAGTGGTGGCTTCATCCCTAAGGAAACAGGCATCTCGGAGGAGAGATGATTGGCTGTCAACGTCAGATTTGTTGACGGGGAGGATGGTGGAATGAAGGGCATCCTGGGTGCGATCTTGGGAGGCCATGATTGTGATGATGTTCGAAAGTTGTTTTGATCTTCGGTTAAAGAAAGAATGGGAGAACAAAGTTTCCCACAGACGGCGCCACTGATCGTGAAGGCTGGATCAGATCCTGTAGAATCAGGCCGCCAAGTGCGTCAGGGATGCTGGTCGTGTGGAGAGGAGGAGGAGGGTGTACCTGCAAGGCACTCCGACGCTCAAGTAAGTAAAGGTCAGAGAAAAAGGGGCAAGTACAAGAGTGAATTCTTAGGGTCAATAATGGATACCTGACCCTCTCAAGCAAGAGGGTTTATATAGAGCCCCCAACGCGTGGCCAACGGTCCTATTTTCGGGGCGAAATAACCGTTTTCCCCAAAGAATAGGCAACTGCCCAAACTAGCCGTTATGTCGAGCAGGGTGCCCGAAACTAGCCGTTATGTCGGGCATAAACGCAGTTCCGAGCACCTGCCCTCTGCTGTTTGGGCAGTGAGAAAGCCGTGCATAACGGGCATAAATTCCGGGAAGGAACATTGCATTCCTTGCCCGGTTGGAGGGGCAGAAATGTCACTTTCGTCCCTCTGTGGATTGGACTTAGGCAATTTGGGCCGCTCTGGAGCAGAGGCGGATTGGGCCAATTTTAGCCATTGGTCCAGTCCAGAACAACATGCAAAGTAAAAAAATCATAATGAGTATAGTTGAGGGCCATGATCTAGACTACTTAATACACTAATCCAATTATATTTCAAACAGAAGTACCTGTCATGAATGAGTTCTCTTAATAAGTTATGGATGAAGTAATGGATCAATTATTTGCGCTGCAATAATGGTTATGCACGGTTTGGAAGAGTAATAGAGAGATAATTAATTCACAAATGGTTTGGAGAGAGTCACCTTGCAGAGAAGAGTTATTATGAACCTTAATAAAAGGAAGGACTATTGGAGGAAGTTATTTTTGACGGTTATCATTTAATATTATTAAATTAAATAAATCAGAGAATTTTAGAATTAATGCATAAAAGGTAGATATGGAATGAAAATAGGCCGGTCCAAAACTCCCTATCCTCTTTATATATACTTAAACTCACTTTTCATCTCTCTGTTATCATGAATTAATGATATTGAAGTTGAAGCACACAAGCATATCCTCCATTTAAGGAGCCAAGGAAGAAGATGAAGTTGTAACTGAATTCTGTTACAACAGTTAGAAGAGAATTGAGAAATGCAAAAGCAGAGCAGAAAAAGAGTCTCTATTATTCAATGTGTAAAAATGAAAGTGATACAAGTCTTATATACAAGATATCTTAGCTACTAATAAAGACTGTACACGTGGACAAATGAAAACTAAGTTATACAAGGCTATCCAAAAAGAAGAAGAATAATAATAAGCTAATATCCCCCCTCAAGTTGGACTGTGTATACTACAAAGTCCTAACTTGGCCAAGATGCTAGAGAGAGCAGGAAGATGGAGAGGCTTTGTAAACATATCTGCTAGCTGGTTAGAAGTGGAAATAGGAAGTAAATGCAAGAGTTTTGACTGAATCTTCTCGCGAATAACATGACAATCCAGTTCTATGTGTTTGCTCCTTTCATGAAAAGCTGGATTATGAGCCAAGTAAATTGCGGACTTGCTATCACAAAAGACTACTGCAGGCTAGGGAAGATGAATTCGAAGGTCTTGCAGGATGTATTGCAACCATTGCAGCTCACAAGAGAGAGGCTAGTGCTCTATACTCAGCTTCAGTAGATGATCTGGAAACAGTCTTCTGCTTCTTAGATTTCCAACAAATGAGAGAGGATCCAAGCATGATGCAATATCCTGTAACAGACTTACGAGTATCTGGACATCTTGCCCAATCAGAGTCAGCAAAGGCAGATACTTTGAGTTGACTAGAAGCAGGATAAAAGAGACCTTTAGCAGGAACATACTTGAGATATCTAAGGACTTTAATAGCAGCCTGATAATAAGGTGTAAGAGGTTTTGAAACATACTGGCTAAGATGTTGAATGGCATAAGAGATATCTGGCCTCGAATTTGTAAGGTAGATGAGTCTGCCAATCAGTCTCCGATAAATGGTAGGATCCTCCAATGGTTGTCCTTCATGAATGGACAATTTGACAGTTGGATCAACTGGAACTGAAGATTGCTTAGAGGCTAGTAAACCACTATCTTCAAGAAGCTCTAAAGTGTATTTTCTCTGATTGAGAAAAATACCAGCTGTAGTTCTAGCAATTTCAAAACCAAGAAAATATCTCAATTGACCAAGATCTTTGATTTTGAAAGTGTGATGAAGGAGCTGCTTGACTTGTGTAATTTCAGCCATAGAAGTGCTTGCTAATACAATGTCATCAACATAAACCAATAGAGCAGTGAAATCATTGTTGGTCAATTTAACATAAAGAGAATAATCAGCCTGAGATTGTTGGTATCCAATGGAAATAAGAAATGATGAAAGTTTGGAATACCACTGCCTGCTTGCTTGCTTTAAACCATACAATGACTTATGAAGTTTACAAACTTGAGAAGAACTAGAAGAGTGGAGGCCAGAAGGAAGAGTCATGTATACCTCTTCATAGAGATCTCCATGCAAAAAAGCATTATTAACATCCAGTTGCTCCAAATGCCATCCTTTGATAGCTGCTATAGATAGGAGAATTCTGACAGTAGTAAGTTTTGCCACTGGAGAGAAAGTATCAAAGTAATCAATGCCTTCTAATTGGGTGTACCTTTTGGCAACCAACCTAGCTTTGTATCTCTCAATAAAACCATCTGCTTTATACTTTACCTTGTAAACCCATCTACAACCAATAGGGTGTTTTCCAGCAGGAAGATCAACTACTTCCCATGTATTATTCTCTGCAAGAGCCTGTAACTCAGTATCCATGGCATGCTTCCAACAATCAAACTTGATGGCTTGGTTATAGGTTTTAGGCTCAATGTTAGAGGAAATGGAACAACAGAAATGTTTATATGATGGAGAACAGTTATTGTAAGATATGACAGAAGATAAAGGATGTGCAGTTTTAAAATCATTTGAATGAGATGCAGATGTATCATGAGATGCAAGATAACAGTGATAATTTGCTAGGTAGCTTGGAGGGTGAGAGACACGGGTGGATTGTCTTAAGGATATAGAAGGAGTAGGGCTTATGGAAGAATCTGATGAGCTATCAGATAGAATAGGAGAATTAGTAGACACAGAAGATGGGGAAGGACTGTTGGATAAGGGAGAGGTTGGGGTTGAATGAGGATTATTATGAGAAGGACCATTGGTTAAAGGAAAAGCAGAGTCATTATGGTTACTAGGATTATGTGATAAAGGAGATAAAGATGGATTAGTGACAATAGGTAAAGGCTGATTGGGTGGGAGAGATTGAATGACAGGTGCACTGTTAGATATGCTAGAATCAAGGGAGAGAGAAATATCAGTGGTACTAGTAGGAGAAGAGAACATAGGTAGGTCTGCATATAAGGAAAGGGGATCAGGATTGACATGATCATGAGTAGTACTAGGTTTGGATGGATTTTTGAAAGGGAAATGGTCTTCATAGAAAATAACATTCCTTGATACAAAAATATTATAATTCTGCAGATCATATAAAATGTAGCCTTTAGTACCATCTTTAAATCCAAGAAAAACAGATTTTCTAGCTCTAGGGGAAAATTTGGTTCTATGTGCTTGTAAGGTAGTAGCATAGCTAAGACAACCAAAAACTTTTAAGTGAATTAGAGAGGGTGGTTGGGAATACAACATTTCATAGGGAGATTTGGAATTTAATAGAGGTGAGGGTAATCTGTTTATAACATGAATGACATGTTGGACAGAAAAATTCCACATGGTGAGAGGAATGTTAGAATGGAAATATAATGATCTTGCCACATTTAAAATATGTTGGTGTTTTCTCTCAACCACCCCATTTTGTTGGGGTGTTTCAACACATGAAGTTTGGTGGATTATGCATTTGGAAAGCTGAAATGAAGATAAAGACATAAACTCAGTTCCATTATCAGATCTAAGGCATTTAAGTGTAGTTTTAAATTGGTTTTCAATGTAAGCTACAAATTGAATTATACTGTTTTTGGTTTGATATTTTGTTTTAAGAAATATCACCCAGGTATATCTACTATAATCATCAACTAGAGTGAGAAAATATTTGTGGCCTAACATAGAGATGGTGGAATAAGGGCCCCATACATCAGCATGTAAGATATCAAAAATAGAATCAGAAAGTGATACACTATTTGGAAAAGGTAATTTCCTTTGTTTGCCAAGATGGCATGAATCACAAGGAATATTACTAGATTTACATGGTATGAAAGGAAATGTTTGTGATACAGATTTTATGCCTATATTGGAAATGTGACCTAATCTCAAATGCCACAAATGATAAGAATCAGTAGTAGTGGAATTACAAGCTGATGACTTGTTGACAACATCCAGGGCATACAATCCTCTTTGGATCCTAGCTGTACCAATCATTGCCTGTGAATGATTCTGCAGGATTTTGCAAATATCAGCCTCAAAATGGACATAACAATCATTATTACTAGTAAGTTTGGCAATGGAAATGAGATTAACATGAAAATTAGGAATGTAAAGGACATTATGAAGGGTTAAAGAGGGTGAAATGACCACATTACCAGACATAGAAGCAGTGAGAGATGATCCATTAGGTAAGTTAACATTGATAGGAATAATATTTTTGCAATCAGTAAAAACATGTATGTCATATGAAATGTGGTCTGTTGCTCGAGTATCCAAGATCCAGAGATGAGAAGACTTACCATTGGTGTTAGAGGACTGAGAGATCATGGCAAGAGGAGAGGTTGACACAAAGTGGGCTTGGGATGGTGGTTTTGATTGTTGGAGCAATTCAAGGATATTGTTGTACTGCTCCTGAGTGAAAACACATGGAGAAGCCTTTGAGTCTTGCTGAGGAGTGTCACATATAGCATTGATAGTGGCAGCAGGCTGATTAGTGTTGTTAGATGACTGACTTTTGCTCTTGCCCTTATAACCAGGTGGATAACCATGTTTGATAAAACATGTTTCCACTGTGTGATTGGTCCTACCACAATGTGTACACACACGATTGTGACCTCTAGTAGAACCTTGATTCTTGCCTTTGAAGGAATTAGATCCAGGTTTGGGATCTGAGTTACCATAGTTAGCTTGAACTTGACAAGCAGCATTCAATTCTTCAGGATTGGAAGAAGCTTGAGCCAATGCAGAAGCTGAGCTATTCAGTTCACATTCTTGTTGAATGATGAGAGAAAAAGCTTTGTCAAGATCAGGCAAAGGACTCATCATCATTATCTGTGACTTGGAATGGGTGAATTTTTCATTCAAACCCTTGAGAAATCGAATCACTTGGTCTTGAGCACGATACTTCTGTGCAGAAGTAACAGCACCACAAGAACATGGAATTGCGCAAGAGCAAGTGATAATTGGTCTATAATTGTCTAGTTCATCCCATAACACCTTCAATTGAGTAAAGTAATTTGATACATCATTATTACCTTGGCGTAACTTGTACACATCTTCTTGTAAATCAGAAATGTGGAATATATCACTATGTGAAAACCTAATTTGAAGATTCTTCCAAACACCTGCAGCACTGTCAATCCAAAGAACTGACTTAGCAATTGAGTCAGAGATGGAGCGATGAATCCAAGCGAGCACCATCGTGTTGTAGCGAATCCACGACGCATATAGGGGATCTGAAACCGGTGGTTTATTGAGAAATCCATCAATGAACTTGTCCTTATTCTTAGAGATCAGTGCAATGTGCATAGATCTTGCCCAGCTATAATAGTTCTTGTCATCAAGAAGAGGAGAAACGAGTACCAAAGCAGGATTTTCGTTTGGATGAAGATAAAACGGATTTGTTGAATTCGTTGAATAATCGAGAAACTGCTGGTATGCCATTGTTGAGAGAGATACAGATCGATATGGAGCAAGAAAACGAATCAAAGAAACAGAAGAAAAAACGATGCCGCGAGAATGCGAAACGACGAGGTGAACAACAATGGCTACCAGAGCTGTATGAGCTCTGATACCATATTGAAGTTGAAGCACACAAGCATATCTTCCATTTAAGGAGCCAAGGAAGAAGATGAAGTTGTAACAGAATTCTGTTACAACAGTTAGAAGAGAATTGAGAAATGCAAAAGCAGAGCAGAAAAAGAGTCTCTATTATTCAATGTGTAAAAATGAAAGCGATACAAGTCTTATATACAAGATATCTTAGCTACTAATAAAGACTATACACGTGGACAAATGAAAACTAAACTATACAAGGCTATCCAAAAAGGAGAAGAATAATAATAAGCTAATAAATGATTATAGTCATCTTATTTCTAATTTCAAAAATATATAATTTCAGTTTTAAAACTTTAGAATTTGAGGTTATTCATATTAATAATTTCTATGTATTATTTTATTTTCTAATCATGGAAGTATCGTTAAAAGAATTTACCAATTGTGAGTATAAAAAATCGGCAGATTTTACAATTGGTAATCTATTACAAATGTTGGTGGCTCTCACTTACCTGGAGAAGTGTTTCTCTCAATCTAAAATAATTTTTATAAATAGAAAATACTTAAAATCAAGATAATGTGAAGCTTCTAAAACAAATAGAAATCACAATATTAGGATTTATTTTCTTTGAAAAGGAAAAAAAAAAAAAAGACAAAAATCAAATAAATTTGAAAAAAAAATATTTTTATAATTACATTTAGTTATTCATTTCCTAAAAAAAGGACAAATAATTCCATTTTTGGTTTGGTCCAAATCCTCTTTCACGTTGGTTACTTTTTTCCACCATTTTGAGCAAAATAGTAGTACAAGTTTTGCTGTTCCACTCTTCATGTTCTTACTGACTACACTCTTCACACTACCACCATTTATGTACTACAATTCTAGTAACAGCCAAACAAGAGGATTGAACCAAAACCCTAAAAAGATGAGTATATAACAACACAAAAATTCATAGAATAAGGAGAGGGGGCGCTGAAGAACAATTACATAGCATCTACCACAAGTATTCTTCATTTTCTGTCACTCCACAGATTTTCAAAAAAAAAAAAATATTCCTCATTGAGTCGATTTGCGTTTTTCTGGTGGCCGGAAAATCGCCACGAAAGCGCCGGACGCCCCTGTTTCACCGGTGCGTATCGCATCACCACCGCATCGAGTTGAGCCACGCTTCTCTTCCACACTCCACGCGAAAACGTGTTACCGCCGCCACGAAATGCCGGCCGCCGCTGCGAACTCGAGCTCAAAACTCGCCGGAAAGCAACACGCGATATAGATCTATTAGATAATTTTTTGAACAGGTTTGCTCTTCTCTCCCAATCGGTCTCAGCAAACGACATCGTTGAGCTCTCTGAAGAGTATTCCAAGAAGGAAGTTGGTCAAGCCAAAGGAGCTCTCGATGAGTTCTACGCCCCCATTGTAATTTTCACTAACCTTCTCGATCCTTCTTCATTTCTATCCACACTCGCTTCCATTATGAACTATTGTTTTTCATGCCGTTGAAATTGTTAGTGTAGGATTCAGGATTCACATCACTTTTTTATTTTCAGCTAAATCTGATCTTATCATTTTCCTTATTTGCTACGATCGAATGGGTTTTTTGCTTAAACGGTTCAGTTTTTAGTTTTGTTATATGTTGATTTACTGATATGACTTGTTGTAGATGATACGATGCCGTTTTTAGCTTTTGATGCAATTCAGTTTAGATCATTATCCTCTTGTTTGTTTATCAGGTCAATTTAGTTAATATTTTTACCTCATTAAACTAATGAGATTATGATTTTTGAGTTCACTATAAGTTATGATAAATTTAATGACTTGTCATCCTTGTGAACATCCATAGAGCAAATGAAATACATAAGACAAAACTAAATAAACTTTATTTTTGGGGAATTGCATAGAATGTTTATCAAGTTCAACTCATGAAGTGATTTCTTTTGAGCATTTAAGATCATCACTTTTATATTGTAGTAATCTTTATCTTATTGAAACTGATAGTTGGATAAATAGGTTTTCTAGTGATGGAAAAGAGCTTTATAAGTCAAGAGATGTTTTTATTTTAGCTGGTTTTAAACGCCAAACAGTTAATGATTTGAAATAGTCTAGAAATAGATAGAGTTTTGTGTTGTCTGCAGGAATTTTAAAAGAGGATAATACTAAACCTACTTCTACTTTTAATGTGATCTCTAAATACCTTGACATCGATGAAAAACTTTTGTTTATGAGAAAATTTCATGTGTTAGTGATGTGGTAAACTGATTGATATTCACTGCTCATTGTTTTTTAGCATTATTGTTGAAAATATGTATATAATTGAAATGTTTTATGTGCCAATGATGTGGTAAGTTGATATGATTTTTTGCTAATTTTTTTGGCATTTAATTTAATTCGCGCTACAACTTATGCATGTCTGCATTGCTGCAGGTTGCGGAAAGTTGTTTTCAGAAGACTAATACTCTTAAGGATGATGAAACATATCAAAGTTATCTGAGTTGAATGAGTCACTAACAAAGGCAATTTGTGCTTGCTTTTCTTACTTTCATTGCAGTTAGTCTACTGTGGATCTTATTCTGGGTCCACAAGGATCGGGAAAAACAAAACTCTGGGCACACTGCTTTTTGCTCTATTGAAGATGTATGTTCTGTCCAGCGGACTAAGGAGGTCTTTTTCATATCCCTTGGTATAAATTTTGGTCAAGTTCAGGTACCTTATTAGCTAGCCATTTAGCTTTATATTTTGTTTTATCCTTCCATCTATTTGATGATTGAGAATAAATAAAAGACCATTTTGGCTTATGGCAACAGATTTGGGAGGATAATAAATGCAAGAAGGTCAGAACAATGGCAGAGCATCAAACAAGACCTAGTGTCTTGGCAAAGGAATTCTCGGATATTGGCTTCAAGGTGCAGGGATAGGAGCAGACTGCAACATGACATGAGGGTTTAAATTGACTTTATTGGAAAACTTGTTGGCCACAAGTGGCCAATTGGGAGGTAAAAAAATTGAACTACACTAGTAATAATGTTTTATACGGTTAATTTAATGTAAATAGAGAATTTTATGGCAATTTTTGTCCTTTAATTTGACATGTTTGTGGATTGAAATGGACATAACATTAAATTGCATAGTTCTAGGCTTTATGTTGAGTATTTTTCTAGACCTTTTAATTCACCTCTCTTGTTCAATGTCATGATTAATTATTATAAGTAGATGTTTGTTTGGAATCAACTGTCTCGGACACCAACTTTTGAAACTTATAGAGCACTTTGTATAAATGTATTTGTTTTTGGAATACTACAAATGGCCACAAATTGAACTTGTTAATCTTGTATGTGTGTAGCCTTGAGCTTTTTGATTATGTTTCTTTTAAATTTATATATATGAAATGCTCTGAAATCTTTTCCTTACTGATGCATTTTTTCTGTCTGGTTATGCTGTTGCAGATGTTGTAGATTTCTATAAGTATAACCAGTCTGATCCTGGTAAGTTATAGTCTCTATTCATACAGTAGTTATGTGCCACATCATTTGTGTTTTAATATGAAGTGCTGATAGTCCTAGGATTAGGTGTGTCCTGGTGTTAGACACATGTGATATCTGTGTCCAAAATATGTATGACAACCATACGACACGTGTCGAATAACCCAGAATCTCCTAAAAAACTCATTTGTTTTTTTGCTTCGACACACCTCAAATACACCATAGATTCATATGAAAATAAATGACAAACTCTAAAATATTTACAAACTATATTAGTTACATGATCTTCTAACTAAGTAACACCTGTTGTGGTTCTTGCATCAAGGGACATTATAGTTTATTTTGGTTGTCACCCCAAAGTTTTTAGTCTAGCTCTGCCACTGAAGAGGATTAAGGTTGCTCTTACAAGGGTCGGTAAAACCTATGTGTACTGTTACAATTGCATCAATGGTGTTGCTTTTATATTTAAAAGGTATTGTTACAATTGCATCAATGTTGTTGCTTTTATATTTAAAAGGTATTGTCTATGGATATTGGGAAATAAAAGTGCTCTTGTAAATGAGAAATATTTGGAAACATTTGGCAGCCGATGTTAATAAGCGTAAATGTTTATTTAAGTTGGTGAAGAGCAGAATTTAGCCAAAGCTATCTTGAATGCCATGAAAGAACTGGATCAACTTGATGATTTGCTTAATGTCGATAGTGTCAGTTTTAAAAACTCTATATGGAAGGTATTTGGTTGTCAATCTTATATCCCAATAATATTAATAATGCTCCAAACACTCTCACAGATAGCGACGGAAGGAACCAGAAAATTTAAATTGTGGGGATAAATAATATACTACTTTAAATATTAAATATGTATTATTTAATTAATAAAAATAATATTACTACTATAAAAAAAATTTTAAAAATAATATTATAATATATATGATATAAATTAATATTTATAATCTATTAGTGGTTTCAACAAAAGTCAAATTACACTAAACAAAATTAAAAACCACAAGAGTAAATGCATTAAAAATATACTTAATTTGGTGTCATGTAATACATTTTGTATATATGGTGCACTAGTTATTTTTGTTTTGAAGAATTCATTTGTATTTATTCTTATAGAAAACAACTCGGGCAGTAGAAACATGTATGCATGAATATTAAATGTTAGCATATAGAATTGAAACATTAGTGGGGGCCTAGCCCACATAATGATACATATGGCTCGTCCCTGCATAGCTACATAAAGAAATATCTCTCAGAAAAAAATGTTTGGTCCATATTCCTTTGTAAGTCGTGGTTATAACGCTTGTATATAATCCAGCTCTTTTATAGCATTCAAGATAGCTTTAGTTAAATTTTGATCTTCACTCGCATTAGATAAACATTTACGCTTTTTAGCATCGACCACCAAATCTTTCCAGATATTTATCTCATAGCACTTTCATTTCCCAATATCATAGCCAATATCTTTTAAATATAAAAGCAACAGGATTGCAACAACATTGAACAAAAATAAATGCAATTGTAACGGTACACATAAATTTTACCTGACCCTTGTAAGATGATAACACGAAAATATATCATGTTTTTACTTTGATTTATGTTATTTTCTTATTTCGTTTTCGTCTAATATTCAATTTTCTCGAGAGTATTTAAGTGTTTTTGGCAGGTAATTCCATTTCCAAGTCAAAAGTATGCAAAGTGTGGAAAAGAAGCAAAACATGCAAGAAAAGAGCAGAAAAGAGAAGAAAAATAGCAGAATCCAAACTTTGCTGGTGTGACGATCGTCACAGGTCCACCACGACCGTGGTAGCTACAAAATTCATCACGACCGTCACAATGCTTCTCGATCGTCATGCGTTCAATTTAACACGTTGAGCAGAAACGTGATTACGAAGTTTCAGAGAGTCAATTTTTTTACACGATTACATTTCCTCCGAAGAATACTAGGTTCAAAAGTCACGTAACTGTCAAGAGGAGTGCCTACATTCTCTCCAACCTCTACCTCAACTCAGTCTATAAATACGAGAGTTTTCGAAGAACAAAAGGGTGACCTATTTTCTGCATTCTGAAGTACCGTCTTGCTGCCAAATTATTTCCAGATTTTTTATTTGTTTTGTTTGCATTTACCTTTCCTTGTCACCCATTACCGAACAAAGTAATAGTTTCCCACACTGAGGAATTATTACACTTAAGATTTATATTGTTTCACTAACTTCATCATTTGCTATTTTAATTTTATTCCAAGCAAGAACCTACCAGTCTGTGGAGGGATTGCTACTACTGCATTTATCAGGTTTCCGTTATTCAATTTATAGTATCGTTTATTTTCTTTTAATTATGTCTTCGATTAATTGTTTTTCCATTTTTATGTTTGAGTTCGTAATTATGTCAAGCTAAATCGATCATATCGGTATGTAATGAAGTAACCAAATGGATTAAATAACTCTAAGCTAAAATCAATAATTAACTCTTCTTCTGGCTTTGATTTCTTAATTTTAAACCCAACTTTTATGACGAGAGTAAAAAGGTAACAAAGGTTAAGGTCAAGACCACGGGAGTGTGAGGCTTTACCCGGATAGCTGAAATCGGGCATTAGTTTTAAAAACAGCGGAAGCGCTTTAAAGTTAATTAGGTCTTATTAATTTTCAAAAAGTATTTTTAACCTCATATGAGCTAGTGAGAGCAAACATATTGACTTAAGAGTATAGTCCGAAGCAATAACCCCAGGAGTGTGAGGTGAGGGCTTTTAAACTGGTTTTTCCTACAGATGCATAGGGTGATAAATCTTTATACGCTTAGGTTTAATTAATTCCACGTAGGTTTACTGAATTTTATATACCGATAACTTATTCATAACTAGTATTCCCGAATTTTAATTTCTCTTTAATTTCCCGTTTGAACTTAAAAACCAATTCCGATTAGCCTTAGATAAACATAGTAACGATAGATAACAGTGCGTTCGATTTCTAGTCTCTGTGGGATCGATAATCTTTTAAAACTACGCGATACGACTGTATACTTGCAATTAGATTTATTTAGGCACACTAAATAGAGCGATCAAGTTTTTGGCGCCGTTGCCGTGGACTAATTAAGTCGACATCATAATTCCTTTGTTACGCCGTATAGACTAAGGCAAAAAAAAACCAAAATTCCCTTTCTGTCGATTGTATGCCAAGTACTCGCTCTTCTGGTGAAGACCTCATACGACCGACAGACGAACCCGAACGTCTTCTTACCGTAAAAAGACGTATCCAAGAATATTTCTTAGCTCACGAAATCCCTTTTCCTTTATCAGAACCTGAGTCTCAATCAGATCCTGAACTCGAATCTGAATCAGATTCCGAATCAGAAACAGACATGGCTGACCCACCACAAAATCGACCTCTTAAGTATTATGCTGCCGCATCTCAACAAGAACCTCACAACAGCATTGTCGCCCCAGCTATCAACCGAAACGATTTCGAGTTGAAACCCTCGCTGTTATCTGCTGTGCAATAAAATCAATTTTCTGGAAACCCAACAGAAGATCCGAACGAACATCTGACCAAGTTTGTGCAGTACGCAGACACAGTGAAAGCAAATGGTGTAACCGCAGACGCCATAAGACTACGTCTTTTTCGTTTCTCATTAAGAGATAGAGCTTGGGCTTAGTTGCAATCCTTGTCATCAAACTCCGTTACTTCTTGGGAGGATTTAAAAAAGGTCTTTCTGGCACGATATTTTCCACCAAGCAAAACAGTTATGCTGAGAGCCCAAATCAACAGCTTCAGACAAAAAGACAACGAGTCTTTATATGATGCTTGGGAAATATACAAAGATATGAGGAGGATATGCCCGCATCATGGTCTTGAGGATTGGTTAATTATCCACACGTTTTACAATGGTCTCTTGTACAATACAAGATTGACAATAAATGCCGCCGCTGGTGGTACACTCATGGATAAACCCTATGATGAAGCCCAGCAACTCATCGAGAGTATGGCTCAGAATCACTACCAATGGGGAGGTGAAAGAACTCAAGTGGAGAAATCCCAACCAAAAGGAGGAATGTACGAAGTTTCTAGCCTAGATCATGTCCGTGCTAAGGTAGATGCAATAGCGCAAAAGATAGACAATTTGACCATAACACCCACAGCCACCGTGGCTGCTGTAGCGCCAAACTGCGAATTATGTGGAACAGCTGGACACGCTGCCCCTGAATTCCAAGTTTTAGCAGGAGCCTCTACTGATCAAGTGAATTATGCTCAAGCAAACCCTTATGCAAATACCTACAATCCTGGTTGGAAGAATCACCCAAACTTCTCTTATAAAAACAACAATGCACTGTATGCACCTGGTCAAGCACCTGCTGCACCACCAGGTTACCAAAAGGCTGCAACAGCTGCTCCAAATGTTCCTAGGAAGTCTAACCTTGAACTGATGATAGAAAACTTTATAACCACCCAGACTCAAACAAACAAAGAGTTCCTGAATCAAAACGTACACACTAGTGAACAGATTAAGCAGTTAGCAAACAAAGTGGACGCTTTGGCCACTCACAACAAAATGCTTGAAACGCAAATTTCCCTAGTGGCTCAACAACAAGCACCTACTGCTGCTTCTGCTGGAACATTTCCTAGACAGCCACAACCTAATCCTAAAGGACATGCAAATGCTGTTATACTGAGAAGTGGAAAAGAATTAGATGAACCCATTGATCCAAGACTTCAAAATCCAGCCATGTACCAAAGGTCCGCTAACGACACAACAACTGAGAAGGAGAATGAACCCAAGGAAAAGGAAGATAATGACCAAGAGGGTGTCAACAAAGAAAAACTTTATGTGACTCCACCACCCTATAAACCACCTATTCCGTATCCTCAAAGATGGACAAATTCCAAAACTGCAGGGCAATTTAAGAAATTTGTTGAACTTCTGAAACAATTAAACATCACGATACCTTTTACAGAAGCTATCACTCAGATGCCCTCGTATGCTAAGTTCCTAAAAGAAATCTTATCCAATAAGAAAAATATTGAGGAAAACGAAACAGTCACACTTACTGCTGAGTGTAGCGCAATAATTCAAAACAACATGCCTCCTAAGCTGAAAGACCCAGGTAGTTTCTCCATACCTTGTGTAATTGGGAAGTTCGTCATAGACAAAGCTCTATGCGACTTAGGAACCAGTATTAGTGTTATGCCCTTATCCATATGCAAGAAGCTTGATATGGGAGAATTAAGACCAACTAAGATGTCTGTTCAATTAGCTGACCGCTTTGTTAAATACCCAGTTGGTATACTAGAAAATGTTCCAGTTCGTATAGGACAATTCTATATCCCTACCGATTTCATAATCATGGATATTAAAGAAGACTCTACTACTCCTATCATATTAGGAAGACCATTCTTAGTTACTGCTGGAGCAATTATAGATGTAAAGAGATGCAGACTAACTTTTGAAGTTGGTGAAGAGAAGGTTGAATTTATTTTGACACAATTCTTACAAGCTCCAGCTATAGACGACACATGTTATCTACTAGATGTCATTGATGAGTGCGTAAGAGAAATAGAGATGGAGCCGACCACATACTCAGATATTCTAAAAATTCCAATACCTCCGATTTTCGAAGATGATAACTGGCGTGAACCTTATCAAGACGATAGCCTAAGCGAATGCTTAGCACTTAGACCAGATCATCTACCTTGCTCGAAGAAACCAGCCCTAGAATTGAAAACATTACCCAAAAATTTAAGGTATGAATTCCTACACGAAGCTCTCGAACGACCTGTAATAGTCAATGCAGACTTAGGACAGACCGAAACCAAGAAACTATTAGATGTCTTAAGAAAATACCCAACTGCGTTAGGCTATAACATCGCTGACCTTAAAGGAATAAGTCCTTCTATTTGTATGCATCGCATTATGCTGGAGGAAGACTGTAAATCCTCTAGGGAACATCAGAGAAGGATTAACCCGATCTTGAGTACTGTAGTCAAGGACGAAGTGGAAAAACTTTTAGAAGCAGGAATTATATACCCGATATCAGACAGTAAATGGGTTAGCCCAGTACATGTCGTTCCAAAGAAGGGAGGTGTTACAGTTGTTAAGAACGAAAAAGGTGAATCTATAACAAAAAGGGTTGTAATTGGAAGTAGAATGTGCATCGATTATAGAAAGTTAAATAAAGCCACTCGTAAAGACCATTTCCCATTGCCTTTTATTGACCAAATGTTGGAACGATTGGCTAAACACTCATACTTCTGCTATTTAGACAGTTATTCAGGATTCTTTCAAATTCCTATTCATCCTGATGACCAAGAAAAGACGACCTTCACATGTCCCTATGGAACATTTGCTTATCGACGATTGCCGTTTGGACTATGTAACGCACCAGCCACATTCCAAAGATGCATGATGTCAATCTTTGCTGATTTTATAGATGACATTATGGAAGTGTTTATGGATGACTTTTCTGTTTGTGGGCAGAGCTTTGAAGGATGTCTATCGAACCTAGAAATGGTACTGGAAAGATGCGTAAAAGTTAATCTCGTATTAAACTGGGAGAAATGCCATTTTATGGTGAATCAAGGAATCGTACTTTGACACGTGGTCTCCGATAGAGGAATTGAAGTTGATAAAGCTAAGATAGAAATTATAAAAAATCTTCAACCTCCGAAAACCGTACGAGAAATACGAAGTTTCTTAGGACACGCCGGTTCCTACCGACGATTCATAAAGGATTTCTCGAAAATTACTAAACCTTTTACCGGTCTATTGATGAAAGACGCTGAATTTATCTTTGACGAGAATGTCTAAAAGCGTTTGAACAGCTGAAAATAACTCTTATTACCGCACCTATCATGCAACCACCAGATTGGAGATTACCTTTCGAAATCATGTGTGATGCAAGTGATTATGCTGTAGGTGCAGTCTTAGGACAGAGGAGGGATAGAAAACTTCATGCCATTTACTATGCAAGTAGAACCTTAGATTCTGCTCAAATGAACTACGCTACCACAGAAAAAGAACTTTTAGCCGTGATCTTTGCCTTTGACAAATTCCGTTCCTACCTAGTGGGAGCAAAGATCATCATTTATACAAACCACGCAGCTATTAGATATTTACTTAACAAAAAGGATGCAAAACCTAGACTGCTAAGGTGGATCCTACTTTTACAAGAATTTGATTTGGAGATCAAAGATAAGAAAGGAACTGAAAACGTAGTAGCAGACCACTTATCCCAATTAGAGGGCATTAAACCAGAGCCAGTACCCATTAATGAGGATTTCCCATATGAACGACTCATAGCCCAACTAGAAAGTGATATGTCTACTCTACAGTTGAATGACCCAAAGATGGAAGAAGTCGTGGAAGAAATTAACATACACACAACCCTGCCATGGTATGCTGACATAGTCAACTACTTAGCAGCTGGAGTACTTCCACCAGACTTATCTTATCAACAAAAGAAAAAATTCTTTCATGATCTAAAACATTATTATTGGGATGAACCTTTGCTGTTTAAGAGAGGAGCCGACGGTATTTTCCGTCGTTGCGTCCCAGAAGAAGAAATAGAAAACATCATCTCTCAATGTCATTCTACTCCTTATGAAGGACATGCTAGTACCTCAAAGACATGTGCTAAGATCTTGCAATCCGGCCTATTCTGGCCCAACCTTTGGAAGGATGTCCACATTGCAATACTAAACTGTGACCGGTGCCAACGCACCGGTAACATATCAAAACGCGATGAGATGCCTCAAAAAGGTATATTAGAAGTAGAAGTCTTTGATGTATGGGGGATTGATTTTATGGGACCTTTCCCATCATCCTTTGGAAATAAATATATACTCGTAGCTGTCGATTATGTTTCAAAATGGATTAAAGCAATAGCTTCTCCTACAAATGACGCACGAGTAGTCATAAAGCTTTTCAAAAACACAATCTTTCCCAGATTTGGTGTGCCGAGACTTGTCATAAGTGACGGTGGCTCTCATTTCATATAAAAAATATTTGACAAATTACTATCTAAGTATGGGGTAAGACACCGCGTAGCAACACCATATCATCCACAAACAAGTGGACAGGTTGAGGTCTCGAATCGAGAAATAAAACAAATTCTAGAAAAGACCGTAGCCACCTATAGGAAAGATTGGTCATCTAAACTCAACGAAGCTTTATGGGCATATAGGACATCCTACAAAACACCAATCAGAACTACACCTTTCAAGCAGGTCTATGGTAAATATTGCCATCTACCAGTGGAATTAGAACATAAATGAAATTCTGGTACATATGTGTGATGTCATAGTGTAATGTCACAACATCGTAATCTGCTGAACAAGGCAATAATAGAAACAATAACACACTGAATTGTTCACCCAGTTCGGTTCAACAACCTACATCTGGGGGCATACCAAGCCAGGAAGGAAGTCCACTATTAGTAGTATCAAATTACAGACTCAATAAACCAGTTGACAATCTACCTAATTTTATCACTACCCAATGACCCTTCTACCTAAGTCCTCCCTAGGTAAGAGACTCCATCTCACTTCCTATCATTACTATGATGTCTAGCAGTCAACTACACCGTCACTGCATCAACAACTTGATTACCAACAACTGTACAATCATAGAAGACACCCTTCCATGACACCCTTTGGAGTTGCTTCAAAGCTTCCTCCAAGAACAATACCAAACACAAACTCATTACCTACAGGTTTCTGAGTTACACACAGTGACCATCTCACAACCCGAGTGGTTCACTTTGACAAAGCCCTAAAGATCTACATCTTGGACCCGTCCCTATTCTAGGTTACAAGCATTCTATTTATAATGTAATCCAACTGGATATGGGCCTTCAAATCATATCATATCTTCTGTAACAAATCTGCTTCTGAATAGATCATATCTTCAATTAAATCTTTAATTATTAACTCTGAATATTCTCCATATCTTTATGCTTTAAATGCGCAACAAACTGATCTTCATAACTGATTGTAACAGAATATATCTCTCCCTTGATCTTCGCTTATATTCTCTGATTCTCTTTAGTAGAATTTCTCATTCACATCAGAAACACGTGCAGCCCTAATCACATAACTGTCTGATGTTTCAATGTTCTGGTATAGTGATGTTAAGACATCGCATGTGACATCACTCTTCAGTACTTTAACTCTTCAACAATAAACCAGAATGTTAGCTATACTGTTAGAAGCTCATGTTGCAACATCAATCATGACATCAACATTGTTTTAACAAAATTTCAGCCAATTACTAGAACTTACAATCTCCCCCTTTGGCTAATTTTGGCTAAAACAACTATATAACCATTACAACTTAAATTACCGCAGTAATTACAACTCTATACTACTGTCAGTAGTTAACAGTAACCACTGAACCTATCAGTAACTACTGTGCGCAGCAATCCTGGAGAACATCTTCTAGGGAATAGTTGAATGATGTTAAGACATCATGTCTGACACCTTCTTTTGGTAGCACAGCCCACCACAATCACTTCAGGCAGCACATCAGGAGGAAGAAGTAGAAAGTCCCGAAGTTGTGCACTCAGATTACAGATATCTGGTGTACATGAGGAAGAAGATTTTAGACACTCCCTCTTGATGTAGCACATTTCTTTTTCCTTTCAACTCAGACCTGGAATCATTGTGGAAGACTCCCCCATAAAAGAAGTGTGTGTCTGTTCACCAAAGACCAATGGTGGCATGAGAGAATTCTGCACACCTTCTTTGATCAGACCCCCTGGTCAATCTGTGGCATAACATGACACGTTGAGAAGTGTCATTCTGCCAGCCCAGGTAACTCAGAACACAGGTCACAACTGTGTTCATAACTCAGGACACAAATCACAAAGACTCCACATCAACTCAAGGATGTACCATCCTCTTCTGCTGCATCAGGAATTATAGGTTCCAAGCTTAACCACTGCGCAAACCATATAGACCATCTCTCTCCTTTCTCCCCTTTTTTAGCCACAAATTGGCAAAGGAAGCCCTCACAAAACCAGACCCAAGAAGTGCTTACCCAAACACGAATAAAAGCCATAAGACTTATGAGAAAGAACACTCACTTGCTGAAGGAGAACAAACTCACCCCTATAAATAGCTGTCGAGCCTTGAATATGTCAATGGTCTTGGTCAGACAAACGTTATTTTAGGTATCAACAACTGCATTCAAATTCAATGCCTACTTTCCAAAAACTGCCTTGACTGCCTTAAATATTTCACAACTAAATCTTACCATAAATTAGGCCAATAACGCTCCATGCATATTCGAAGCCACGTGTTTCACTTTATCCTAACACCACCGTCCAAAATACTTCCCTGTTTGGCTCAAGAAAAACATGTCCTATATCATGTTCTGACATCACTTCAGACATTGCCTGCTGGCTCATTAACCCAAGACTCTACAACCACATCTTCTTATCTAATGGGTATAGGTGCATCTTCTTACAACTTTTTCTAGATTGCTTCCAACCATCAGCCAAGTACACCACTTTTGCTTTTCAGACCTCTCCTGCATAGGTACTATCTTCACACAGCTATGATAGATCTCATCATCACACAGCACAAGCTTTACCACCACACATGCCGCAATAGGCTATAGTTAACAACCTTACATACAATGCCTTTTATGATATCCCACCAATAATGCCTCATTCCTCATGAGAATTTTAGATATAAGGTCTGCCAGGTCCAACAAAGACCCATTTGATCTCACACGAGATAAAGATTGTCACCACCTTCTGGTCACACTAATGACAACACCCTTCTGTCCTTACATCCACCAGCTCCTAATGAAGTCTTCATCAGGAAAGTAGCCAAGTATTTCCTGAACTACTTACCATCAAGATTAGAATCTGCCCATTCTAATCCACACTATGTCAGAACTACCACTTCAGTCAATAATGCTGCTTCTTCAAACTTCATAAGTATGGTACATATCCAACCATAATGTTGTAACAACATGTAGGACATCAGCACGAGTCAAAAGACCATCCCACTTAATCAGCACCAGTTATTATACCAAAAGGAATAACATCAGACAACTAGACAAGACCTAGCCTCATCCTACTAGGACCACTTCCACCCAGGCACCAAGCACGAAGTTCTGGTAACCAATATGTCAAGAAAAGCAGGTTCCCAAGAAAAACATATTCCCACACCAGAGTCTACTCTGACTGGTCAGGCGATACATACAATGCCATATTATCCATTATAAATATCAAACCTCCTTGCTCCTATCAGCACACCAAGGAAGGAAACATGAGTCAGTCTAACAAGAATGCAGCAAAGAGGCGCATGCAAGAGGACAAGAAGCCAGATCCTCAGAAGTTGAAGGACACGACCCTGTCCAAAGCTGGATCATCTTCTGGAGCAACAAGAACACGCAAGACATCAGAAACCAGGATGAAGACTATCAAGAAAAACCAAGTGCAGCTTCAAGCAACTGAAGATGAATGGGATGAAGATTGGAAGACTTTTCTTGATTCGGGGGGTTGGGATAATCTTTAGACACTTTGTTTGTTGTTTTTACTAATCTTGTAACCTTTCATCAATGCAATAAATTTCGGTTTTACTTCTGTTCCATTTACACAGCTGTACAAGACACTAAATCCTCATGTAAACAACTTTAACACCAAAAGCTCCCATAATATCATTCTCCCCCTAAGAAGAACACCTTCCATCAACACACACTCCTACTGAGTTCTTCCAAAACTTGCATAGAAACGCAAATTTTCCACAAACAAAGCTGTCCTTCAGACTCCTCCTCAGAAACATGTGCACATATGATTTAAACAATTAGCTTCACAAGGGTAGAACCATTTATGTCCACACCAACATGCCATCCAACAGCCTAATGTCATAACATGTTATCTGACATTATCTCCTCACAAGATTCAACCAATCTTCACAATCTTGATCAGCATGCAATCTTTACAATATATATACCTTTGCAGCCAAAATCCACAGACAAGTATTCCCCCTGTCATAGTTAACAATGCTCTAGATGAGGATGAACATTTGAGCACACTTGCTGAGCACATGCATTTTGGCACCATTGTCCCTTTCTCCAAAGGCATTCATTCCTTACCATGCTCTTCATCTTCAGACTTCCAATCAATACCTGAACTACATTTTCCATCCAAGGTAGACCTTCTACTTCATCATCCTCCCGTATGACTATGTAGACGCTCCTCAGGCATAATGTAGGCACCACGCTTCTGAACCAGAGCATAATCATCCTTCACCAAGGATATCCAACCAGATAATGTCCCAACACACGTTAGAACCTCTTCCACCCACCAAGACATCATCACCATGATTCTTGATATGTTCCATCAACTGGACCATTTGATTCAACTCCAGGACGCTTAAACCTTGAAAATACTTTCATAAAGTAAATTCTCAACCCTTCTGCTGTCCTATACTTTAACCTCAGACAAATACACAGCCTCTCGTCAATGTATATTGTCATCGGTTAACTGCACAACTCTATCCAAAGCAGACAAAAATTCAACTATTGTCATGCAAGATACAACCTTATGTCTGGTCTGACATCCTTTTTCTGCAGACTTGAGGCACTAATTGATCCTTCTTTTGCTAATCCATCCCACATATCACATTAGATTATGTAAGTGGCTTGACCTGATACTTTACTGTGAGTATAATGTTTCAACATCACCAGTCACATGACCCAGCATACTCTCATCTTCCAAGAATCTTCAAACCTTTGATGCCATCTTTATTAGGTTACCATAACTAAGCTTAAGAGATAACTTATCAAGATCTTTACTCCCGCATGAAAACTTTGACAGTGATCCTCTTTAGCTTTGGCTCTACCTTCTTCTTTCACCATCAAAAGGATGAAGAAGTCACAGTACAGAGCAGATTAGTCTTCTACTTCTGATCCTTCCAGTCACAAGGCTAACGCAGACATCAATTCCAATTGACCAAAGGTTGATTGACATATTAAGCTCAGCTTCTTTCTTGATGAATCCTCACATAGCCCAGATGCCTCCTCTTCCAAGTCAGGAGTAGGTTCCAAACAGATGTGATAAACACATTTGTTTAGCCCCCAAGCATCTGTTATGTCACAATCTCTTCACACCAAAAGATCCACAAACCAGAGATTGATCATGCAAGGTTTTCTTCAGACCTCTTTTCACCATACTTATATAAGAGTTCCTTTATGAGTGGACTTGGAATGAACAAGCTAGTTGAAGATGTCTTCATAAATCACCACATCTTCAGAGGAGAGCAGAATGTTGCAGTCTTAACTTAAAACCACCAGGAATTTTCCATCAGATATATATATGCAGCGGAACATACACCAGAAAACTCCTCTACTACCTTCAGGCATAAAAACCCTTGCCCAACACTCCAAGTGCATTAGGTCAAACCATACAGCAACAGGCCTGATAACTTCATTCTTCACTCCAAGGGCTAATACAAAATACTCTATGAACTGACTATCTTCCTTGCTCATGAACCAGAAAGTATCTTCCCTAGATCTCATCCAGAAACAGACAGGATGCCTGCTCTGATACCAATTGAAATTCTGGTACAGATGTGTGATGTCATAGTGTAATGTCACAACATTGCAATCTGCTGAACAAGGCAATAATAGAAACAATAACACACTGAATTGTTCACCCAGTTCGGTTCAACAACCTACATCTGGGGGCATACCAAGCCAGGAAGGAAGTCCACTATTAGTAATATCAAATTACAGACTCAACAAACCAGTTGACAATCTACCTAATTTTATCACTACCCAATGACCCTTCTACCTAAGTCCTCCCTAGGTAAGAGACTCCATCTCACTTCCTATCATTACTATGATGTCTAGCAGTCAACTACACCGTCACTGCATCAACAACTTGATTACCAACAACTGTACAATCATAGAAGACACCCTTCCATGGCACCCTTTGGAGTTGCTTCAAAGCTTCCTCCAAGAACAATACCAAACACAAACTCATTACCTACAGGTTTCTGAGTTACACACAGTGACCATCTCACAACCCGAGTGGTTCACTTTGACAAAGCCCTAAAGATCTACATCTTAGACCCGTCCCTATTCTAGGTTACAAGCATTCTATTTATAATGTAATCCAACTGGATATGGGCCTTCAAATCATATCATATCTTCTGTAACAAATCTGCTTCTGGATAGATCATATCTTCAATTAAATCTTCAATTATTAACTCTGAATATTCTCCATATCTTTATGCTTTAAATGCGCAACAAACTGATCTTCATAACTGATTGTAACAAAATATATCTCTCCCTTGATCTTCGCTTATATTCTCTGATTCTCTTTAGTAGAATTTCTCATTCACATCAAAAACACGTGCAGCCCTAATCACATAACTGTCTGATGTTTCAGTGTTCTGGTATAGTGATGTTAAGACATCGCATGTGACATCACTCTTCAGTACTTTAACTCTTCAACAATAAACCAGAATGTTAGCTATACTGTTAGAAGCTCATGTTGCAACATCAATCATGACATCAACATTGTTTTAACAAAATTTCAGCCAATTACTAGAACTTACAATAAAGCCTATTGGGCTATTAAAACATTGAACCTAAGGTATGATTCCGCAGGTGAAAAACGTATCCTAGATCTGCATGAACTAGAAGAGTTAAGATTAGACGCTTACGAAAATGCTAAAATATATAAAGAACGAACTAAAAGATGACACGATAAGCGCTTATCTAGAAAAGAATTTAGTGTGGGAGACGTTGTACTCCTATTTAACTCAAGATTAAAACTCTTTCCTGGGAAATTAAGGTCTAGATGGTCCGGTCCTTTTGAGATTACAAAAATTCTACAAAGTGAAGCGATAGAAATAAAGGGGAGGAATAGTAATTCATTTTTAGTTAATGGACAACGTCTAAAACACTATCACAACATTGAAAATAGAGATTATTTGAACTGCCTAAGACTTTTAGAGTTGCCCACCGAACCCCCTAACTAAGCATCTAATTGAATTCGTCAGGCTTTCGACGTTAAAAACAGCGCTTAATGGGAGGCAACCCATGATTTTTGTTTTTCTTGCTTTATATTTGTCATTTCTTTACGTTTCCTATGTTTTATTTTTATTTTGAAAATTTTTAGTTTCATTTATATCATTTTAAATTTAATTTGAAAATGTTGTGCTGATCTTAAAATTAAAAAACTACAGGATTATAAAGTCTCTTTACTCTTTCTGTTCTCCTCTTCTGCTTACATTTTTTGCAAAAAGTACTAATTAATGGCAAACGAGGATAACTTGTTAGTAGAATTCAGAGATGGAGCACAGTGGCATCGCTATGAGGCTTTGTCTCTCAGACCATTTGCCTTGACAAAATTTGCCCACAGACCCACCATGACCGCCTTAGGTGTAGGTGAGAGCGTAGACTTTCTGTTTAACCAATTAGGTTGGGAGGGTTTTGCCAACAAGAAACATAAATGCTACCGTAGGTTGACTTTAGAATTCCTGAGCTCTTTAAGCTATAACCCTCACTGTGGAAAAGGTTTAACCAGGGGAAGAATTACCTTTAGACTATTCGGATACAACTGCCAGTTCAACATAAAGGAACTGTCGGATCTTTTAGGATTTCCTGAAGGACCTAATGTTTTCTCTGTGGTTCAAGAGGACTTAGTGTTGGTTGGAGAGCTGAGTGATTTTTGGGGTAGAATTTCAGGGAAACCTGATTTTGACATGGACCCTATGCTTTCAACATAAATACATAACCCAGTTTTCCGTTACTTTCATATGATCCTGGCCTATACTTTATTTGGTAAACCTGAGAATGATAACACTGTCTCGAGGGATGAGCTTTTCATTATGTTTTGTGTTTCTCAGTCTAGAGAGGTTAATGGACTCACTTTTATGCTGAACAACTTTTGCAAACTCATTAATAATGATAACAGTCCAATTCTGATAGGTAGCCTAGTTACAAAAATAGTTGATGCTATGGAATTCAGAACCCGACTTTCTAAGATTAACCCCTTTGGAGAATATAGACCCACGAATATCACTATTTGTTTCAATAGGGCTATGATTAGGAACCAAGGTCCAAACCATTTTTAGCTTTTGATTAACAATGTTGTCGTACCACACTTTACACTTCCAAATCATGAACGCATAAGTGTGCACAATCAACATAATTGGCTATATGACCTTTATGAACCCGTACCTGAACCGGAAGAAACCTTTCCTGAACCTGAGATTGACCCAAAAACACCCCCTCATTATCATGATCTTGATTATATGGAATTCCAAGAAGATATTGACATTCCTAAAGTTGATGCCACTAACTATGCTGCTAATCTGAATTCTATTCTAAAGATTATGGATGAGTATCATAAAGAAATCACTTCAGTAAAGGATGAGCTAAACACAATGCGACAAAACATTGTTGGACTCATGGATTTGACCGTTGAACAATTTGATCATTTAAATCAAGCCATCGCATCTTTGAAGAAACGCCTTGACTAGATTTATGAAGCACCTCTTTTTCAAGTTTTAATGCATTTACTTCAGAAACATTTTACTTTATTTCAGTTTTTCATTTTTTGTGTCGGGAATAAATTGATTTACATTCAGTATTGATACAATGCTAGCATTTGCTAGCACCTCTTTGGTTTTAATGGATAATTTAATTTACTGCTAATTATTGATCTTTATGGTTTCACTTTTATTCCTATCATGCTTTCTCTTCTGTTTTTAATTCATATTGTCATGCTATCTCTAAATATGTGTTATAATGTTGTTTCTCTGTGTTAACAATTGCCTGTTATGAAAACTGTATGTATGGAATGCTTTCTGACAGAAACTTTTTATTTATTCCCCATAATTTGTGCCCGTCACAATCGTGACAAGCCCCGTGACGACCGTCACGCGGGTTTGGAACAGGTTCTGCGTTAAAACAGAACTGTACCCTTCGTCTCTCTCTTCTTTCCCTCATTCAAAACACGGCCGTCCCACTTTCTTTTCCAATTCCATAGCCGTCCCACCATTACCATTTGACCCAAATTCAACATTTTCCTTTACCATTCGTCTTCCCCATTCACTATATATTCATACCGTGTACCACTTCTTTTCACAAACCCTCATTCTCCACAACCCATTTTCTTCCCTAGTTTCTCTGTAACCCACCAATGGCACGAAAAATTCCTGACCTATCAACATTGAACTTCAGAGATGGAGAGGCAGGAGAGCGTCAAAGGGCTAGGTACATCGATTACTACCAACGTTCCGTACAACCAACTCGCTACGTAGACGTTGCATGTCTAGAAGAACTCGGAATGCTTGAGGGAGTCAAATGGATGCTACAAAATGCTGGTCTATGGCAGCTCCGCACTCAGAGCCGGCCTACTTACGAAGCCCTAACGCTCGAATTTCTCAGTTCATTCACATACGTAACACCTTCTGGCGAGACGAATCAACTCACCGACGTAGCCACGTTCCGCGTGTTCGGTACTGAGTATAAAATCGGCCAAGAGCAACTTTCCGGAATGCTTGGTTTCCACCATGGTGAGAGTGTGCACCGCCGAGTACCACAGGAAACTTTCTTTCAAGCAGCATTTCAATTATGGAATCAGTTGACAGGAACAACAGTCGATAGCTGGGATAACCTTAACACAACATATATCCACAACCCAGCCGTCAGATATGTTCACCGCACATTAGGAAGCACTATTTTTGCAAGGGATAGTAACCACAAGGTAAACTCTAAGGAGCTGTTTTTCCTCCATTGTATGTTTCACCCAGAGCCGATCAATGCCGCGCCGTTTCTGTTAGCACACATCCAGGCTAACTGTGCTAGAGGTTCCAAACCTTTCTATTTTGGAGGGATTGTCACCTCTATTGCTCTAAGTTTGAATTTGGAAAACGAGCTTACCAGATTACCCTCCATGCCTCCAGTGCTGCTCGACATAGACTACTGTCGAAACTCACACCTCATCAAGTTACGACGAGATGGGAAATACCATCCTATGGTCCACGCCAAAACCGTAAGAAGTATCATTATGCCTTGCAGGAGCCGCATTGACCCTCAGAATATGGCCAATTGGCTCTTTGATCTGAATGCTCCTGAGCAAAATGCGCCTGCCCATGATGATCAAGAACATGGACCTGTTGATGAGATGGGTGCATTGACACTGCGCTTACAGGACTTACACGATTACATCCATCACGTGGGCATTCCAGATCACGTGGCACGGCATGGACGCGGGCGTCCTAGAGGCAGAGGACGTGGAGCTCCCTGATTTTCTTTTGTTTTTCTTTTTAGTCCCCTTTATATCGCAACATTGAGGACAATGTCCGATATAGTGTGGGAGAGTTAGTTTATTTCCGTTTTATTTCCCTTTCTTGTACTTTCTTTGTCCTTATCAAAGTTAATATATGAGTATTTTCGTTTAGTATTCCGATTTCCCCATTTTATTCTGCCATAACGAAAATTTTTTTTACGATTAATGCACATCGTGACATGCCAAGCTTTAAATTATGTTAGGAAGTTGGGAAAGTGCTAACAAGATCGATACCGTCTTTACACCTTAGACCTCTTGCGTATGCGATATCAGTTTCGATACTTATTATACGATACCTTGAGTTCAGTCCTAAAGTAACCCCTAGTAGTTTATATCAGCAGTCAGCACCGTCTAAATCACAAACCACGTGGGGAGCCGATGAATATAAGTGTTTGATGCCCAATCATGAAAAGAAAAACATATTTCTTATCTATATGCCGAGAAAAATAGAATATGCAACAACTTTCACAGTTGTGAAAATTTACAAGAAAAGAAAGAAAATCCGTTGTCGATTGTTCAGAGGTACCTGATTCTGGACTTGGTAGGGCGAACTACGGTTCGATCCCCCGCAATCTACGAATGAGATGTATAAAGGGTTACCACACTTGTGTATCAGGCCCCGTGAGAAAAAGGGATCAAAGTCACTAACCGGTTACTCCACTACGTGCGTGAATAAGGCAAAGGGCTTAATATGATTGCGTTGGAATGAAGCCGGGTGAAATAGACACGAAAACTTTTGGTTGAACTATAATAGAATGATTAGAACTGGATTGTACAAAAGAGAGGTCTATGAAAAGCTTGTTGCTTTGTGTCATTATTGTATCCTTAGTGTTTTACACTAGTACCTGTCTTACTAACAAGAAACTCTTTTGCAAATCCATTGGTATACCAGGTATGTGCATTTGATGAAGTTTGTCCGATTTAACAGATTGATTGCTTGAGGACAAGCAAAGATTCAAGTGTGGGAGAGTTTGATAACACAAAAATATATCATATTTTTACTTTGATTTATGTTATTTTCTTATTTAGTTTTCGTCTAATATCTGATTTTCTCGAGAGTATTTAAGTGTTTTTTGCAGGTAATTCCATTTCCAAGTCAAAAGTATGCAAAGTGTGGAAAAGAAGCAAAACATGCAAGAAAAGAGCAGAAAAGAGAAGAAAAATAGCAGAATCCAAACTTTGCTGGTGTGACGATCATCACAGGTCCACCACGACCGTGGCAGCTACGAAATTCATCACGACCGTCATAATGCTTCACGATCGTCATGCGTTCAATTTAACACGTTGAGCAGAAACGTGATTACGAAGTTTCAGAGAGTCAGTTTTTTTACACGATCACATTTCCTCCGAAGAATACTAGGTTCAAAAGTCACGTAACTGTCAAGAGGAGTGCCTACATTCTCTCCAACCTCTACCTCAACTCAGTCTATAAATACGAGAGTTTTCGAAGAACAAAAGGGTGACCTATTTTCTGCATTCTGAAGTACCGTCTTGCTGCCAAATTATTTCCAGATTTTTGATTTGTTTTGTTTGCATTTACCTTTCCTTGTCACCCATTACCGAACAAAGTAATAGTTTCTCACACTGAGGAACTATTACACTTTAGATTTAGATTGTTTCATTGCCTTCATCATTTGCTATTTTAATTTTATTCCAAGCAAGAACCTACCAGTCTGTGGAGGGATTGCTACTACTGCATTTATCAGGTTTCCGTTATTCAATTTATAGTATCGTTTATTTTCTTTTAATTATGTCTTCGATTAATTGTTTTTCCATTTTTATGTTTGAGTTCGTAATTATGTCAAGCTAAATCGATCATATCGGTATGTAATGAAGTAACCAAATGGATTAAATAACTCTAAGCTAAAATCAATAATTAACTCTTCTTCTGGCTTCGATTTCTTAATTTTAAACCCAACTTTTATTACGAGAGTAAAAAGGTAACAAAGGTTAAGGTCAAGATCACGGGAGTGTGAGGCTTTACCCGGATAGCTGAAATCGGGCATTAGTTTTAAAAACAGCGGAAGCGCTTTAAAGTTAATTAGGTCTTATTAGTTTTCAAAAAGTATTTTTAACCTCATATGGGCTAGCGAGAGCAGACATATTGACTTAAGAGTATAGTCCGAAGCAATAACCACGGGAGTGTGAGGTGAGGGCTTTTAAACTGGTTTTTCCTACAGATGCATAGGGTGATAAATCTTTATACGCTTAGGTTTAATTAATTCCACGTAAGTTTACTGAATTTTATATACCGATAACTTATTCATAACTAGTATTCCCGAATTTTAATTTCTCTTTAATTTCCCGTTTGAACTTAAAAACCAATTCCGATTAGCCTTAGATAAACATAGTAACGATAGATAACGGTGCGTTCGATTTCTAGTCTCTGTGGGATCGATAATCTTTTAAAACTACGCGATACGACTGTATACTTGCAGTTAGATTTATTTAGGCACACTAAATAGAGCGATCATAAGAACAACCTTATTCCTCATGTCGTTATCGTATTCAAATGGAGTACTACGTTCAGTTCTAGCAGTTGAAAAAATAACAATGTCCTTCTCGCCACCCTAAAAACCATATATTGTTTTCACCTTCACATTAAAACCTTCATGTTTATAGTACTTCTGTCCCAACCTATCTTGAATTGCAACAACTTTTGCAGCATAGAGAGACACTATACCTTTGCTGAGGTGATTCTTGTTTGGGCTAAACCATTCTACATGATTTCAGTTAAAAGGAAGTATTTTCCACTAGAAAAAAAATAAACTAATAAAGAATTAAAACAACTATAATATTTAATGCACATTGTATTTAATCATGTATGTAATTGGCTTGAAATAAGTTCATTAATGTTAACCTAAAAATAAGCAATCACAATCCTAAGGAATAAATTACTAACCTCATAAATTGCTAACATCATAAATGGATAACATTCTACATGATGTTAGCAATTTCTTATTCCATGCATAAAAGTATAGTCGTTAGTTGAGAAAATATTTCTTAGGATTGTGATTGTTTATGTTTAGCTTAACATTCCTGCATTTAGAAAATGAACTTATTTCAAGCTAATTACATATCTAATTAAACCCAATGTGCACTAAATATTATAGTTGTTTTTATTCTGTTAGTTTGAACTTTTTTTCTAGTGAAAAAACTTTCTTTTGACTGAAATCATGTAGAATGGTTTGGCCCAAACAAGAACCACCCCAGCATAGGTGTAATGTCTCTCTATGTTGTCCAAGTTGTTGTAATTCAAGATTGGTTTCAATGTAAAGGTAAAAACAATAGATGATTTGCAAGTCCTTAACTGAAATTTATTTTGATCCAGCGTCAATTTGCAACTCAATAACTCGCTGATTAAATGAGCAACGCCGCGCCAACGGTAAGTGCTCCGGCTGAACCATGTTAAAGCTTGGATCTCTGAGACTGTTACGGAATTGCGTACTTTCACATTCACCACATCACCGTCGGTCGACTAAAGTCCAGCGGTTCTGAAGGAGGTCGCGTGATTTCACCCGTATCAAAATTTAAACAAGATTTTATCATCTGCATTTTCGAACATGGGTTGTTTCGGCGGTGGTGACAGTGATGAGACCATACTCGAACGTTTCAATGGTGGTTCTGGCAGTGGTGAACAAGACGAGACTATGTCCGGTGGTTT
Organism: Lathyrus tuberosus; assembly: GCA_022829125.1. Classification (NCBI taxonomy): domain Eukaryota; kingdom Viridiplantae; phylum Streptophyta; class Magnoliopsida; order Fabales; family Fabaceae; genus Lathyrus; species Lathyrus tuberosus. The sequence goes on along the minus strand of JALAZF010000951.1, from coordinate 781,513 downwards.
CAAGGGTGGCGACGGAACTGGAGGTTGATCAGAGATCGGTGACGGTAGTGGCTCCGAAGGTGACTGTGTTTCATCATCATACAACTTGGGTTCCTGCTGTTGTTTTATGCACATATCTTTCAAGAGCGGTTATCATTATTGGAGGAAAGTCTGTTATCACAATTGGACATTGTTCAGAGAAAAATCTGTTGAGAGTCCAAGATTTGTTGAACTTGATGTTATCTATATTTGACTCATAACAGCTACCATATGTTGAGATGGAGCCACAGTTGAAAGGCTGTGAATCAGTGATACCTCTACTTCTTCCTAACATAAACCATGCTATTCTGGTTGGAGTTGAAAGTAGTGTATGTATTCTAAACATATTCGGTTTTGTTAATTTAGAAATATTTTCATTGACTACTGATACTGATGCTTGTCCTTGGTATGCCTAAGGTTTCTTTTGGAGTTTAGTTCGGGAGAAGTTTATTTGCGAGGCTGAGCACACTGGATCATCCAAATCACTTTCTCAACATACAGTATCGAATTTCTAGAGATAAGCTCCTTTCCAAATTCAATCTTATATCCCAATAATATTGATAATGCTCCAAACACTCTCACAGATAGCTACATAAAGAAATATCTCTCAGAAAAATGTTTGGTCCATATTCCTTTGTAAGTGGTGGTACCAAAGAATTTGATGGTGTCATATATATATATATATATATATATATATATATATGCCATAAAAGAGCTGGTATATATGTGTATATATATGCCATTCAAGATAGTTTATTCTGATCTTCACCCGCATTAAATAAACATTTATGCTTTTTAGCATCGACCACCCAAATCTTTCCATATATTTATCTTATAGCACTTTCATTTCCCAATATCATAGACAATACCTATTAAATATAAAAGCAAACAGTATCGCAACAACGTTGAACAAAAACAAATGCAATTGTACCAGTACACATAAGTTTTACCTGGCCCTTGTAAGAGCAACCTTAGTCCTCTTGTCGTTATCGGATTCAAATGGAGTACTGCATTCAGTTCCAGCAGTTGAAAATATAACAATGTCCTCCTATCCACCCTGAAAATCATCTATTGTTTTCACCTTCACATTGAAACCGTCATGTTTATAGTTCTTCTGTTCCAACCTATCTTGAATTGCAACAACTTGGGCAGCATATAGAGACACTACACCTATGCTGAGGTGGTTCTTTTTTGGGCCAAACCATTCTACATGATTTCAGTCCGAAGGAAGTTTTTTCCACTAGACAAAAAATCAAACTAATAAAGAATTAAAACAACTATAATATTTAGTGCACATTGGATTTAATCATGTATGTAATTGTCTTAAAATAAGTTCATTTTTTAAATAAGTTCATTTTCTAAATAATTGTCTTAAAATAAGTTCATTTTCTAAATACAAGAATGTTCACAATCTTAAGGAATGTTTTCTCAACTAACGAGTATAATTTGCATGGAATAAGATATTGCTAACCTCATAAATTGCTAACATCATAAATGACTAACATTCTACATGATGTTAGCAATTTCTTATTCCATGCATAAAATTATACTCGTTAGTTGAGAAAATATTTCTTAGGATTGGGATTGCTTATGTTTAGGTTAACATTCATATATTTAGAAAATGAACTTATTTCAAGCTAATTACATATCTGATTAAACCCAATGTGCACTAAATATTATTGTTTTTATTCTCTGTTAGTTTGAACTTTTTTCTAGTGGAAAAAACTTTCTTTTGACTGAAATCATGTAGAATGGTTTGACCCGAACAAAAACCACCTCAACATAGGTGTAATTTCTCTCTATGTTGTCCAAGTTGTAATTCAAGATTGGTTTCAATGTGAAGGTAAAAACAATAGATGCTTTTCAGGGTGGAGAGGAGGACATTGTTATTTTTTCAACTGCTGGAATTGAATGCAGTACTCCATTTGGATCCGATAACGACAAGAGGACTAAGGTTGTTCTTACAAGGGTCAGGTCAAACTTACGTGTACAATTGCATTTGTTTTTGTTCAATGATGTTGCAATCCTGTTACTTTTATATTTAACAGGTATTGTTTATGGATATTGGAAAATGAAAGTGCTTGATATAAATATCCGTAAAGATTTGGTGGTTGATGCTAAAAAGTGTAAATGTTTATTTAATGCGGGTGAAGATCAGAATTTAGCTAAAACTATATTGAATGCCATGAAAGAGCTGAATCAACTTGATGATTTGCTTAATGCCGATAGTGGCATTTTTAAAAGCTCTATATCAAAGGTATTTGAATTGCTGTTTTTTTTTAATATTACTTGGTTATCAATCGTGCGCTAAGGCGGAATAGCGTAGCAGTGATAGCTTGAGTGCAACACTTTTGAATTCCATGGATGCAAAATAGACAAAGTATATATTTTACTCCATTGAGCTTGTGAATAAGAATATTTTACTCAATTAGTTTACAACATATAAGTTGAAATTCGGCACAACTATAAATTTTTTTGTCTAACCAATCATATTTTTAAAGCTGTGTACAAAAAAGTCGAGCTCTTTCATTATGTATGTGTCTCTCTTTTTATTCACTGTGATTGTGTCTAACACTTGAATTACATGGACAAGATTTAAAAAAAAAAGACTTACTAGAGAACTCACATTACATTTATTCTAATATTTAAAAAAATTTAGGTTCAAGACATTTTATTTACGTGACTTTCTCTTTACTTCAACCAAAACCCGTAAGGGTTCACACACAATTCCGACGACAATGGAAGTACCCAACGCCTGAAACCAAAGCTCCAAACGCAAGTTCGACGACTCCATAGACGACAATCAACCCCTAACAAAGCTCGTTCTTTCCTTCGAACGCCAGTTGAAGGCTAACATCATCGAAGCACGACTCAAGTACCTTAACCAACCCAATCGATTTGCTGATTCCAAATTGAAGCTCAATGAAGAATTTCACAAGCTCAAATTCCTCGCCGGAGCACCTGCGTTGTTTTGGGATTGTAGACAGCTTTTGAAGCTTTTATTGGTAAGGTAAGTGTTTATGCTGTTTGGCATTTTCAGAGCTAGCAGTACCATGCTCTAAATTGTCACAAATTTTATCCTATGTTTTACTGTCTTATATGTTTGATAAAATGTCTTAGAAAAAAATGACAACGTTCAATGATAAAATTGAGCATGTTACTTAATCATGAAACATAGTTGAGAGTTGATTGATAGAAACTGGTTTCAAATAATAAAATATAGGTTGTTTCACTTTCGTTCCTTATTTAATAAATGTTTGTTTTAAGTCCTTTAAATCCAGTTTCGTCAGCCACGTTAGTCATTTCCGTTAAATTTTGTTGAAATCTGTTAAGTTGAGACGACATGGCACTCAAATTGGTATTTATTTAGCTGACTTGGAATTATTTTTATTTGACATGAAATATTTAATTAAAATATATGAAGAAATTTTCTTCTCTCTTCCAAAAAAAAAACCCTAGCCACCGCACCTTTTTCTCTTCTCCCTCTCTGTTTCTCTCTTATCCTTCTTTCTCTCTGTGAAAACCTCTTATGTTCTTCTTCCCACAAACTCTTCCATCACCACACTTCCAAAATCTTCTCACAAACCCATCACTCTCAATTCTTCTCTTTCTTTCTCTCTTATCCCCCTCGCCACAGCCTGGAAATTACATTCAGATATGTTATTTTTTGTCTGTTGTTTAGGTCAGAGTTCAACTCAGTCAAAGATTCAATGTTGGATGATTTGGTGTTTTGATGAATTCACCCAAATCCTTGTTGTTAACGCAAACAATGTTGGATCTAACATGATACAAAGGATTTGTCGAAATTCTTTAAAGGTACGAAAATGGGCAAATTTAAAAGCCTTTTTAAAGTTTCTATTTTTAATTGGTGAGTGTGTTCTTTTTTATATTCAAACAAATTTTTGATGTTGTTGGTAATGTTGTAACGTTGTTTCATGACTTTTTTTTTCTTGTTTGAGTTTTACTGAAATATTCATGGAGAACTGATTTTTGTTGGTAAGCTGTTTTTTATCTCTTCGTCAGGTGATGGCTGTTTTAAGGCAGTACTTTTTGACATACGGTTAATTGCTCAACAATTTGGTGTATTTCAAGAATGGAAGGTACAATCTGATTGGATGAGTTTCAGATGTGGCTATGTTCTGAAGAATATCTCACAGAAATATATCAATTTGCCTTTGTCGGTTATCTTCGTGAAGTATTTTGCAATAACCATAAATGCAGGTTTGTATTACTTTTCAATTTTGCAAGTTTTTCTCCAACTGTTTGATGAAATGCCAAAGTGTCATGTAACTGTTTGGAATGAAATCATTAGCAGGTGCATGTTTAAATTGTGCAATCATGGTCATTTCTTTTTAAAATGAACAGGGAGACAAAAACTGGTGTTGTTGTGATGTCTATACTAACTTATACACTAAACATGAAACTTTTCCAAAAGTCAAACTCTACTTTTCATGGAAATGTTGTTGTTGTGAGAGTCTTGTCTCATGATTTTGCAGACTGAAAGGATGCTACATATCTATATATGACAAACCTCTTATGCTTATCAAATTAATTTGTTCTCAATTCTTTTTCTTATTTGTATTCAAAATTTGATTTTCAGGTTTTTAAACATTTTGTTTCTTTCAGTTTGGCCCTATCTTTGAGATTGCTTCAGGTCCCTTTTCCAAAGCAGACATTGTTGTCTGCATATGATGGTGTTGAGAGTGTAGTTCCACTTTCTGGTTCAACTGACACAAGTGCTAGAAATAACCAAGTCATTATAGCAACATACATAATTATTCTCCATCAATTCATGTCTTGGAGCCCAATGATTCTGGAGAGTTTGTTGCTGCATTGATTGATCCAGTCTCACTTTCTGTTTCAAAACGGGCAATTAATTCCTTATTAATTCCAAAGAAAAAAATAGGGCTTCAAAAAGGGTCAAAACTTGAAGTCAATCATAATTGTGTTTATCTTTTGTTTACATCTTTTGTAATATTATATGTGTACACCTTTTATAGTTATGTCTGTGTGCCTTATGACATTTTAAAACATGTTTAATGTCATTTTATTTTAATGTCTTTGGTTTGAATCAAAGATTGTAATAAAATTATGATTTAATGTCATTAAATTCAAGATTTTGTTGATATGAAATTTTGGTATGGTAAATAACAACTTATGGTCTGGCAAAATTTTATGAAATTTTGGATTTAGCCACTTTAATCATAGTTTGATTATTGTCTTGTATGGTCCCTTAATTAATTATAAGGTTTCAATTTAGTCCCTTAAAGAAACTGCTGACTCATTGTTTTGACTTTTGTCACATTGTCATGCCATATCATCACAATTTAACGTTTTTTCTCGCATTTAACAGAAAGGATTAATTTGTCAAACATAATGGTTTTTAAGGGACTAATATGTAATGTTTATTAAATAAGGGACTAAAGTGAAAATTGAAATTAAGTTAAAGGACCTTTTGACTAATTAAGCCTAAAATATAATAGTAATTACTAATTACAACGAGTTTCCAAGAAATTCAAGAGTCTTGGTTCTCTCCCTTTCAAGAATTCGAGAGCTTGATCTGTCTCTCCCAAATAAAAACTCTTTCTAATTTTCAGCCTGCTCGGAACATGGTTATGTTCTCCTTTTTATTCTACCTAAGTTTTGTAACTGCTCCTAATAATAATAATAATAATTGTTACTATAATAATACTAATGGCTACCCTTAGACTCTCTAACGATAACATTTAATAAGGTTGCTCATATGCTTGTGACTGACAGAATAGAAAAGCCACATTCTATTATGATTCTTAGTAATTCCCTAGGTCTAACAATACTCCCCCAAACTATTGTTATTGTGTGAGACACTTTTAGTGAGGAGAGAAAGAGAGAGAATAAGGAGAATATTATTGAATTGAATTGTTAAAAACTGAATAACAAAGTGTCTATTTATACACCTAAGTGACTTAACTGGAATAACAAACTAAATAACAAATCCTAAATAACTTTGGGTTTGGGATAACACAACTTGAATTATATTTAAATATTAAATCTAATGAAATTTAATCTAATCTAATATTTCAAAATACCCGCCATAATCCAAGTTGTCGAACATATGCTAATCATAGTCGATCTGAACTATTCCTAATTTCTTTCTCAAATTCAGGAATCTGTCAATCTTTAATCCTTTGGTGAAAACGTCGGCCAACTGTGCTTCACTTAATCAGTGTCTAACTTCAAGTTCACCTCGATTTACCTTTTCCCTTAAAAAGTGAAATGTTGACCATCCTTGCTTGCATGCCAAGGCCACCACTAGTCGAACAATTTCCAATCTTGCAACAAGTGCAAATACTTCAGAGTAGTCGAGTCCTGCTCTCTGGAAAATCCTCGAGCTACCAATCTCGCCTTATGCCTTGTTATAGACCCATCAGCATTGTGCTTCAACTTGAACGCCCACTTTACTTCGATAGCTTTTGTATGAGCTGGCAATTCGACCAACTCCCATGTGTTGTTTCTTTCAATTACTTGTAACTCTTCGATCATAGCAGACTTCCATTGTTTATCATTGAAGGCTTCACTATAGTTGATTGGTTCAACATCTGCAAGTAAAGCAAAATGAACTAGTTCTCCATCTATTGTGACTTCATCATCACCAACCACTTCATAGTCTTGAAGTCTTGTTGGATGAACTCTAGTTCTTTGTAGTCTCTGACTTGTGCCCTTCATATCTTGTTCGACTTCGAATATGTCGAGAATGTCAGCAACTGCTTCGACTTCTTCTTCGACTTGGGTATCAACAATGTCTTTGACTTCGACATCATTACTTGCTTCGTCGAAATCATAGCTCATCAGTGGTTTGTCAGCTACATTACTAGAATTCCAATCCCAGGCAAAATTTTCATCAATCACAATGTCTCGACTCATCACAATCTTCTGATTAATTGGATTGAACAGCTTGTGTAACACCCCAATTCCCATCGCAAATAAATAATACATAAATAAATCAGAGTAAATAAAAATTTATTATTCTTAGACAGAAACAAGGATGCCACATTTAAAGAAAGAAAACACAATTCCTGCTCATAAATTTGATACATAACACAAAATGGAATAAACCTAAAAGGGAAACTTTTTCCATATAAAAGGAAAGTTCAATTATGGAATAAAGCGGAAAGATCCATAACCGACTTGTTTTACAAAATAAATTATTTTATAACATCAAAATATTCATACAAAGGTAATACAAAATAGATCCAACAAATGTATACATATATAACAAAAGCGTTCCCTGACTCCCGTGTTACGTATCAGAGCAGACAGACCGACAAAAGGATGGAGAACTAATCTTCACAAAAGCCTCCAAGACTACTAATCTGCAATTGCCTCATAGAGTAACAAACCACAACAGAAGGGTGAGAAATAACAACTAAATCAAGATTGCATAATAATATGCAAACACATATAAATTCACAAGCATAGTTATTCTCACCACAAGCATCACATACCAACACATATAGCATATATCGATTATACCAACATAATCACATATTCACACATAAGGCATACCATGGCTATGACATATGGAAACACACCACCACATCACATATATTCATATATAGCATACCATAGATAATTAATACAATCATTGTAATGTACAACATCCCCACAAAACATCGCATATGTCTATACATAAAACATATCATCCATAACCAATGCATTTATCACAATTGCATATCAAATCACCAATGATATCACAAGCTCAACACATAATCAATCCATTCATGATTTTCCACACATAATCAATCCATTCATGATTTTTCACACATAATCAATTCATTCATGATTTTCCACACATAATCAATACATTCATGATTTTCCACAGATAATCGATCCATTCATGATTTATTTAAATGCACAGAGACCGACACAACGACTCTATGCAATGCAATGCGGTACCATTCTATCCATCATCTCATCATTAATTCACTCAGGAATTATTGGAATCATCGCTTGTTACTTAGTGTAACTCCCCGTCGGGCAAACGATGTTCCCCGTCGCTCACACCTCTTTCTATAAGGCACACGATGTTTATGGATCGCTCACACCTCTTTGTATAAGGCACACGACCCGATCGCTCACACCTCTTTGTATAAGGCACACGATCGTCTATAATCATCGCTCACACCTCTTTGTATAAGGCACACGATGTTATAGCGGATTCCCTCGGGAACCATTTCGTCGCTCACACCCACTAGGGCACACGACATCACAAGAATGCATAACATGATGCTTGGCATACAATGACTCATGACAATAAAATGCATCCACATATACAACCATATAAACCATTCCAACACCCATAATCATGCATATACAATCATTTATAACACAATGCATTTACTTGCCCTTAGGCCACAAACCATCATCACAACATTTCATCACATGCATTCACATCATATAACAACACACAAGTCATACGTTATATATCAAAAGCGTATCGCATGATAACACATCAAATACACACAGTTAAGACGGTAAAAGTCGACAAAACGACACATTTCCAAATTCCCGACACAATTAAATCGGCCAACCACCCCAAAACCATTCCTATAAGAAAGAACATCCCATTAGCTTTCTAACGCACCCAACCGCGCCTCAATCCGACTTACGGATCAAAAGTTATGAAGAAAACAAAATGGAACAATCTGTCATGTTCGCTATGCGAATCTCCTAGCGAGCATTCGCTTTCCTCATTCGCCGTGCGAAGCTCCAGCGAACCGTGGCAGAGAAAAAATAGCATAAAGTTTGCTTTGCGAACTGCTGACGAACATTCGCCCACCCATTCGCACTACGAAGCCCTGGCGAGCCTTCGCTTTCCTCTTCGCTGCTTGTTCGCACTGCGAGCCTGCGAATTCTGGGATTCGCAGCAGCGCTGTTACTCATCCTAAATCATCATTTTCCCCATCAAAACCCAACCAAACCATATCATAACAACCAGAACATATTACAATCATAACAACAAGTATTCTACCGCATTTATACCGATTTTCATCCGTGAAAACATTGATTTCTATCAATTGTTCATCAATTTATCAATGAGAAAAAGTTATGAAACAACCAAAACAATTACAACAAACAACACATATACATACACAAGCAAGATATAATCGAAACTTCTCACCCTTACCCGATTAATCGCGATTGAAACGGAGGTTTCCTCGATTTTCCTCTTTCTCCTCTTCTCTCTTTCTTTCTTCTCCTTTTCTTTCTCTTCTTTTCCTTTCCCTTTCTTTTCTCTCTTTTTCTCTCCACTTTCTATTTATTGAAAATATCTAGTTTTTCTAAAATATCTAACCTCTCAAAAGACCATTTTACGCCTCAGCTCAAATATCTCGCAAACGCTCTCAAAACGCGATAAAACATAATAACGATGAAAAATAATCTATTGTCAAATAAAAGTCAAGAATAAAATAATATAAAAATGAAAATAATTAAATCGACTCGATTAAATAAATAAGACAAAATGGAGCGTTACAGCTTGTATGCTCCAGTCTTATGATATCCTACCAAAATCATAGGTTCACTCTTATCATTAAGCTTCCTTCTCCTAGCATCAGGAATATGCTTGTAGCAAATAGAGCCAAACACCTTTAGATGACTTACTGATGGTCGTTTGCCACTCCACACGTCTTCAGGAACCTTTTTCTTCAGCTTCTTGGTAGGGCACCTGTTCAGAATATAAACAGTAGTCGAAATAGCTTCTTCCCATAAGGATTTTGGCAAATTCTTCTGCTTCAGCATGCATCTCGCCATATCCAATATGGTCATGTTTCTGCTTTCTGTTATCCTACTATGTTGAGGAGTATAAGGAGCAGTTATCTCATGATCAATACCATGTTCTGCACAGAATGCTTCAAATATCTTTGATGTGTATTCGTCACCTCCATCTGTTCGCAGAACTTTAATCTTCTTTTCACCCTGGTTTTCAACAAGTATCTTGAATCTCTTAAAGATTTTAAATACTTCGTCCTTTCGTTTAATCACATAGATCCAGAGCTTTCGATTGTACTCATCGACAAATAATAAGAAATACCTGTTTCCACCAATGGTAAGCTCTTCAAAAGGACCATATACATCTGAATGTACAACTTCGAGTATGCAGGATGATCTCATTGGCATAGTCGAAACGAAAGACTTCGTGGACTGCTTTTCCACTAGACAACCTTCACAAAGTTTGTCATACATCTCAAGACTTGGTATACCAGTTACCACATCTTGAGTGATCAGTTGATTTAGCGACCTAAAGTTCAGATGGCCAACCCTCAGATGCCACAACCAACTATTCTTGTGATCGATAATTGTTTTTAAACATTGTACCTCAGTCGAACTGATCATGGTCTTAAATGTTCTATTCTTCGACATAGGAGATTTTAAAACCAAGTTATTCTGGATGTCGAAAAGTTTTAAGGCTCCATCTTTCATAACCACTGAGAACCCTTTTTCGACCTGTTGTCCAACACTTAGTAGTGTGAGAGCAAGGTGCTTCTCACTTGGTTTCTGTTTTAATGATGTCAACAATGTAGGCTAGTTCTTAGTTTGTAATCTGAACGATATCATGTCATTGTCGTTCGCATTGCATACAAATATTGATAATCATGTGTCTAAACATATAGGAATAGTCCTACACATTTTCTACATGTGTATCATCATGGTTCTAGTGTTAGGTATGCATAATTAGTGACTAAGTTGGTAAAAACTTATAGAAAAATCAATTTTTGGGATTTCTTATGTCTTGCGTCGACCAGACTGATGCATGAGTCGACTGATGCACTCTTGACCAATTTTGTGTAACGTCCGGGTAAGCGCACGCTGACCCCTTTCTATGCATGCAGTCGATGCATGCTTCTGGGTTTTCTTATTCTGCATTTTTAGCATCCATGCGACGACACATGGTCCTGTAGCGGTCGACGCATGCTTAATTTTTTTGCATAGACGTTTGACTGGGTAAGCGCCTGCCGACCCTCATCCAGCGAGCGGTCGACTCTTCGCTGGTCTGGGTCATTTTTTCTGCATTCTGTTATGTCAGTTTTGCTGTTACTTGATTCAGTTGGTTATTTTGCATCATATATATATAGTTGGTTCCCCATATTTTCAAAATAACAAGAAACGTGAAATAGGTACTGATTTTTCTCTTCATCTTCATCTTCAACCTTGTGTTCTCTAACAACTACACATAACCATTTTTGTTAGTGTTGTACATTGTGTGAAGTGATAACGTTCAGACTTAGGTGTGTTGTATCCTTTATGTTGGGTTGAGAATCGGTAGGTGTTTCTTGAATAGAACCCTAGGTTTTGTCCTCCAAGAATCCAGGTGATTTTGGGGGTTTTTGCACAAATTGTTTCTCTACAAGGATTCAGCTGTACGAAGGGGATTGAAGAACGGAGTGTTCTTTCAGTCGAGTAGCAACAATCGGAGGATCGTACGAGAAAGATTTAAGATCAAATTGTGGAAGATTGAAATCGATCGAGTGAAGGGGATTGAAGAGCTGCGGGTTCTTGCAATCGAGTAGCGTGAGACGGTGATTTGTTCAACCAAATTTGAGGCACTAAATTCATCTTGAATCAAGGGGAGAGAAGACTTTGCATCGACATCAAAGACGTTTGAGGGTTTGATTGTTCAGTTTTCTCTTGTACAAAAAATTTGCAAACAGTAATATATACATATCTCAATTCCATGTTTGGAATTGGGGGCAGAGGTACCCTTAGCGAGGACGGTAGGGGAACTGCCTAAATAAATCGTGTTTATTCTCTCATTCCCTACTCTTTTACGTTTTGATATTGTTTAAACTTGTGAATTATCAATTGATTGTAAATTTCTGGTGTAGTGTAGTATAGAGCTGAAAAATTGATTTGTAAAAACACTACAATCCCTTAGATTATATTTGGATTAGATCTACACTCACATTGCTTTGAAATTTACACTTGGAGTGCCTTGCACGCCAAGTGTTTGATAAATTGATTAAGCACAAGTTTCTAAAGCACTTTGTGAATTAAGTTTGTTGAATTCACCCGTTGGTGATTAGATAATATCAAGTGTGTTTATTTGAGTTGATTACATTGTGTTTTGTTGATTCCGTTTGGTTTTTCTCATTCTCCGCATCATTCGTAGTGGCTTTACGCATATCCGATTTTCTAGTAGCAGTTCGTTGTAGACGAATTAATTCAGTGGTTGCTTCTGCATTAAACTTTTTAAAACCAATTTTTGGAACACCATTAGCGTGTAATAAATTATGGAATCTATTCAACCCCCCCCCCCCCTTTCTAGATCCAAGCCATCATATAACAAGTGGTATCACGAGCTCCGATTTATCTGGTGCTTCAATATAATTTCTTAGAAAATGGTGAACGAACCTAAAGGGGCTTGTAATAGAGCTCCAGTTTTTACAGGTGAGAATTATAGCTACTGGAAAGATTGTATGCGCGTGCATATAAATTCCATTGATCGGAAGGTTTGGAATGTTATTTTAAACGGTCCTATGGAAATAACCATGACCAATGAAAATGGTGTTGTCATTCCCAAGCCCGAAGCACAATGGAATGATGAGGATAAGAAAAAGTACAACTATGACTGGAAGGCTCGGAATATTTTGATCTCCTCTTTGGGAGTTGACGAATATTATCGAGTCTCTCATTGTGAAACGGCCAAAGCCATGTGGGATGCTTTACAAGTAGCCCACGAAGGCACTAATGATGTGAAATTGGCCTGAATCAACACATGAACGCAAGAGTTCAGTCTTTTTTACATGAAGCAAGGGGAAACCATTGTTGACATGCAAAAGCGATTCACTCATATAATCAATAAATTACATACACTTGGTAAACCAGTTCCCAACGAGGTTGCTACTAATAAAATCTTGAGGTGTCTTAACAGGAAATGGCAGCCGCAGGTCACCGCGATCAAGGAGGCCAATGATTTAACTACTCTAGACCTCACGACTTTATTTGGCAAACTCGATGAACATGAGCAAGTGCTCATCAACTTGGAAAAACATGAGAAGAGTGTAAAGAAGGAGAAAACAAAGGAAATAGAAAAGAAGTCGATCGCTCTTAAGGCTTCTTGTTCAAAGTCTACATCTCAAGAGCAAAGTGACAATGAAACCAACAATGATGAAGATGATCATTCGAGTGATGACATGGGGCTATTTGTGAAGAGATACAATAGGTACATTCGAAAGAATGAGATTCAGTACTCGGACAAAAATCTTGGCAAATTTTGAAGGCAATCTAGAAATGAAGGCAACAAGAGTGGCAAGTTGAAAGGATCCTGTTTCAATTGTGGAAAGTCCGGGCACTACAAGCCGGATTATCCATCACTTAAGAAAGACAAGGATAAGGATAAGATTCGTCAACACAAAAAGTCAAATAAATCTAGGCGAGCATACATCGCTTGGGAGAGCGATAGCGAGTCGGAAAAAGATGACAGCTCAAGTGACGAAAGTGCACGTCAAAACAAGAAGAAAAAGGTAAGACACTCTAAATACTATCACTCTAATAGTATGTCTCATTTAGAATTACAAAAAGCTTTTGATATGTTGCACCACGAGGCTAAGGAAGCTTTTCAACGCTTAGCCTCAAACAAAAAGATTTTTTCATATTTGGAGAAAAAGGTTTCTGATTCCGAAAAGGAATTGGAAGCTCTTAAAAACTCCATGGTGGATGCATCAAAAGCTAAGATTGATGAGGACAAGTCTCCTTGGTTCAATTGGGGTTGTGATACTTGTCACATTTGGCAAAAAGAGGTGAGAACCCTTAAGGCCAAATTAGACAAGGCTCTAAAGCCTAAAGTTACATTTGCTATTGATCGATCACACTATCGAGAAAGTATGAATAATTTGTATCAAAAGTATACGTATGTGATTCGAGATAGAGATAGCAAAGGTAAACCTCAAATGAATCGTAATTACCTATATTGTTGCAAAGCGGGTCACACTATTGCTAAATGTCGTTTTAGAAGATTTCTTGTTCCAAAAGGCATTTATCAATGGTTGCCCAAATACAATCTTGGTTTCACTCCCCATAAAGGACCCAATAAGAATTGGGTACCTACTTTCCCTTGATTGACTATGTAGGTACAAAGTCTTGAGAGCACCGAAAGAAGATGGGTTCTGGATAGTGGCTGCTCAAGGCATATGACAGGAGACATATCTATTTTCATCGACTTTGTGGCAAAGAAAAAGGGGTTTGTTACCTACGGAGACAACAACAAGGGGCAGATTCTCAGCAAAGGTAGTGTAGGTAACCCCTCATCTACTACTATCTCTGATGTGCTGCTAGTTGAAGGCCTTAAACATAACCTTTTAAGCATTAGCCAATTATGTGACAAGGACTATAAAGTATCTTTTTCTAAGGATTGTTGCATAATTGAGGACAGGGATAAAAAGGATGTGTTTAAGGGCTTGAGGGTGAATAACGTCTATATGTTAGACTTAAATGAGGTATCATTGAATGGCGACAAGTGTCTAGTCACCATGAATGAAGATTCATGGTTGTGGCATAGACGGTTGGCGCATATCAATTTTAATTTGCTTAACAAAATAGTCTCTAAAGACCTAGTCATCGGTTTGCCCAAAATCAAATTCACAAAGGATCACCTTTGTGATGCTTGTCAAATGGGGTAGCAAACAAGGATCTCATTCAAATCTAAAAACATTGTTTCAACTACGAGACCCCTTGAGCTCCTCCATATGGACCTCTTTGGACCATCTAGGATCAAAAGACTAGGTGGTAAATATTATGGTTTTGTAATAGTCTATGACTTTTCTCGGTTTTGCTGGACTATTTTCTTAGCAAATAAGAGTGATACCTTTTCGGCCTTTGAAAGATTTGCTAAGTTATCTCAAAACAAGTTAAACACGAACATTGTGTCAATTAGAAGTGATCATGGGGGTGAGTTCGAAAATCATTTGTTTGAAGCATTTTGTGAAACCCATGGAATTGATCATAATTTTTCCGCACCACGTACCCCTCAACAAAACGGGGTTGTGGAACGTAAAAATAGAATTTTGGAAGAATTAGGAAGGACTATGATCAATGAGAGTGGACTTCTAAAATACTTTTGGGCCGACGCTATAAGTACGACTTGTTACGTTTTGAATAGGGTGTTCATCCGACCTATTCTAAACAATACACCGTATGAGCTTTTAAAAGGGAGAAAGCCCAATGTCTCTCACCTTCACGTTTTTTGTTGCAAGTGTTTCGTGTTGAACAATGGTAAAGAGACACTTGGTAAGTTTAATGCCAAGGACGACGAGGGTATTTTTCTTGGATACTCTCAGGCAAGTAAGGCATATAGGATTTATAATAAGAGTTTACATATTGTTGAGGAGTCGGTACACGTTACTTTTGATGAGTCTTATCCAAAAAATGTCGGAGAAGGTAGTTCTTTTCATGGTGCAGGTGTATCTTCAGAAGACATACTCAAGGACACTGATAAAGGAATTGATCAACCTGAAGCAGTGCGTATTGAGAAGGAAAAGGATCACCAACCTATGAAGAGTGAGGAGGATCATCCGTCTAATAAATATGGCCTTCCTCCAGCTTGGAAGTCTTCCAAAGACCATCCCATCGACAACATTCTCGGTGACATCTCTAAGGGAGTAACAACCCGCTTTAAGCTAAGTAACTTTTGTTATTACTCTGCTTTCGTTTTGCAAGTTGAGCCTAAACACGCAAAGGAGGCATTACTCGATGAGCATTAGTTTTTATCAATGCAAGATGAACTAAATCAATTCAGGAGAAATGAGGTTTGGGACCTTGTCCCCCCTCCACGAGGTCATTGAGTAATCGGCACCCGATGGGTGTTTAGGAACAAGCTCGACAAAAATGGAGTTATAACTCGAAACAAAGCGCGGCTTGTAGTGCAAGGGTATAACCAAGAGGAAGGAATCTACTATGAGTAAACTTATACGTCGGTTGCCCGACTCGAGGCAATACGCCTTTTACTTGCTTACGCTTGCACTAAAAATTTCAAATTGTTTCAGATGGATGTTAAAAGTGCTTTCCTTAATAGATACATCAATGAAGAGGTTTATGTAGCCCAACCTCTAGGTTTTGAATCCCACGAATATCCTGATCATGTTTACAAACTTAAACGTGCTCTGTACGGACTTAAACAAGCCCCTAGGGCTTGGTATGAACGTCTTGGCATATTTCTTCTTGATCAAGGGTATTCAAGAGGCAAGGTTGACACAACCCTCTTTATTAAACGTCAAGGAAAACATTTAATTTTGGTACAAATTTATGTTGATGATATCATTTTCGGGTCTACTAACATGACCTTGGTCAAGGAGTTTTCTAGTTTGATGCAGGGGGAGTTTGAAATGAGCATGATGGGGGAGCTTAATTATTTCCTCGGATTGCAAATCAAACACCTCGAAGAGGGCACGTTTGTAAGTCAGACGAAATATTGTCTTGAGCTTCTCAAACGTTTTGACATGGTAAACTGCAAGGCAATTCATATGCCCACTTGTGCTAACCTTGATCATGACGAAAATGGTAAGGGTGTAGAGGTAAAGAAGTATAGAGGTATGATTGGATCTCTTCTTTATCTTACCACATCACGACCCGATATTATGTTCACTGTATGCATGTGTGTGAGGTATCAAGCACATCCTAAGGAGTCTCACTTAAAAGCTATTAAGCGCATACTTCGATACCTCTCCGGTACTCCAAAGTATGGGCTTTGGTATTCCAAGGGTAATAGTTGTTCCTTAGTTGGCTATTCCGATTCTAACTTTGCCGGGTGCAAATCGGATAGGAAATGCACTAGTGGCACGTGTCACTTTTTCTCAAATTCCTTGGTGAGTTGGCATAGCAAAAAGCAGGTTTCCGTTGCTTTGTCAACAGCCGAGGCAGAATACGTTGTCGCTGGTAGTTGTTGTGCTCAAGTCCTATGGCTTAAGCAACAATTGCTCAACTTCAATTTCAAACTTGAGCGTATTCCTATTTTATGCGATAACACAAGTGTCATTAACCTAACTAAGAACCCCGTATTGCATTCACGCACCAAGCATATCGAAATACGTCATCACTTCCTTAGGGATCATGTAGAGAAAGGTGATGTGGTCTTTGAGCATGTTGATTCTAAAAATCAACTTGCTGACATTTTTACAAAACCACTAGCTACAGAGCCTTTCTTTCACATCCGTAGGGAACTAGGCATTCTCGACATCTCAGATCGTGCATGAGAATTCATCAATATTATAGCTCTCCATATACATATGTGCTTGTTTACGTTTTTTACTAACAAATTATTGAGCTATATGTGAGGGCATTCATCTTCAATCATGATTAAGGTAATATCTTTCCTCTTCATAAGTTTCTTTTAAATGTATGTGCCATGTTGAGTGTTGAAACTGGTGTTTATTGCACAATTAAGCATCTTTTATTCATTTGAATGTTTGATTTTTGTGTTGGCATTTTTATTTATCATTACTTGGTGCATAAGTAGATGAAAACATGAATTTTTCCATTTTATGCTTGGTTGAGTCGACCAGAACATGCCATGGGTCGACTCAAGAAAAGTGCATTTTCTCATATGAAGGCGTGGGTCAGTGCACGCCAACCTATGGTCGACGCATCCCATAAATTTTTCAAATTTGTTAAAATTCGTTCAGCGTGCGCCGACGCATGACATGCTTCGGTCGACGCATCGCTGACGAACCCTGAATTTTTCTTCCTTGGGAAGGCGCACGCTGTTTCACATGCTTAGAAAAGTCACTACAACATTATTTCTTTTCATTTTCCAAGTGCATGCATTCTATCTTGTGTCTCCTCATCTCTCCCCTCCTTAAATCTTCCAAACCCTAACAAACCATAACCTCCACATTCTTCAAAACCCACAAAAATCCAATCAACAAAGTTCTTAAAAGGGGGTTTTCACTTTACATTGGAATCAAGATTATCTTTTAACCCTCTCATCATCAAACGCGCATTGTTCATCATCCCTTCACAGTTTGGCACTATTCATCTGACTTTATCAAATTGCTCAACAATGGCTTCCCAAAGAGTAACTGGAAAAAGGTCCACCAGAGCATCAACATCAAGGGTTGGGTCATCTTCAACACCAGTAACTGCTCTTTATTTACTATCTGATGCATTATCTGAGGCTTTCAACAATGACTTCCGAAACCGCTCCGTTATTAAGCAGTATGTATACTACCCTCTGAGAGCGAAAGATTATCATCTCACAGAAGTCATTGAACTATTGAATGTTCAAAAATTTGACGAATTTTTGGAATGTGACAATAAGTACAATGAAGATCTGGTGAGATTATTTTACACTAGAATTCTGGATAAATTCACAGGTACGGATTTTCAGTATCTTATGGATAATAAGACCTATTCTATGGATGATACTGTTTGAAATATCTTGTTTAAGTTGGAAACTACAGATCTCCCCAAAGTAACTGATATTGTGTTTGTCAATAACTATGAGTTTAAGCCTACATTGAACTCAATACTGCGTGATCCTTATTCAGACAACATTGTGAACAGCGATCTATTTCCCAAAACTGTCACAACAGGTACACTAAAACCTGTTGATCGTATTTTGCAATGGATTGTCGCTTACATCATGAGGCCTAAGAAAGGAGGATTTTCTAGGGTCGATCAAGCAGAAGTCCATTTAGTCTATCTGTTGAAGAACAAAATCCGCATCAACTGGCCACACTACTTCATGTATCGAATGTTTGCACTACGGGATTCTACAAGACGTACTTCTTTGTGTTATGCTTCATGTATTCAGTACATTTTGAAAAAAGCTGGGATAAAGGGTTCGGGTATTCCCTATGTCTCCGTTACCCCTGATCATGAATTCCAACAGAAGACCCTGACTATGATGAGTTACTTTTGGGATTCTGAAAATGAGGAGTTCAAATTCAGACACAGAGCAAATTACAATGACACTCAGTATGATGTTCATGATGAACAAGCTGCTGCAGAAGAAAATAAGCAGGAAGAACAAGTCGGACATAACATACACACTGAGGTAAACATGATGGAGGAAGACAATGTGGAATGGATGGGTTACTCTCCACCGCGCGATCCGTATGAAAATCAAGGTTGGGGAGAATGGCAACACATTGGTTAGACTTCCCTTGGTGTTGCTTATGTTCCTCCCACTTATGGCTGGCAACAACAAACTGACTGTTCGCCGACGCGAACAACCGCTGGCCTTCTGTCACAGGTTTACTCGCGGGATCGGCCACACAAATCCCAGAACAAGGAATTGGAAGCGTACATCTGTGTTGTCTTTTGGTTTCTTTGCTTTTTTGGTAAAAGTTGTAAAGTTTTAATGATCACCCAAGTTTGGAACAAAGTGAAAAATTAAAAGGAAGGAACGGCAAAACAGAAAGCAAAAAAGGGCAATAATTTAAATTCTGAAAGTAATTGCATTAAGTAAAGTTGGACGCAATTGTAAAATTTCGCGGGATTGAACTCGTTTCTCTCTAAGCTTGGTACTTTGAGTGTTTTCCCTTTACAATGTGAAAAATGCGACCCCTAAAATTGGAAAATACAATGCTTTATATAGGCCTAGAAAATAATTGTTTGTCTGCCCAGACGTCCTTTGGAGCTGACACGTGGCACCCCACTCTCTTTTCAACTTCCCATATCCTTGAAACTTTCAAACTTTTCCCGCCCATACACTTATCTTTGAATTTGGGACTTGTCCTTCGCCTCACTTCCCTCCGACGTCGTGGCTTGTCGCCACCTCTCCGACGCATCTTTCTAGCTTGTGTCGGATTGACACCTTGAAGCCCTTGGCGTCGACGTGCCATTGCATTCCTTCTTGTTTTTCACCTTTGGCCGAAATTACCTGTCAACAAGTTCCCCCCCCCCCCAAAAGGCCAGTTTCGACTGAGTACTACGTCGACTGAGAAATCTGGCTTTTTGGTTTGCGCACGGGATTTCGACGGATCTCCCTCGACATATTCGCCAACGCTTTATCTCCTAAAACACGTGTCAAGCGCCGTCTGACATGATGATGGCAATCCCATACCACGATTTCCAAGAAAAACGCCATGATGGCTAGTCTCGTCTGAGTTATGGGCCTCGAAACCAACTCCCACTTACTTCTCAGAAGTTGAAAAGCCTTGGCAATCTTTCATCTTTTGCGTGTGACTTATAAATAGCCTTCCTCAAAACCGTTTCATCATTTTTCATAACTTCTTCTTCAAAACCTGCTATTTGCTCTGAGAATCACACTTTGGTCTCTTCTTCCTAAAGCGTTCGTTGCCCCAGAACACCTTTGCATTTCTTCCCACCTAATGGCTTCGTCAAACACTGCTACCACTTCCATTCCTCAAACCATTGGTAACAATCCAGTTGCGTATGTACTCTCTAAAGCATGAACACTCTGTCCTCTTCCTTAATCGCCATCCGCTGACGAGACGGTGGTAGCCAACTGGCGCCGCCAGATGGTTATCCCCTTCGCGGTGGAAAACAAACTTTGTGGTTTCCATGGCCCCCTTCCGGACAACAGACTTAATCCACAAGAACTCCAGAAGTTTTTTCCTTGCTTCAACCAAATAATTCCACCTGCTTTTGAGAAAGGTGGTACTTTAGACCTCAAGTTTATGGCGCCTAAGTCTCGAGTTTTTCGATCCATGCCTACCCCAGGAAATAAAGATTACATTGCCTGGCTCGGCAGATTCGAAAGTAAGCGCAACAAGAAATGGAAGGAATATGGCATTTTCGATGCCATCCAAATCTCCAGAACTGCTCACAGGGTCAACCCTTGTTTGCTGCTTGCGTCAATGTACACATTCCACCTCCCCTATGGCATGTTCACACCAACACTGTTCGACGTGGCGGCCATTACTGGCCTTTCGCCACAAGGTGAGACGTTCGACCCAACCCTGGAGACCGACCATGCTTTCGACTTCGACTGTGCCAGCTTTTAGAACTATATTGAAGATCATCATGACAAGCACTCCAAAGAAGTCTCTGATGAGGAGCACATTGCTTTCCTGACCTTATGGTTGTCGTACTACATGTTTTGTCTTGGCTCCTTACAAATAGCCAAAAGTTTTATTAGTCTTGCCATTCAGATCCATGAAGGTCGACAGATATCTTTGGCCAAGCTTCTGCTAGCCTCTCTCTACCATTCTCTTGGCCTGTCGGCCATGAGGCTGAAACTTCTCCACAAAACCACCAAAGCTCTAAACATCTCAGGTCCTATGTGGCTGTTGCAGCATTGGCTCAATGCCACTTTTGAACACAAGTTAGGATATCCAACTTCTGCGACAATGGAACGTCTGAACAAAGAACGCTCTGTCAAAGGAATGCGCCTTGCTCTGATGACTACCCAAGAAGCTCCGAAGCAATCCCTCCTTATGAGGTATCTTACTATGTTTGTCGAGACCACCTCGTTCGTCCTCGACATGGCGCCGTTTGTGGAGCGTAAGTTTGGTCCTGAATGGTTTAGAAATCCATTTCCTGGGGTTTCCCCCAAAGTTGCTACTCAGTCGAATGCTATCTGGCAGGCGTTTCTCACTCCTACCATGATATCCTTCTGGATTGACCCGGGCAGCACTGGCTATGGTTTTATGAACTATCAGCCAAACTTGGTAGCCCGACAATTTGGCCTGAGCCAAATGTTGCCGAAGTCACTGGTAAAACATTCTAATGATATAGTACGATCCGGCCGACGCTTGGCCCATAAGGGTCATAGATCTTGCATGAGGTTCGTTAGAGCCACTCAACATCTTGAATTGCCGGTATTTGTATTCCAGCCTTCATTTTTTACCACTCAAGAATTCGACGCCTGGTGGTTGGAGTATCAGGCTCAAATCTTCACTCCAAATCTTTTCTTGGAGAATATGATTGATGCTTTTGCTTCTATGGCTGGTGCAGCTCCTAAATCGTTGACTGCGGCCTCTGTTGCAGATGTCGACCCCGTAGATAACCCTCCCACAAAGGTAGTTTCTATATTTTAACTTTTATTTTGTCAATGGATTCAAACTAAACTATTTCAGCTGTGTTTTCAGGGACGCAAACGGGAAATAGCTGCTGCGTCGACCTCCACTAGGCCGGCTAAAAAACCCAAGACCACTACTTCACAGGTATATTTTATTTTCTTATCCTGCTTCTTCTATCTTTTCTTTGTCTGGCGGTATTTCTGCACAGGCTTCTGAGAAAGCCCCTTCTCCTGAATGAACTAAGTCGAATGAGAGCACTCACTCTAGAGTTTTCACCACAGCGGCTCCAGCATCCCCTCCATCCACACCTTTGGAGAGGAAGAAAAAAGCGTTGACACGGAAGACGCCTTCAAGAACCGACACTCCAGCAGTGGCCCCGGTGGTCCCCGGTGGCCTCTTCAACCTGCACAGGTACTTTCCCTTCTCCGTTTTAGTACCTCAGATGACTTTTGGGTAAAACTCTCACTTGCATTTTGCTTTGTAGGAAAATGTGGTCACTTCGACCACTGTCGGTATTGGCAACACTGAACTGGCCGCCAACGCCAATACTGCTGGCATCACCATCACACCAAGTCCTCAGAAAATTGATGAATTCCATATACCCGTGTCAGAGGACAACTTGGTGGCGAAGACGCCTCCTTCCCAAACTGACAACCTTGAGTATGATGGTGCAACTCTTGGGAGGAATATCCATCATTCGCCAGTCGTCACCACTACTGAAGTCGGAGAGAACTTTCACGCCCATGAACATGGCCCAAAGAGAAACTCACCTACTATCGACAAAACCCCTACTCCAGAGGAACTCTTGGCAGCCAAGAAAACAGATCCAGCAGCGACTCTGAAGGCACTACACAAACTTCGCCAAGAGATTGAAGAGATCCAGCCTACTAGTTCGACAACCATCCTAACTCCTAAAGTAGATGCCTCCTTTAACCTCAAACTTCAACAGTTACGGTTTTATCTATTCGAAGAACAGTTCCTGGCGGCTGTCGCCGAAGAAGCTTCCATAGCCAACGACGTCTTTAAGCTTTTGGATGAACTTTCTGAATTCCAGCTTCCTGCCCCCATGGCCACGTATCTGATCGAGTTTGAAGCCTTCTTCACTCAATTGGCCAAAGACCTTTCTATGAATTATCAGGTCGACACTTAAATTCGGTTCCGACATAATGATATGAAACGTGAGTGGTACCTTAGCTCAGTTTATGAACAAAAACTTGGAGACTTCGAAACCAAAAAACAGAAGCGCTCCGACAAACGTCAGGCTTTCGACCAGCGGATATCTGAATATCAAGCTCAGATAACAGAGCTGACAAAAAAGATTGCTGATGTCGAACAACAGAAAGCCTCCTTAGACTCAGTTGAGCCTCTGCCCTCTCAAGAGGCTATCGACCATGAGGTAGCTCAAGGAATTGCTCACGTCGAAGCAGCTATGAAGATCAAGGACGCTATTAGCCACATACAGAGATAAAAGGTTCTCCTCGAGATCAAGATTGTTCATGAGAAGACCCTCATTGAAGACTTTATGTCTAGATTTCCTGAGTTTCCTTAGCTTGTATGTCAAACTGATGTAACACACAACATTTTGTAAACCATCTTTGGCCCTTTAGCCTATTTTGGCCTTTAATAAATGAGAACTATATTTTGATGTGAATCTCTTGTAGCATAGGTCTATATTTCTTTAAATATTTCCCATTTACTCTTAAGATTCATTGGTCCACTCCCAACTCTTGCACTTCGTACGCGTTGTTACTAAACACTTGAGTCACCTGAAATGGTCCCTCCCAGTTAGGCGACCATTTTCCCATCGTCTGATCTTGTCGATCCATGGGCAACACCGCTTTCCAAACATAGTCATTGACAGTGAAGGTTTTCTCTTGGACCCTTTTGTTGTACGCCCTGGCGACTCGTGCCTTCTAGCGCAACAAGACATTTAAAGCTACCATCCTTTCCTCGTCTAAGTCCATGAATTCGTCTAGCATCATTTCCCAATACTGTTTCGAAGGAATCTCGTATTGTCATTGTACTCTAACTGATTGCAGGCATACTTCTGCTGGTAGCACGGCGTCATGCCCGAAGGTTAAATGGAACGGAGTCGAATTGGTTGACTCCTTGGGTGACGTCCGACAGGCCCACAAAACTTGGCTTAATGTCTTATGCCAGTTCTTTGGCTTTTTCGCAACGTGCTTCTTGATTAGCCCAATTATTACCTTGTTAGATGCTTCGACCTGACCATTCGCCTGCGCATAGTATGGCGTCGACGTAACCAACTTAAAACCTGTTTCTGCCGCAAACTCTTGCATTTTCTGCCCCACAAACACAGAGCCTTGATCTGTCGTGATTGTCTCAGGTATCTCGAATCTATACAAGATATGATCCTGGATAAAATCTATCACGGTCTCTTGATCCACCTTCACTAACGGCACAACCTCTATCCACTTTGTGAAATAGTCTATTCCCACGAGGATGAATCTCTGCTGCTTCGACGAGGCTGGCTGAATCTCTCCTATTACATCCAAAACCCAACCTCGAAATGGCCATGGCTTGACTATAGCGTGCAGCTCGCTGGCTGGTATATGCTGAATATTTGCATGCCTCTGGCACTCCTGGCATCCTTTCATGAAATCTATGCAATCCTTGAGCATGTTGGGCCAGTAGACACCTTGTCGAAACAAAAGTCATTTCATTTTGTGGCCAACTTGGTGAGCTCCACAAGTCCCACTATGAACCACAGAAATTGCCAAATAGGCATCAGTATCTCCTAAGCATTTGAGCAATATTCCCTCTGGAGTTTTCTTCAACAACTCATTTCCCATAAGGACATAACTCATTGCTCTGTACTTAGTCTTTCTATCAGCATTGCCTGCTGGATTCTCCAAATACTCCATGATTGGCCTTCGCCGATCTGTTGGTGACATACCGTTAACAAAAACCTCATAACTTCCTAGACCTTCGACCAAACTCTTCGAATCCTTGGACACTGACCAACTTGATGGTGAATGTAAATTCGACACCATCTTCGCCCTAGTTTCGATGAAATCTCTCAGCTTACCTTCTGTCACTTTATAACCAGAGGCAATTTGTGTTAATTCATTAGCTTTATGGTTTTATACCCTTGGCACATGCGAAATGTTGACGACTTCGAAATGCTCTAACAAACGTTTCGCCAACGAGAAGTAGCTCAAAAGATGCTCTTTCACGCACTTGTACTCCCTTGTGATTTGTTTAATCACCAATTCTGAGTCGCCTCTTATCTCGACCTCTTTGGCTCCCAAATCCTTGAGTATTTTGAGACTGGTGATTAAGGCTTCGTACTCCGCCTCATTATTTGAGCATTTGCCATCTACTTTGCATTTAAATGTGGTTGGAATACCTTGTGGGGATATTATCAAGATTCCAACACCTGCCCCGTTTTTATGGCTTGACCCATCAAAGTACAATTTTCACGGAGCGATGTCGATACTGTGTATCGATGTTTCAACTAACGCATGGTCGACAATAAAGTCTGCCCCTATTTGACCCTTCATTGCCCTCAAAGGGATGTATGTCAGGGAGAACTCAGTCAACGCTAGTACCCATTTCCCAATTCGACTATGCAAAATAGGCTTGGACAACATATTCTTAATAACATCAAAATACGACGAAACATAAACATCAATTGGCTTGATATATTGCTTTAATTTCATACATGAGAAGTACAAGCATAGGCACAGTTTTTCAATCATAGTGTACCTAGTTTCAGCACCTATCAATATCCTACTAAGGTAATAAATGGGTCTTTCGACACCACTACTATCCTCTTGTGCTAACATACTGCCTATGGTCGTATCCGACGCGGCAATGTACAACTTCATGCTTTTATTTATACTAGGTGGTAATAGGATCAGAGGCTTTGTAAGGTATTCCTTAATTGCGTCGAAAGCCTCCTGCTGCTCCTGTCCCCAACGGAATTCACTTTCCTTCTTGGTCTTGAGCAGTGGTGAAAATACTTTCGTCTTGCCACTTAGGTTCAAGATGAACCAGCTCAAGAAATTTATCTTCCCCAGCAGAGACTGGAGCTGTTTCTTTATCGTCGGAGGCTTGAGATCCAAGATTGCCTTCGTTTTGTTCTGGTTGATCTCAATGCCTCTCTTGTGGACTACGAATCCCAGAAAGTCCCCTGCATAAACACCAAAAGCACATTTTAGTGGATTCATTTTTAATCCATATTTTCTCATTCTCTCAAACGAGTATCGAAGGTGGTCGAGATGACCATCCTCTGATGACGATTTTATGACTATGTCATCAATGTATACCTGCATAAAATTCTCAATAAAGTCATGGAATATAGCATTCACAGGCCTTTGATAGGTTGCCCCAGCAATTTTCAGCCCAAAAGGCATCACAACCCATTCGTATGTCCCCAAAGCTCCAGGGCATCAAAACGCAGTTTCGGGGACATCCTCTTCGACTATGAGAATTTGATTGTAACCGGAGTAGTCGTCGAGCATGCTCAAATATTCGAATCCTGCGGCTGAGTCGACCAGCATCTCTGCAACAGGCATCAAATATTCGTCTTTAGGGGTAGCGTTGTTCAAATCCCTAAAGTCAATGCACACTCGAAGGGTTCCATTTTTCTTAATGACGGGTACTATGTTTGCTATCCATTCGACATACCTTGCAGTTCTGATGAATCGGCTTTTGAGCATTCTTTCAATTTCCTGCTTGATCTTCGACGTGACTTCAGGGGCGAAGCATCGAGGTTGTTGCTTTACTGGCCTCTTACCTGGCTGGATCGGGAGTCGATGCTCCACTACGCTCCGACTCAAGCCATGCATTTCGCCATAATCCCAGGCAAAGCAATCCTTGTACTCTTTTAGTACTTTAACCAGCTTGACATTTATTTTTGGCCCCACTTTGGCACTCACATATGTGGGTCTTTTGGTTGCCCCATCCCCTAAGTCAACCTCCTCAAGCGAGTCCTGCGCTTGCATTTTCTGCAGCTTATGATTTGGGTCTTTTTCAAACCCAAAAGGATCATCATCATAAATACAATCAAGCCTCCGACTTTCTAAAGCTTCTTCTTGGCCTTGTTGGCCACTTGTTTGTATATCACAGTCGTCTCCCTTACCTATTTGTGGAGATTTATCTTTTTCAAGTGCCGACATCCTTCTGTTTTCAGCCAAATAGGCCAAAATTTGAGTCATGCTTTCTAACTCAGCTGTCATTTTCACCAACTGTGGGCCATCCCATTGGTGGCATTTCCATTGGCTCCATGGCTTCATCGGCAGCATCTCGGATGAACCCATAGTCGGGGTCCAGGTTAAGGACGCGACCCATGTCGACAGAGGTGTAGAAACCTGACCCGTTATCACAAGGAGCCACATTTGCTAAGTGCTGGTCAAAAGACTTCTTGTTACCCTTGCCTTTGTCGACTTTGTAGTAACTTTGATCTGCCTCAATGTTTTCGACGATGCCATCCTTTCTCCAAATGGTTAATCTCTGGTGTATTGTCGACGACACTGCCCCTATTCCATGGATCCACTCCCGTCCCAGTAACAGATTGAAATTTGCTTTTGAATTGATGACCATGAAGAGTGTCAGCCTGTTGGTTGTACCCACTACCAAGTCCACTTGGACAACCCCTAGGATGTTACTGGTCTTGCCTTCATAGTTAGACAAAACCATGTTATGCTGTCGGAGGTCAGCCTCTGTTTTTCCAATTTTCTTAAATAGATTGTGAGGCATCAGATTCACAGTTGCTCCACCATCTACAAACACCTTGTTGACAGCCACTCCGTCAACTTTCGCCTTTATGAATAACGGCTTCAAGTGGTACATCATCCCAGGGCTAGGCCGTTCAAACATAGTCGTTTGCTCTTCGACCACACCATTATTCATCACATAAAAACATAACGGCTTGTCATCCGCATTTTCACTAGGAGCGAACTCTTCCTCTGCCTCAGAGATCTCAGACACCACGTCATACTCAGCTGGTAGGACCGACACGATGCCACAATTCAGCATGAAATCTTCGCCATAGGTGTCGTCGTTGGTGTCGTCGTACATGTGCTCGTTAAAATCTCCCTCAGGTGATGGATCATACTCGTCATCTGAATGAGGAGAATATTTTGGCTCCTCTTCATCTGACTGAGGAGTATACTCTGGTTCTTTTTTGCTTTCCACCTGCGAAGTACATTGTGAGCTCTGGGTCGACACCACCCCTTTCTCTCCTGATGTGTCTACGGTTATAGCCATTGTCTGGTTCATCACCGCTCTGTCTTTTTCTACCCATTTTCCTTTTGGGTGTTGGCGCTTTTGTCCAGACGTTCCGACAGGCTTCACTTGTGAAGTTGCAGCTTCTCTCTCAGCCTTCTTATTACGCTGATAACGCCTCCACTGGGTCCTAGTCATGGGGTTTTTGTCCTTGTAGTTAGGGGACACCCTATACCCTGTTGGTTCGACTCTTTTGTCAGCGACAATCGCCTCTTTTTCCAAATCTAGAGCCTTTTATTTTGGTCTTTTACTTCCTTTCTGGCTGACTGGTGCCATCCATCTTTCCTGTGGGGTGTCTGACGGAGGCACAAACGTTTTGGGTAGTGCCTCTTGGAACAGCTTTCTGTATTCCTCGTTTCGATGAGGAGCCCCACCTTTGTTGAACACAAACCTTGGGACATGTGGCTTATTTTCAGACAGCACTTCTCTCTTGCTTGCCTCGTACCTCTCAGCAACTTTCTCGTCGAACACAGCGTTGCACCTAGGGCATAATGCGGCCTTCGACCCGCTTATCCTACACTTCTCCTGGAAATCTTCCAAACTTTTACCAGCCTGGGGATACACTGCTTTGAGTTTGTCCTCAGCTTTCTTGTCAGAATCTTCAGTAGTTTCGACCATCATGCACTTCACCACCTCAGCCATTGGTTGTTTGTCAAGACCTTCAGTAGCCTCGACCATCATGCATTCGTACACTTCCGAGTACAAAGCTTCTTCGACCTTCAGAGGGTCGGTGTCAACATGCATCTTCGGCTTCTCGCCAAATTGGAGTCAACCCTCCTTCAAAGCCTTCTGCACCAAATCCCTGAAAAGAACACATTGAGCTGTTTTATGACCAAGGAAATTATGAAATTTACAAAACCCCCTTTTTTTCTTTTGTTCTAGAGGGGGTCTTTTAAACCAGGAGGAATAACTATTTGACCATCTTTAACCAGTAAATCAAATATTTCATCACACTTGGAAACATCAAAAGTATAAGTTTTAGTGACGTATTTATCTGTTTTTCCGGTTTCGGCGGGATTTTTCCCGTTTGATGTTTCAACAATTTGCATGTGTAGGGAGGCCCTGGCTTAAGTTCAGCCACGTGGATCTCACTTTCATCGACGAATTCTTCATCATCGAACGAATATCCATCAGCAGCCACATAGGACACTTTTTCTTTTTTACGATATATGTTAGGCTGGGTCTTCTCAGCTTTTAATCGTTCGGCCTGGCGAACCCAGTCAGCCAGCTACGCCATATCTCTAAGATATTGCGTGTCTAACTTCTTTCTAATCAAATAATCTAGACCACCAGCAGCCATTTCGACTAATTCATGCTCAGGGACTTGAGTAAAGCACCGTGCTTTTAAAAGTCTAAACTTGTTCAAGTACTGGTCTACTGACTCTGTGGTCTTGCGTTTGACGCTTGCCAACTCTTTCAAACTTATTTTCGACTGTCCCATATAAAATTGTTCGTGAAGCAGTCTTTCCAATTGTGCCCACGTATGGATGGACTGAGGGGGCAACGTGGTGAACCATGTAAACGCATTTTTTGTGAGGGAACTTGGGAAATATTTCATTTTTAAGTCCTCATTGTTTGCTATGTCGCCTGCTTCGGTTTGATACCTAGTGACGTGTTCGACAGTGGACTCCTCAGTTTCACCAGCGAACTTGGTGAACTTTGGCACCTTCCAACCCCTGGGTAACTCTGTTTGTAATACAAAATCTGGTAATGGGGACATGTACATTGGCTGTCGAAGGCCTGGGTTTGGCCCATTACGAACCATAATACGTTCGACCACGACCTCCAAGTTGTGTTCCCCAGCCAGGGCATCCTGTCGAACCTGTTGGACGACAAAGTCCGAATCTTGGTTCTTATGTACGATCACGGGAGGCCTTTGGACGCTCCTAGGAATCTCTTCGAACTCGCGGGGTCGTTCGATAGTTTCTTCGAAGACCTCATCCTGACGAATGGGCGTCTCCGGTCGAGGCGGTGGGGTCTGTCGACCCTGAGCCCTAGGGGCGCCCAAAAAGTCACCTATACGTGTCATTTGAGTTTCCAATTGTTAGTAACTCTATGTTGACTCTTGTATCAGTGGCCCCAATATTGTACCCATCTGTTGAGTCAACATATGGACCATCTCATGATTACTCTCATCCATCTGTTGCCTCATGACCGCAACGGAACTAGAGGTAAATGTTGGTATGGATTGAGAGAAAAAATCGGGGGATCGGACCATCGG
Source organism: Lathyrus tuberosus (assembly GCA_022829125.1). Taxonomy (NCBI): domain Eukaryota; kingdom Viridiplantae; phylum Streptophyta; class Magnoliopsida; order Fabales; family Fabaceae; genus Lathyrus; species Lathyrus tuberosus. The sequence goes on along the minus strand of JALAZF010000951.1, from coordinate 751,063 downwards.
GTTCGACAAATGTCCTGCCCCCTGATAAGGTGAAAACACTTGGGACGAACTTTCCCCAAACAAAGGGCCGGTAGAGTGTACACTCGACATGAACTCTGTCGGCATCCCATAGGGTCAAGGTATAGGCATGGTGATACTAGGCATATACTGCCTCGTAGTCTCTGCCATTGTAGGTTTCGGGTCCTGTCGACGTGACGTCGCAGTTGGTCCACTAGGGGTAGTCGACACCGCTGACACGGTACCAAAACCAACATCAGTTGTTTGTGTCATGACCATAGTTTCAGTCGAAGACGGTTCATCGTTTGAACGTGGTATTACCATCTTACCACTACGCAAAAACATACACTCAATTCACAAGTGTCCCACTGGGCGTGCCAATTTATTCGTCGGCGCGAATAACTGCTGGCCTTCCGTTGTAGGTTTACTCGCGGGATCGGCCACACAAATCCCATAACAAGGAATTGGAAGCGTACGTCTGTGTTGTCTTTTGGTTTCTTTGCTTTTTTGGTAAAAGTTGTAAAGTTTTAATGATCACCCAAGTTTGGAACAAAGCGAAAAATTAAAAGGAAGGAACGGCAAAACAGAAAGCAAAAAAGGGCAATAACTTAAATTCTGAAAGTAAATTACATTAAGTAAAGTTGGACGCAATTGTACATTTTCGCGGGATTGAACTCGTTTCTCTCTAAGCTTGGTACTTTGAGTGTTTTCCCTTTACAATGTGAAAAATACGACCCCTAAAAATGGAAAATACAATGCTTTATATAGGCCTAGAAAATAACTGTTTGTCTGCCCAAACGTCCTTTGGAGCTAACACGTGGCACTCCACTCTCTTTTCAACTTCCCATATCCTTGGAACTTTCAAACTTTTCCCGCTCATACACTTATCTTTGAATTTGGGACTTGTCCTTCGCCTCACTTCCCTCCGACATTGTGGCTTGTCGCCACCTCTCTGACGCATCTTTCTGGCTTGTGTCGGATCGAAACCTTGAAGCCCTTGGCGTCGACGTGCCATTGCATTCCTTCTTGTTTTTCACCTTTGGTTGAAATCACCTGTCAACACTGACGAATACAAATGGCAACAACCCGAGTATTCGATTCCTACCCCTCCACAACCACAACAACAAAACACCGAAGAAATCCTGGCTATGTTGAATCAAATACAGATGGAGCAAGTGAACTTTATGATCTTACAAGAGGAACGGTATACAGCTCAGAAGGAGAGGTTTACTTCTCTTTCAAATAAGTTGGAAACCCACACTCCGAATTTCAACCGGTTTGCTGATGCTGTAATGAATAGATTCACTGCTTTGGATACTGCAGTTGAACATCATACTCGGAATATAACCAACGATTTAGGTGTTCTCAATCGGGCTGTGATTGAGCTTAATGAATATCTAGAGGAATAACCACTCCCTCCACCACAAGGACAACACTTCAGAGGAAGAGGCCATCAATTTAGGGGGAGGAGACCATGAGACATAGGATTCTATTTTGATGCATATTATATTTCGTATCTGGGTTGTATGACTTTAAATATTTGCATTTTGTTTTTGTACTTGGTTTCCTTTTTGAACTATGTTACTTTTTGCACTTATATGGTATGTGTTAGTTATATGGAATGTTTTTGTACTTTTTGTACTTGGTTTATTTATTCTATGTTTTTGTTGTGTTATCATCATTCTATGTGAATGTGTGTTAATGCATCCTGTTTGCAAATTATTGGGTGAATCCTCAGATATAATGATGTTTCCATTTGACCATCTTCTTTTTCTCTTTTTGATGTTGTCAAAGGGGGAGAAGGATATATCTCTACAAGCAGCAATTGAATTTTAAAAGATCTCACAAAGATAGGGGAGGTTTCAAATTACAAACAAAGCTAAAGTTGCCATCATAAAAAAGGGGGAGTATGTGAGAGCAAGGTGTTTCTCACTTGGTTTCTGTTTTAATGATGTCAACAATGTAGACTAGTTCTTAGTTTATAATCTGAACGGTATCATGTCATTGTCGTTCGCATTGCATACAAATATTGATAATCATGTGTCTAAACATATAGGAATAGTCCTACATATTTTCTACATGTGTATCATCATGGTATTAGTGTTAGGTATGCATCATTGGTGACTAAGTTGGTAAAAACTTATAGAAAAATCAATTTTTGGGATTTCTTATGTCTTGCATTGACCAGACTGATGCATGAGTCGACTTATGCACTCTTGACCAATTTTGTGTAACGTCTGGGTAAGCGCACGCTGACCCCTTTCTATGCATGCGGTCGACGCATGCTTCTAGGTTTTCTTATTCTGCATTTTCAGCATCCATGCGTCGACGCATGGTCCTGTAGTGGTCGACGCATGCTTGATTCTTTTGCATAAACGCTTCACCAGGTAAGCGCCCGCCGACCCTCATCCAGCGAGTGGTCGACTCTTCGCTGGTCTGGGTCATTTGTGCTGGGTTGAGAATCAGTAGGTGTTTCTTGAATAAAACCCTAGGTTTTGTCCTCCAAGAATCCAGGTGATTTTGGGGGATTTTTTGCACAAATCGTTTCTCTACAAGGATTCAGCCCTGCGAAGGGGATTGAAGAACGGAGTGTTCTTTCAGTCGAGTAGCAACAATCAGAGGATCGTACGAGAAAGATTTGGGATCGAATTATGGAAGATCAAAATCGACCGAGTGAAGGGGATTGAAGAGCTATGGGTTCTTGTAATCGAGTAGCATGAGACGGTGATTTGTTTAACCAAATTCGAGGCACTTGATTCATCTTGAATCTAGGGGAGATAAGACTTTGCATCGACATCAAAGACGTTTGAGGGTTTGATTGTTCAGTTTTCTCTTGTACAAAAAAATTGCAAACAGTAATATATACATATCTCAATTCCATGTTCGGAATTGGGGGAAGAGGTACCCTTAGCGAGGACGGTAGGGGAACTGCCTAAACAAATCATGTTTGTTCTCTCTTTCCCTACTCTTTTATGTTTTGATATTATTTAAACTTGTGAATTATTAATTGATTGTAAATTTCTGGTGTAGTGTAGTATAGAGCTGAAAAATTGATTTGTAAAAACACTACAATCCCTTAGATTGTATTTGGATTAGCTTTACACTCACATTGCTTTGAAATTTACACCTGGAGTGTCTTGCATGCCAAGTGTTTGATAAATTGATTAAGCACAAGTTTCTAAAGCACTTTGTGAATTAAGTTTGTTGAATTCACCCGTTGGTGATTGGATAATATCAAGTGCGTTTATTTGAGTTGATTACATTGTGTTTTATTGATTCTGTTTGGTTTTTCTCATTCGCCGCATCATTCGTAGTGGCTTTACGCATACCCGATTTTTCTAGTAGCAGTCCGTTGTAGACGAATTGATTCAGTGGTTGCTTCTGCATTAAACTTTTTAAAACTAATTTTTGGAACACCATTAGCGTGTAATAAATTGTGGGATATATTCAACCCCCCTTCTAGATCCAAGCCATCATCTAACAAGTAGTTTACACTTTATTCCAGGGACATAGAGTACATATTTTATCACGGCTCTTGCTCCATTACTCATTTGAATAACTATGTTGTCGGTACCTTTTGCTGGCAACGAGCTATTATCACCAAGTTTCACCTTACTCTTTTTCTATTCATCGAAATCTACTAACCATGCTCTTTTACCAGTCATGTGATTCGAACAGCCTGAGTCGAGGAACCAGATCTTGGATTCGACATGGTCATCTGCAACTACAACCATAACCACCATATCATCATAATCATCTGAATCTTGACGTGCAAGGTTCGCTCCTTCGTCCTTGCCTTTTGTCGAACCGTTGTCTTTCCAGTACCAACAATGCTTGGCCAAGTGACCATACTTTTCACAGTTATAACACTGCACACCTCTTTTCTTTACTTTGTCTTTCTGATAGGAATTTCCTTCTCCTCTTTTCGAGGATTCAGAAGTTCTATCATCAATCTTATTCTTGTGAGTATTCGACCAAGACTTCTTGCTCTAAGTCTTGTCGATTTTGCCTTTGAACTTGTTTGAACCACCATTCTTCTTCCACGATTGCGCCTATAGTGCTTGTATCGAGTCTTGAACTCCTTTCCTTTCGACAATCCTAATCTCATACGCTTCCAACGAATCAACCAAATCTTCTAGTTTTAGGGTTTCAAGATTGTTGGATTCTTGAATAGCTACGATAACGTGATCAAAACGTGTAACACCCATATATAACAACATACATCAAAGCATATATATTATACATTAATCCAAGTTTTGGTATTCAAATACCATAAGTTCCTAGTTAACACATTGTATACATTAAATGCCCAAAATACAAAGTACTAAAATTCTATAGCATAATATATACAAGATGTCCCAATACACTGAGAACTAGATCAATACATCGATCTCAAAATAAAATTCTAAAGCGGAATTCTTGCCATCCCAAAAAGCCAAGGAAAGTAAGGAAAATCAAACGACTTTATCCTTACCCTTCGCGGAACCTGTGGTACCTGTAATATAATCAACAACATGGGGTGAGATAATAAATCTCAGTGAGTTCCCTATCTTATGGATTATCTTGGCTTTACAAGGTTCTAACCAAATCCTAACTCAAGTCCAAGGGAAAGGAAAGGACTTCGAGTTCACAATCTCATAATCTCACACTATATGGAAACACGTTAAGAGTCTGTTAACTCTAAATAATTATCACTATCGATAACCTTATCAAGGCATCCCTTCTTCCCGTCCACTTCTACGTCTAAAAGTCGGAGCGAGTCATGGATCCTCGTAATTACTTGGCATACGAGATGGATTCGGAGCTAAGGGACACATTATCGCCTTAAGTCGTCACTTCACACGGTCCGTACACCGTCACAAGTCTCTTTACCATATAGGTTCCATTCGTACTATAACATTGGGAATCAAACCTATGAAGTAATAGTGCATTCGCTCCAGAGGAGCTCGTTACTCATGGACGACACATAATAGGGGAATGGTTACGATTTCGTGATTTTACATACAACCGTAATTGTATTCAACAAACTAGGCCACATATGCCTTTAGGCCTCATTTGCCTTTTCTCTATAGTTAACATAGTACACATGTTCCATAATAGTGTTTGTTCCTCTCTATACCATTCGGTATTTGGTTACACGCTTCGGCCTTTCATGCATGAGCGTTAACGTTAGATTGTTTACCAATTTCCTAGCCATTACTAGGTTCTAATGTAATTTCTTAGTAAGGTTTCCTCACTCTTACTATTTCATATTTTTAGCATGCATACTCTCACAGTCATGCTTAACAACAATAAGATAGGCAAAGCATATTACAATTGCACAATAGAATTACATGTGATAATTCAAACATAAGTTATACCATTTTCGATTTTCCTCCGATTATTTAATCGGGCAATAAAACTTATATTTTTCACTCCCATTATATAGAATATTTCCATAGCTTTCCATCGGTACCAAGAACGCTTAAATCGGGTATACGAATCAAGAGTTATGGATTTTTAAAAGAAAAGAAAATTATTTGAAAAACTCCCAGGAGCGCCCGGCGGTCAAAGCTTCGCCCGGCGGAGCCCCCTGCACCTGCTACTTCGCCCGGCGAAGCAGCAGCGTAAATCCCATGTCAAAAAAAAAAGTTCCAGAAGCAAAACTTGTTGCGCCTATTGACTTTCACCCGAGAGAGCAGCGGCGCAAGCCTGCGTCGCCCGGCGCTCAAAATGTCGCCCGGCAGTGCGTACCAGAAACAAAATTTTGGGCCTGCGTTTTTAGGGTTCCAAAAGCTTCTAAATTCACCCTTTCCACACCAGATCATTTCCCAACATCAAAACAAGTATTATCAATTGATCAAATGCATATTACGACTACACTATGCAATTTATATCGAATTTTATCCGTTAGAAACATGATTTTAGCAAAATTACTCACTTTCTCACAATATCTAACCTAGCTCTAGAACTCAAGAAATTCCACAACTAAAGTCTCTATCAAGAACCCACCGAGATTAGAGGATGATGATGAAGAAGATGAGATGAATTGATGAAGAAGAGATGATGATCTTGATCTTTCTCCTCTTCTAGGTTTTCCTTCTTTTTTTTCCTTTCCTCTTCCTTTTCTCTAACTTCTCTCTCTCAGATGTTACTATGTTTGGAAAAAGGGTGGAAAATGAAATGATATAGAGAAATATTATTAATTAGTAACACTACTAAATGTCCAAATAGTCTCTATAGCTCCAATAATTAAAACCTCAGAGTCAAATAATATTAATTGGATTTGCTCTGAGTTCAATAGTTACTCTAATTATCTTTGTAGATAATTTCTCAGAGTACACCGGAACCCAGTTGGTCACAACTAATATTATCCAGAGTAATTTAAAATACGGGGTATTATATCTTCCCCTCTTAAATAGAAATTCGTCCTCGAATTTAAAGATTACCTGAAAAGATGAGGGTAAGCATCTCGCATCTCTGATTCTGGTTCCCAAGTTGCATCGCCCCGATGCGTCTCATTCCACTGAACTTTCACAAGAGAAATCTCTTTATTCCTTAGTACCTTAGTTTCTCTTCCTGTGATACGGCTTGGTTGAGGTTCAAACGTCAAATTTGTTTCTATCTCAACAGTATTTAGTAGAATTGGCTGAAGAGGATCTGGGACAAACTTTCGAAGCTGAGACACATAAAAAACACCGTGCATCTCTCACAGGGTATGCGGTAAGGCTAATCTGTAAGCTACTTCACTAATCCTTTCTAAAATTTAATATGGTCCCATGTATCTCGGACTTAACTTTCGCGACTTAAACGGTCCTTTCAATCTCAATCTCAGAGTAACCTTCAAAAACACATGATCACCTTCAACAAATTCTAAAGGTCTCCTTCGGTTATCCGCATAACTTTTCTGATGATCTTGTGCTTGTTTAACTTTATCACAGATCATTCTAATCTTTTCCGTAGTCTCTTGGATAATCTCCGGTTCTAAAATTCTATCCTCGCCAACTTCTGCCCAACACAAAGGCGTCCTACATTTCCTTCCATATAATGCCTCGTAAGGAGCCATACCAATACTCGCATGATAACTATTGTTATATGAAAACTCAATCAACAGTAAAAGTTCTATCCAATTTCCTCCACTTCCAAGCACACAAGCCCTTAACATATCTTCCATTGTTTGTATCGTCCATTCTGTTTGACCATCCGTTTGCGGATGATTTGATGTACTCAAACACAACTTTGTTCCCATAGCTTGTTGAAAAGCTCTCCAAAACCTTGAAGTGAACTTTGGATCTCTACCGGATACAATACTATAGGGAATACCATGCAACCTCATAATTTCCAAAATAAACAACCTTGCAAGATGACTTGCCTTGTATGCAGTCTTTACGGCTAAGAAATGCGCTAATTTCGTCAACCGATCCATAATTACCCAAATAGAGTCATAACCACCTTGAGTAAGGGGTAATCCAACTGCGAAGTCCATAGAAATATTGTCCCACTTCCATACTGTAATTTCTAAAGGTTGTAACAGTCCACCCGGTCTCTGGTGTTCAATCTTCACTTGTTGGCATACCGCACACTCTGCTACATATACCGCAATATCTCTTTTCATACCGGACCACCAATAGTCCCTTTTTAAGTCTTGATACATTTTCGAAGAACCAGGATGTATAGTAAAAGCACCTTTTTGCGCTTCCTCCAAAATCCTTCTTTTCAACACCGCATCATCCGAAACACAAATCCTTTGGTTAAACAAAATAATTCCGTCAGTAGCTCGCACAAAACCCGGTTGTACTAACACTTCTTGTAACTTCTCATCCAACATTTTTCCTTGTTGAATTTCCTGTCTAAGAGTAGAATTAACATTCAAATTTCCCATAATCACACCATTAGGAGTCCAAACAAATTGAAGATCAAGATCCCTAAACTTTTCCAATAAGGCATACTCCAATATTCATCAACTCGGCATTACGCAACACTTTTCTACTCAGTGCATCCGCTACTTTATTTGCTTTACCCGGATGGTACTTTAGTTCCAAATCATAATCCTTCAGATATTCCATCTATCTCCTTTGACGCATATTCAACTCTTTTTGGTCAAATAGATACTTTAAACTCTTGTGATCACTAAACATTTCAAAACGTACTCCATACAAATAATGACGCCACACTTTCAGTGTAAATACAACTACCACCAATTCTAAATCATGCGTTGGATAGTTCTTCTCGTGGAATTTCAATTGTCGAGAAGCATAAGCCACCATGTGACTATCTTGCATTAAAACACCTCCTAATCCCATCTTAGATGCATCACAAAATTCCTCATACGACTTGTTAGGATCAGGAATGATCAAAACAGGAGCAGTCATCAATCTTTCCTTCAAACTCATAAAACTTTGTTCACAAGCTGAATCCCACTTATAAGGACGGTCCTTTCGAGTAAGTTTAGTCATTAACTCTTCCAATTGATCCTTCAATTCCCTTAACTCAAGTGGTGTCATCCGATACGGAGAAACGTATATAGGAGTCGTTCCCAGTATCAGGTCAATAGAAAATTCCACTTCCCTCTCCGGAGGAAGAGAAGTGACATCTTCGGGGAAAACTTCTGAAAACTCACAGACTACAGGAATACTCAAAACTTGAAGGTCGCTACTCTCCTCCTTAGTGAGAACCAAAAGAACAGATTTTTCCTTCTCAAACAAGAAATTTATCATTCCAACCGTACCTTCTAGAATAGTTGTTAATACATCCTTCGGAGTAGCTTCAGTAGATGGAATGATGATTAGCTTCTCCTCACACCCGATGAAAACCGAATTAGCAGAAAGTAAATCCATTCCCAAAATAACATCTACTTTCTTAAGCGGTAAACAAATATGATCAATCTGAAAAACTCTCCCATCCACAAACAAAACACAATTCTCGCACGTTAAAGGTGTTTCAACTATCTCATCCATGGTAGTAGTAACCACCATGGGAGGAGATAACAGAATAGCTTGCAACCTTAGTCGCTTCACACATTACATTGACACAAAAGAGTGTGTCGCTCCACAATCAAATAATACAAAACAAGGATTCCCATTAATGAAACACGTACCAACAATCAAAGAGTTATCACCCTTTGCTTTCTTTGCATCCAAAGTATAAACTCGCCCGATACTCTTTCCTTGTGCTTGATTCCCATTCTGAGGATAATCTTTAGCCATATGACCCACTTTATGACACCGATGACACTCCACTCCTTCGAAGCGACATCTACCAAAATACATCTTACCACAAGTACGACACACAGGAGGTGTACTTGCCCTAGAATCCTGAACTTGTTTTCCCTTGAAGGCTTGTTACCTAGGCCTAAACTGTTGGTTGGATCTTCCACGATCATTCGGATTCGACCTACGTGAATCTCCTTCTGCCTGAACTTTCTTCAAACTGTTCTCAGCCACATAACACTGCCTTAGCAATTCAGCATAACTAGTGAACTCTCTTTGAGACACACTGTGAGAAATCTCAGCTTTCAATCCAAATAGGAATTGGTCAATTTTCCACTTTTCATCCGGAGCATACATGGCTTGCCTAGAGTAAGCAGCCATGACCTCAAACTTCTCAGCATAAGCAGCCACAGTCAAAGTGCCTTGCCTCAACTGTTGGAAATCGAACTCCTTTTGAGTCCTCAAAGAACCAGGGAAATAATTCTCCATAAACGTAATCTTAAAATGCTCCCAGACTTTAGGCACCTCTTGGATAATCATCAAAGCTGAAGCATTTTCCCACCACCTCATAGCAGGACCTTTCAACAAATGAGAAGCAAACACCACTTTGTTTTCTGCACTACATTGAACTATCAGGAAGATTCTCTCCATGCCAGCCACCCATTCGTGAACCTTCACAGGATCTAATCCACAATGAAATTCAGGAGGATTCATGCGGATGAAATCCCGAAAGCTTCCACTCACAGCATCTGGAATAACCACTAGAGGATTAAGACCCCCATTCATTTGTTGTACCATCTGCTGCATAAACTGGTTCTGCTGCTGCTACATCTGTTGTAAAAGTCGGGGCCATGGGACATGCTCCTCGCCGCCTGGCGGATTCGTCCCTACCGGAGTAGGTCTGGGTCTACCACGATTGCTTCTGCGTCCGTCATCCATATTCCTAAACGTCATACAGATAGGATTAAGTTGATTAGGCTTAATGCCATACATATAACACTTAAGACTAATGGTGACACAACACATATGAAATGGAAAGAAATACTTATACTATTTCATGGCTAGGTCGAGGATACGACCTGCTCTGATACCAACTATAACACCCATATATAACAACATACATCAAAGTATATATATTATACATGAATCCAAGTTTTGGTATTCAAATACCATAAGTTCCTAGTTAACACATTGTATACATTAAATGCCCAAAATACAAAGTACTAAAATTCCACGGCATAATATATACAAGATGTCCCAATACACTAAGAACTAGATCAATACATCTATCTCAAAATAAAATTCCAAAGCGGAAGTCTTGCCATCCCAAAAAGCCAAGGAAAGTAAGGAAAATCAACCGACTTTATCCTTACCCTTCGCGGAACCTGTGGTACCTGTAATATAATCAACAACATGGGGTGAGATAATAAATCTCAGTGAGTTCCCTATCTTATGGATTCTCTCGGCTTTACAAGGTTCTAACCAAATCCTAACTCAAGTCCAAGGGACAGGAAATGACTTCGAGTTCACAATCTCATAATCTCACACTATATGGAAACATGTTAAGAGTCCGTTAACTCTAAATAATTATCACTATCGATAACCTTATCGAGGCATCCCTTCTTCCCGTCCACTTCTACGTCTAAAAGTCAGAGCGAGTCATAGATCCTCGTAATTACTTGGCATACGAGATGGATCGGAGCTAAGGGACACATTATCACCTTAAGTCGTCACTTCACATGGTCCGTACACCGTCACAAGTCTCTTTACCATTTAGGTTTTATTCATACTATAACATTTGGAATCAAACCTACCAAGTAATAATGCATTCGCTCTAGAGGAGCTCGTTACTCATGAACGACACATAATAGGAGAATGGTTACGATTTCATGATTTTATATACAACCGTAATTGTATTTAACAAACTAGGCCACATATGTCTTTAGGCCACATTTGCCTTTTCTCTATACTTAACATAGTACACATGTTCCATAATAGTGTTTGTTCCTCTCTATACCATTCGGTATTTGGTTACACGCTTCGGCCTTTCATGCACGAGCGTTAATGTTAGATTGTTTACCAATTTCCTAGCCATTACTAGGTTCTAATGTAATTTCTTAGTAAGGTTTCCTCACTCTTCCTATTTCATATTTTTTGCATGCATACTCTCACAGTCATGCTTAACAACAATAAGATAGGCAAAGCATATTACAATTGCACAATAGAATTACATGTGATGATTCAAACATAAGTTATACCATTTTTGGATTTCCTCTAATTATTTAATCGGGCAACAAAACTTATATTTTTCACTCCCATTATATAGAATATTTCCATAGCTTTCCATCGGTACCAAGAACGCTTAAATCGGGTATACGAATCAAGAGTTATGGATTTTTAAAAGAAAAGAAAATTATTTGAAAAATTCCCAGGAGCGCCCAGCGGTCAAAGCTTCGCCCGGCGGAGCCCCCTACGCCTGCTACTTCGCCCGGTGAAGCAGCGGCGTAAATCCCATGTCAAAAACCAAAGTTCCAAAAGCAAAACTTGTTGCGCCTCTTGACTTTCGCACGAAGGAGGAGCGGCGCAAGCCTGCGTCGCCCGACGCTCAAAACGCCGCCCGGCGGTGCGTACCAGAAACAGAATTCTGGGTCTGCATTTTTAGGGTTCCAAAAGCTTCTAAATTCACCCTTTCCACACCATATCATTTCCCAACATCAAAACAAGTATTATCAGTTGATCAAATGAATATTACGACTACACTAAGCAATTTATATCGAATTTCATCCGTTAGAAACATGATTTTAACAAAATTACTCACTTTCTCACAATATCTAACCTAGCTCTAGAACTCAAGAAATTCCACAACTAAAGTCTCTATCTAGAACCCACCTGGATTAGAGGATGATGATGAAGAAGATGAGATGAATTGATGAAGAAGAGATGATGATTCTTGATCTTTCTCCTCTTCTAGGTTTTCCTTCTTTTCTTTCCTTTCCTCTTCCTTCTCTCTAACTTCTCTCTCTCACTCTCAAATGTTACTATGTTTAGAAAAAAGGTGGAAAATGAAATGATATAGAGAAATATCATTAATTAGTAACACTACTAAATGTCCAAATAGTCTCTATAGCTCCAATAATTAAAACCTCAGAGTCAGATAATATTAATTGGATTTGCTCTGAGTTAAGCAGTTACTCTAATTATCTTTGCAGATAATTTCTCAGAGTACACCGGAACCCAGTTGGTCACAACTAATATTATCCAGAGTAATTTAAAATACAGGGTATTACATCCTCCCCTCCTTAAATAGAATTTCGTCCTCGAATTTAAAGATTACCTGAAAAGATGAGGGTAAGCATCTCACATCTCTGATTCTAGTTCCCAAGTTGCATCGCCCGGATGCGTCTCACCCCACTAAGCTTTCACAAGAGAAATCTCTTTATTCCTTAGTACCTTAGTTTCTCTTCCTGTGATACGGCTTGGTAGAGGTTCAAGCGTCAAATCTGTTTCTATCTCAACTGTATCTGGTAGAATTGGCTGAAGAGGATCTGGGACAAACTTTTGAAGCTGAGACATATGAAAAACATCATGCATCTCTGACACAGAAGGCGGTAAGGCTAATCTGTAAGCTACTTCACCAATCCTTTCTAAAATTTGATACGGTCCCACGTATCTCGGACTTAACTTTTGCGACTTAAACGGTTCTTTCAGTCTCAATCTCGGAGCAACCTTCAAACACGCATGATCACCTTCAACAAATTCTAAAGGTCTGCTTCAGTTATCCGCATAACTTTTCTGACGATCTTGTGCTTGTTTAACTTTATCACGGATCATTCTAATCTTTTCCGTAGTCTCTTGGATAATCTCCTATCCTAAAATTCTATCCTCGCCAACTTCTGCCCAACACAAATGCGTCCTACATTTCCTTCCATATAATGCCTCATAAGGAGCCATACCAATACTCGCGTGATAACTATTGTTATATGAAAACTCAATCAACGGTAAAAGTTCTATCCAATTTCCTCCACTTCCAAGCACACAAGCCCTTAACATATCTTCCATTGTTTGTATCGTCCGAAACCTTGAAGTTCTATCCAATTTCCTCCAAAACCTTGAAGTGAACTTTGGATCTGTATCGGATACAATACTAGAGGGAATACCATGTAACCTCACAATTTCTGAAATAAACAACCTTGTAAGATGACTTGCCTTGTATGTAGTCTTTACGGCTAAGAAATGCGCTGATTTCGTCAACCAATCCACAATTACCCAAATAGAGTAATAACCACCTTGAGTACGGGGTAATCCAACTGCGAAGTGTATAGAAATATTGTCCCACTTCCATACCAGAATTTCTAAAGGTTGTAACAATCCACCGGTCTCTGGCGTTCAATCTTCACTTGTTGGCATACCGCACCCCCCGCTACATATACCGCAATATCTCTTTTCATACCGGACCACCAATAGTCCCTTTTTAAGTCTTGATACATTTTTGAAGAACCAGGATGTATAGTAAAAGCACCTTTATGCACTTCCTCCAAAATCCTTCTTTTCAACACCGCATCATCTGGAACACAAATCCTTTGGTTAAACAAAATAACAATGGATTTTTGCAGAAAGTTGAAGATAGTCTGAGGTAGATTAATTTGCATCTGAGCTATCAGGAGAAAAATGAAGACTCGATCATCATGAAACAGGATATTTTTGTTTTCTTCCTGAAGACGAAAATTGGTCAGCAAAAGCTTAAACAAAGCTTTGGGAATGGGAAGAAGGTTTTTAGGATTGAGAGGTTCATATGTGAACGATGTGTTGTGGAGAGAGGCTAGTTTCTCAGAAATAAGATACCTAGACTTAACATGTTCAACAGTAAAGCCAATGTTCTCACAGCCAATTGCTAGAGCAATGGTGAAGGAAGTGATGTTAATGGGGACACCAAAAACACGAGAAGAAATTGAGCGATCCTCATAATTAATGTAGGCATGTTTCCAAAAATCTTTTACAAGATTTAAGTAGACTGGTTTATCCAGAATCATGAAGTATTTTGCCCATTCTTGATAGTGCATGATTGAGGTGATACTGCTAGCAATTTCTCTATTTCCAAGATGAAGAAGATTGATTTGTTCTTCTGATATGACCTCAAGAAGGTTTTCATCTCCTTGGAAAGTAATTAGAGACATGATGAGAAGATTTGGACAGTGAAGGTAGTTTTGAACTAGTGAGCTCAACACTTCAAATCATGAGAGAAGAAATGAAGTATATATATATATATATATATATATATATATATATATATATATATGGGTATTAGACGTGACTGACTGAGAAAATGACGTAGGTCAAGATGTGTAACACACAAAAGATATGCCAAGGACACAGTGGCAAGGTAAGAGACAAAGAGTATCAAGAAGTAGGAAAGAAGTGTAGCAGTCTCTTAAAACTGAATATCCAAAAAGTGGCAATTGAAAATTGACAAATAGTAAAGACAGAAGAGAGTATAACTTACTTTCAAGAAAATCTTAACTCACATAAGTCTTATCATTTATAAATGCACAGTCATGGGGGAATGCGTAAAGATTTAGCCTATTCTCAAGAGGTTTGCGAAGCCCAATGTGTCCAACAGTTGTTATCATTATCATTCACACATTATCAAGATTTTAACTAAATCCTTTAGATTGGAAAGAATTAAGATAAGTTAAATCTAGTTATTTTCTTCCTTTTTATGGTAATCATTATGCAATGAAGTAAGACAAGATAAAGGGAAAAGAAAAGTACTTCATTGACAAAATAACAAAACGCCATAGCGTATTACAGAAACAGAACATACAGAATAAAACAGAAAAGCAAACAACAACAAGGACAACTGATAGAAAAAGCAATGATAAACAGACGAAGGACTAAGCAACCAGCACCAAGAGACCAAACGAACTCCAACTAGCTATCTCCTCCCCTGATGATGGTTTCAGAATAGTTCATGGGAGAACACCATGTAGTATCAAGTTTCTTATTCATTCCGATTTGTCTTAAGTGAGAAACAACTCCTTGAAGATCAAGAATGTGAGAAATAACTCTACCGTAAGGAATCTGATACGATAACTTCGCTCTTGACGAAATAATTTCTCCTTTCAAGTAGTTGAAAATAGATTGAGGCAAATTAATCTTAATCTTGGAGACTAAGAAGAAAATGAACAGCTTATCCATAGCAGAGAGTCGTCTTGTTCCTTTTTCCCTGGGTCTAAGATTTGTTCCCATGATTTGGTACCATATTTTAGCCTCAGGAGTGAGAGAAGATGGGCTGTCAGCAGGTCCTTCTGAGAGATAGATGATATGAATGTGTTTAGTAAACCAGTTATTTCCTCTGTAGTATTTAACATATTCACCATCTTCTTTGCATTCAATAGCTTGAGATATGATTGAGGAGTTGATCATAATGGGAAATCCATATACAAAAGACAGAATGCAACAAGCATCGGATTCATAAGAAAGGATGCGAGCATTAGCCCAGAATTCTTTTACAAGAGTTGGATAGATCGGTCCGTTGAAAATTTCAAGATATCTGTCCCAGTTTTGGTAGATGATGTCTGAGAGAATGTTGGTATGACCTTCTTCAACAAGATCATTAAGATCAATAGAGTATTCTCTCAAGAGATCCAAATCAGAGATTTCTCCTCTAATGGTCTTAGAAGACATCTTGAAGATAAAAAGGATGGGAGCAAAAAGCAAGTTTAGAAGCGGAAAACTGGTTATGTGGTATATAAAGAGGACAAAGAGTGATGACCATAAATAGCAATAAGGACTGGATGAATTGAGATGAGAAATTCATCATTTCCGATACAAGGAATACAGACAAGAATAAGAAATGATGAAGAAGTGTATCAGTCTCCAAAAGATTATGGGATAGTTTACGTTATTGATATTATGACACCAGTCAATAAATATGAATAAATGTATACTCGAAGATGAGAGGGCATAGTCTGACACAGAATAAAGGAAGGAAAATAATTGCCAAGTTCCCAGATATTTTTGTCTTACATACATCATTATGAATGCCTAAAGAGGAGGGAAGACGAAAAGATTTACACACTTATCAAGTAAAATTTCAAATCCAATGTGTTAAACATGATATTAATGTGTGATAGGTAATAACTACTGAAAACCTAGTCTCATGAAATCACAACGCTCGAGGTATCTTTAGAACACACTTTGATATCCTCAAAGTCTGGAAAGCCAAAAGGTTTCCTTCTGATCAAAGACACTTCTGACAAAGCATCTTCTGATGACTAAGGTTTAAAAACAAATGCTTCCTAGTTTAAAATGAAAATCTGATATCTTTAGATTCTGACTAAACACATCTGATTCTGATGAATTCTTACTCTGGACAATAGTCCATTTTCAGATGCTTCAGAATAAACAGAAATCTATCTTCAGCCAAGGGTTTTGTAAAAATATCAGACCATTAATGGTCTGTATAAATTTTAAACCTAAAATTCCCTTATGAACATAATCTCTAATAAAATGATCTCTATGTGCTTAGTCCTAGAACATAAGCTTAGATTCTTACTTAAACAATATTATCATAAAGGATAGAAATGTTACTCTCATGTATCTGATGATCTTCTAGCTGATTCTTCATCCATAGCATCTGCGTACTGCATAGAGACATGGATATATACTCTGCTTCTACTGTTGAGAGAGCAATTTATGATTTTATCTTGCTTGATCATAAGATCAGATTCTTCCAGAGAGCCTGACATTTCCAGATATGCTTTCTCTTTCCAATCTGTCTCTTCCTTTTCCAGAATACATGTTGGATGCATTGGAGTCTTAGCTGATGTACAACCCATCATGTTGAGTTTCTTCAGAAGTTATTTGATATACTTACTCTAATGTACGTTTCTTCTAATCTTTGATTAATTTGAATTCCCAGAAAGAATCTGAATTCTTCCATCAGACTCATTTCGAATTCAGCCTTTCTCATCTAGCTTGTTTCTGAACTCCCATTTAGTTCCAATGACATGGACACCTTTGGGTTTCTGAACAAGATCCCAGCCGTTATTTCTGGTGAATTAATTCAGTTTTTCATGCATGGCCAGAATCCACTCATTTTCTCTTGGAGCTACATCAACTGTTGTTGGCTCAATCAGAGACACTAGACCCAAAAGAGTTTCTTTGAAATTTCTGAAGGATGAGCGAGTTCTGACTTGATAAGATTTATCTCCCAGAATCAATTCTTAAGAATGAGAAGTCTTTAATCTATTCTTCTTTTGATAAGATGAGTTATTCTCAGCTTCTAGTAAGGTTGTATTTGAATATGGAGAATTTGCATCTTTGATTTTGATGACGTAATCTTCAGATCTGCAACCTTTCAACTAGCTTTGACTTTTCAGAATCAAGCTTGTCATTGAGTCTGACATGAATTGATTCATCTACAATTCTTGTTTCTGTGTTATGAATTTTGTAGCCTTTAGAGCGTTCAGAATGTCCTAACAATAAACACTTTGAGCACGAATCTAGAGCCAATGACTTCTTCTTTCTGGTTTCCTCAGAAACTGACGAAGCCTCCAAGCTTAAGTTCCAGACTTTGAAACACATGCCTTCTTCTCGTCATGAGACGCGAGCAACTACTATTTAGTTACCATGACTGGTGTTTCAACTGAGTTGCTAAGGATATCTCTGAGGCAGAGTCTGAGTCAGATTCTGATGATTTTCTTGTCTTCTGGTTCTCCAGAAACTTCATCTAAAGTTGTTGCTACCAGAGCAACATTTGCTTGTTCTTTATCAGATTCTTCTTCTTTAGAATCAGATTCCTCCCAAATTGCCATTAGACCTTTCTTCGCTTTGGAGAAGTTCTTCTTAGGCTTCTTGTCTTTTGGACACTTGTACGCTCGTTCTTACAATGACCATTATACTCATAGTAGATAACCTCCTTTCTAGAGATATGCTTCTTATGTCTAGATGACAACTTAGAGTGGCCCTTGTTTCTTCTAGATCTTCTGAAGTTTACTTGCCTATGCTTCCAGAGTTTGTTGATTCTTCTGGAGATTATCGACAACTCATCTTCTGATCATTCATCAGCTTGATAAGCCTTTGCCTTTCCAGGGTTCAGACTTAAGAACGATGGTTTTACTCTTCTTCTTCTTCTTCTTCTTCTAGCTCTATCACATGACTTCTCAAAGAACTAACACGCTCTTCAAGATTTATGCTGTTAAGATCTTTTGATAACTTTAGAGCTGTTATTATAAGTATCCATTTCCTAGGAGGACTTCTGATGATCTTTTTCATCTGTCCAGCAGTTGAGTAACCTTTGTCCAAAACTTGAGTTCTGCGACTAGCATTTGAAACCTTGAAGACATGGTCTCAACTATTCATCATCCTCCATACTGAATGCCTCATAGTTTTGGATTAAGGCAAATGCCTTTGTCTCCTTAACTTGAGCATTTCCTTCATTAGTCATCCTAAGAGAATCAAGAATAGATTTGGCATCATCTTCTCATACTTAGTATAAGAGATAGCATTTAGCAATATGATTCTTGCCTTATGATGGCTTTATATTCTTTCTTCTGTTGGTTGGTTATATCACTTCTGGATATATTAGCACATGCAGCATCAACTGAGTAATTGTAGCCATCGACTACCACTCCCAAAGATATACATCATAACCAAGAAAGAAAACTTTCTATTTTCTTCATTCCAGTTGTCAAACTTTTCATCATCAATGACTGGTAATTTGGCATTGTAATGATCTTTCTCTTCAGTAGTATTTTTAGCAGGAACTACCATGTTATCTCACACAAATACTAGATCGATACTAAACACTGTTAAGTGCTGATAAAAACGTTTATCATAATCAGAACCAGGCTCTGATACCCAATTGAAGGTGTGAGAAAAACACAAGAATGGGGGGGTTTGAATTAGGTTTTCCACTTTGAAAGATTTTTATGAAACTCAAACAAAGATCATAAATAAACTAACAATAGAAAGACACACGATATATCCTGGTTCACTTGATAAACTATCAAGCTAATCCAGTCCACCCCGCCAAGGTGATTTTGCCTTATACACAAGGACTTAATCCACTATAACTAAACTGATTACAACTGCACGAGCAAACTGCTGGTGACTAAAAACCTCTAAGACACACTAGTCCTAGACTTCTTAAGAATCCTGACCCAACTGGTCTCTTAAGGAATACAATGCACAAGCCAACTGCAAGTGACTAACACCACTAAGACACACTGTCTTAGTCTCCCTAAAAATTCTGACCTACCCGGTCCTTTAGGGAACGCAAACAACTATTTGCAACAAGGGTTTGTTTACAATAATTATGCTTCTCCACAAGCAAGGTAAACATACATTTTAGCTAAATCTAACTTAGAGAGAATCTACAGTAATAACATTCTTCTTCTTTGTATTATGGTGCTTTACTGTTCACTCATAAGTTTCTTCATTTCTTGAGTTCAATCTTCATATGAATCAATGTTTGTGATATTTATCTTTTTCACACTGAGTACTGCATCATGTATCACTCACTCACATCATGCGCGAGCATCCATGAGCACTTCATTCATTGAATAATCAAGTCTATATATAGCTAGAAAAAGATCTGTTGGAAAGCAGATCCATAATATCAGAGGAGTACTAGCGACTTGAAATAATGTCGTTATGTTGGGTTGAAAATCGTACACTAAAATTGTCCTTTGTACCACCAAATCAGGGTAGTGGAAAAGAACGTGCTTTATCTGTACTATGTACTATTTTCCCACGCAAACGTTTCATCTTCTTCTATTCATCAAAGGCTTCTGAATTGATTTGATTGAAGCATGATCAGAAGAATGAATCATTGGGTCTTCAGAGTCTTGAGTCTTCAGAGTCTTCAGACTTGTTCAGCCGAACCTTGTCTTCAGAGTCTTCAGAACTTCTAGTTCAGAACCCTTGGTTATCAGAATACTTAAGTCTTCAGAGTCTTCAGAACTTCGTTCAACAGAACCTTGTCTTCAGAACCTTCAGCACTTAGTCTTCAGAAGTTAACGACTCAAAAGCTATACAGGCTTCAAAAAACAGAACATCAAAGTCACGTCCAGAGATTAGATCCAAGAGACGTTACAACAGCAACATAGTGTCTTCTCATAATCTTTCTGATGCACAGTAGATTAGATTCACTTCTTGCTTCTTCACACAGAAGTGACCATAGAGAATATCAGAGTGACGTAGCACCTGGTCCTTTATCAGAGTTAGAACCTGTTTGTTTAAAGCTATCAAAATAATAAACGTTAGAGCACCATAATTGTTCTCACACAAATACTTCATTGTTATCATCAAAACATAGAGATAAGATGCAGAACCAAATCTTGTTCTTACACCAAGTTCTGAGTAGCAACCAAGACCAAGAAATGGATAATGAGATGGACAAAAGGCCATTTAAAGAAAGAGTCCTTCTCCCACCATTGCCCATCGAACTAAAGGTCGAATTGGCAAAAAGGCCAATGAAGGAGAGGGTAAACCCATCTCTGTCAACCAACAAGAAAGAAGGTAAAGAAGGAGATTGGGAAATGATAGTGGATAATTTCTCAGAGTCAGACGGAGATTTTGATGTCTTGTGCAACGTGGGTGTCACTATTTCCTGTCGAATACGTTAGGGTGACAGAAGTAACTGACGCAGAAGAGGAATATTTTGCAAAGTAGATGGGTGAGCATATGCCAGTTTGTTATTATGTGATGAATAACGACTGTGTCAAATATCAGAATGTCATTTTTGAGAAACCATATATAGGGGATGAAGATCCATCTGAAACCACTTTTCTTCAAAGCAAAAGTTGACATTTTGGTGTCAACAAAGACCTAGTCGATAGTGGCGCATCAGTTAACCTAGTGCCACATTCCTTGTTGACAAAAATAGAAAAGGTTGACACTGACCTAAGACCTAATAACATGGTACTTTCCATTTATGAAGGCAAGACACACCATACTCTGGGGGAAATTCAAGTATATTTGGTTGTCAGAACCACAGTTCGACCAACCTTGTTCATGGTCATTCCCTGCAAATCCAAATATAACGTATTGCTAAGAAGGGAATGGATACATTTTGTTGGTGTTGTCCCCTCATCTCTTCATCAAAGAATATCCATATGGAGGGAAGACGACATTGTCGAGAACGTAGAAGCAAATCAAAGATATTGCATGGCAGAAGTGATCCATGTTAGTAAAATGACTTTTGATAAGAACCTGGAAAACATTGTGCCATGCCTACCTAGGGACCAAGAATTCAGGCCCCAGGAGAATGAACTTCACTCAGTTAGGCTTTACTCAACTCATAGGGCGATGACGATGCTTACTATGTTTGAGTCGAGTGCTTGGACTAGGATTATGGCCTATGTGGCTGAAAATCAGACAAAAATGGCTCAAGAAGCCAGGTTACAAACTAAAATAGCCAACAAGTCCAAGGATATAACTAAGTCGAATGCATGGACTCGAATTGCGTCCTATTTGGCCGACAAATGAGAAAATATGGCCCAAGAGGCTAAGTTACACCATATATTGGCTAGTGAATCCAATTTGGTGAGAGTTGTAGATTACACGCTCGACCAGGGGCTCGACTGAGTCAATGATGATGAGCCTTTGGGATTTGAAAAAGATCTAATGACTTCAACTGAAAAATACAAACACATGATTCTTTGGAAGAAATCAACTTAAGGGATGGATCAATCAAAAGGTTTACTTATATCAGCGCCAAGATAGATCCAAGTTTAAAGAACCAAGTAATACAACTGTTGAAAACTATAAAGATTGCTTCACATGGGACTATAATGAAATGCTAGGCCTTAGTTGAGAGCTGGTAGAGTTGTAGTTGCCCATTCAATTAGGAAAGAAACTCATGGAGCAGTTGCCTAGAAGGATTGATCCAGTAGTCATGTCAAAGATAAAAGAAGAAATTGAAAGGCTTCTGAGAGGTAAATTCATCAGAACAACCATATATGTCAAATGGCTTGCTAATATAATTCCTATTATTAAAAAGAATAGGACATTGTAGGTATGCATAGATTTTAGAGATTTGAACAAAGTTACCCTTAAAGATGAATATCACATGTCTGTCGCAAAAATGTTTGTCGACTCGACAGCAGACCATGAATATTTAAGTATGTTACATGGCTATTCTGGGTATAATCAAATCTTCATTATTGAATATAATGTACCAATGACAACGTTTAGGTTCCCATGCGCCTTGGGAACATACGAATGGATGGTGATGCCTTTTGGATTAAAAAATGTCGGCACAACATATTAAAGGGCAATGAACCTGATTTTCCATGATTTTATAGATACCTTTATGCATATCTATATAAATGATATTGTCATCAAATCGTGATCTAAAGATGGTCACCTCGACTACCTTCGACAATCCTGGTCCATGAGACTTTCTTGGATTTGTAGTCCATAAGAAAGGAATTGAAATAAATCAAAACAAGACTAAGGCAAAACTGGAAATGAGGCATCCCTCAACCAAAAAGCAGTTGTAGTCGTTACTAGGAAAAATCAATTTCCTAAGAAGATTTATTTCCAATTTAAGTGGCAAAACCCATGTTACTCCATCTAAAAGGCGAGGAGAAGTTTATATGGGAGTTAGAGCATCAAAAGGCATTCGACGAGATAAAAGGCTACTTGACAAGAACTTCAATCCTAATACCCCAGCGAAAGGGAAGCCGGTGAAACTATACATTTATGCATAAGTGTTAACGATGGGTAGCATGTTAGCTTAAGAGGATGGAAATGGCGTCAAAAGGGCCATTTACTGTCTTAGTAGGGTATTGAATGACGCAGAAACTATATATAATGAAATAGAAAAACTATGTTTGTGCTTGTACTTGTTTTGTACCAAATTGAAACAATATATATAGACAGTTGATGTTTACATTTATTCGCATTTCGACATCATCAAGCACATGCTTTCTAAACCAATTATGCATAGTCCAATTAGGAAGTGGGTTTTAGCCCTGACTGAATATTCCCTAACATATGCACCTCTAAGGGCCATGAAAGGAAAAATTATGGCTGGCTTTATAGTCAATCACACGGTTGTCGAAACAATGCAGAATTACATAGACTTAAAGCCTTGGGACTTGTACTTCGACGGTTCAAGTCATAGAGATGGAACTGGGATTGGAGTTTTAATAGTATTACACAAAGGAATCCTGACCAGGTTCAAGTTTAGAATTGGGGACCATTGTCCTAACAATAAGGCTCAGTATAAAGCATTGATAGAAGGCCTTGAAATTCTACATGACTTGGGGGCAAAAGGAGTTGTGATCAGAGGCGACTCAGATTTAGTATTAAAGCATCTAACCAAAGAATACAGGTGTACAAAATAAAATTTGGTATCATATTCTGAAAGTGAGAAGAATACACAAGAAGTAAGGTTAAATTATGTATGCCCAAATACAGAACTCTTTTTACTTATGATTTTGAAACATCGGATTCTGAACTATGTTCAGAGTCTGATAACAGAGTGAGTAATAGCAGTTAAAGATTTACTTCCTTTTCTTAACTATGATTTGGAACCTATGATGTTAAGCTCCGGTTCTGATTCAAGTAAGAGACTGAATCAGATTAGAGTCTCACTATAGAGTTTGTTGCACAGCATAATGTAATTGCATAAGTAAATAAAGAGACACACAATATATCATGGTTCTTATCAAATGAGAGTTGTACAGTCCCTTTGCAGCATAAAAGCTTTTAACTATAATCAATCAGATTACAATTGCTTAAGCCAACAGCTCAAGACTTCCTGCTCAATCAAACTAGAATGAGACTTTCTTGCTTGAACCCTCGGTTCAAAACTTCTTGCTCAATCACACTGATCGAGATTTCCTTGCTCTGCCCTCAAGCATGAGACTTCAATGTTTAATCACATTGATTGAGACTTCCTGTTATTCCCTTAATCATGAGACTTCAATGCTCACTCACACTGATCGAGACTTCCTGCTCTGCCCTTAAGCACGAGACTTCTATTCCTAAACAACATGTTCAAGACTTCCTGCTCAATCTATCCAAAACGAGACTTACTCTGAGCATAGGGGCTAGAGTTTTCAGATTATCTTAATAGAAGAATTTGGTATTTAATCTTGTGTTTGTATGTGTGCTTCTTAGTTAAGCAGATACACAAAGGTTTACACTCTTGAGCATAATATAAATTATTTACTCCTGAGTGTATAAGAATAAAGTGTTCATTCTTCTTCTCTCCTTACACATATTTTCTTCATGTTGTGCCTTCCTGTTCTTTTGATCTTCTTGATCATATTCACATATTCTTTCTTCAAATCATATGTGAATATGTCTCACTCTACTCTTACACACTTAACCCTTTTAGTTATGTTTTCCTTTTTTGAGTGTGTTTCTCTCAACTGTGTTTTCTGTGTAACACAGTTTCTCTCAACCCTCTGTGAACTGGTATCAAATTCATGTGAACATGGCCAGGTATGCTTTAACCCATATTCATTCATCGAGATATCACTTGAATGTGTTCAATCTTCTTCTTTAATAGATGGTAAGAATATATCTATTGAAGATTAAAACTACCCTTGGTACAAGAAGTCATTGAAGGTCTTTAGCAAGAGTACAATAGAGTGAGGTGAAAAATCAGCTAGCATAAAGACATTGAGAGGAGCAGAGTTCAAAATAGTTGGAGACATAAGATCCTGACAACATTACTTTATGCTGATTGGATATAAAGTAATGTATCACTATGACATGATCTTCTTTGGATAACTTCTGACCGGAGAGTTCTTGTAGATGTTTGTTGAAGCTTGTTCAGAGTCATTGTTATCTTTATATTTAGATTCACAAATCAGAGGCTTCTTATAGAATTAGTTAAAGCATGATTAGAAGCTAAAGTATGTCTTCAGAACCTGGTTGAAGTGAGACTTCAGAGTCTTGAGATCACAGGTTCTGAGATTGCCTTAATCAGATTTTTGATCAGAACTAGTCTGGATGAATACTTTTAGAGTTAATGACTTGATGTACGGAGATGATATTGCTAACAAATTTGGGCAGGTTGGGTAGTTCTGTTAATGGAGTTAGGGCACGGTTAAGTTTCAGTTGAATTGAAGAGGAAGTTTGTTAGATGTTTAACTCTATTACAAATCCTTCTGTTAGAGTTAGTTACTTAGGCACAATTGATGAATTGAGATAGCGAAATGTTATGCCATCAGTTTAAATTAGTAAGGACTGAGTTAGTGTATTGATCCATTATGCAGCTAGTGTAATTCTTGTGATGTTAAGAATGTTAGTTGGTTAGTGAAGTATTATGGTGAGGTGAAGTTAGTTAGAGCAGTTAGATGTTGATGTTAGTTTGAATTTTATAGTTAGCTTTTTGTAATGAGTTTTGAAAGAGAAATGAATGTTAGTTATTATGCAGTTAGTGATAAATTGGTTGAAGTTAGTGATAATTCAAATTTCTGTTAGTGAATTCGAATTTCAGTTAGTTAATTGGAATTGTATTGCATTGTTAGTATGTATTAAATTCTGTTAAAAGTGAAATGACTTGCAAGTTAGATTACTATAATGCCAGATGCTTGTTATGTTGTAACTGGAATGGTGTATTGTGGTTGATTATGAGATTATGTTGAAATCAGGAACACTAGGATCATCATGAAAATGGTTTGAATTCATGTTTGTTTATAAGTTATTTGCCCTGTTAGTTATGTTAGTGAAAGATGAAGTAAAGTTAGTGATTTGGATGTCATGTACGTGTTAGCATTTCGGGACTGTTTGAATGTTAGTGTAATGTTGAAATCATGATACTGTTAGTAACACTTGATTGTGATGTTAGGAGGTTAATCATGGCAAATGAGTTAGTAATATATGGTTAATGAATGCAACTGTAATGCTATGTGAATTGGAGTCTTTTTCTAGCTTGTTTAAAGTTGGACTAATTAAAACATGTTAGAATTGGTTTAATTGAAGGTTAGTGTGATTAGTAACATTAGCTAGAAAAAAAAGAATGACATGGGAGTGAGTTAAATGTTGGAATGGTTATTCATGTTAAGGCAACTGTTAAGCCAAAATAGACTTATTAATTTATGGCTCCCATAACTAGGACCTAGTTGGATTCTTAAAGTGTGCCTAAACTGTTATTAAAAACAAATGAAGAATTGTTTGAGGAATCTGCATCTGATGATTAAACTCTGGCTCTGAAGACCACTTTTGAAGACTCTGCCTCTAATGGAGATCCAGACTTTGAAGAAGTCAACTTTGAAGAAAGTCATCCTCTAGTGACCCAGACTCTGAAGCTTCACAAGTCAAAGAAGAGGACTCTGGTGTGATCAGCCTCTAAAGACTGGAGTCTGAAGGAAAGTCAGCCTCTGAAGCAGAAGCTCTTCTACCAAGGCAACTCTAACAGACCTAGAGACCTTTTTATCACGTGAAGACTTAAGGAAAATCTCTTCCTTGGTGCCTGAGCTTCAACTTTGAAGAAAGTCATCCTTGTTGATGTGTCTAATCAAGTACAAAGCTAGACCAACCTATTTAGTGAAAGGCTCCCCACAAGACTCTGAACATTGACATTCAAAGAGAAGATACTTTGTCAAATTTATTAGGCTTAGAACATCTTAACATTCTGAATATTTTAGAAGTTCTTAAGTCTTAGAGTCTTTTTAAGTTGAATTTTTCTACACCTCTGATTATATATTAAGTGTAATTGTTACCTAATCACTTAACAATTTGTTTAGAGTCAGAAGTCTCTTACTTTAGTGCTTGAGCATTTGAAGTTTTAAGCTTGTGTGCTTAAGCAAGAAAGTCTTTAACTTGTGTGCTAGAGCAAGGAAGTCTTAGACTTGTGGGTCTGAGAAAGGAAGTCTTTTACTTGTGTGTGTAAAGGAAGTCTCTTACTGTTGAGCTTGAGTATTTGTAATCATATTTGGTTATAGTGGAAATCCCTTGAAAAGCAAGGGGACTGGATTACTCTCAGATTGTGAGAGGAACCATGATAACTGTTTGTGTATTGTGCTTTACTTTACTTGCTTCTGAACATTATTCTGCTACTATCACTTACTTATCTCTGAATCATATTCTGTTGTAGAATCTAATAAAGACTTTTAATGGTTCAGACTATGAGTGATTATGAAGTCAGACTCTGAACTACAAGTTCTAACTCTGATTAAGATCAATCAGAAGCTGTAGCAGAAAAAAGGTGAAAAAGCCAACACAATTCAACCCCATTTCTTGTGTTTTTCTCACCTTCATACGCAAGCGAGAAACAAATCTCTGAAGAAATATAGTTGCCTACCAGTTTCTTATTTATATAAATAAAGTTCTTTTCCATTTGATTTACTTTTAATTGTTTTTATTTCCTATTCAAGTCACTAATTTCGATCTAGTCGAAATCATCTAATACAATTACTTTCAAACCATAAAAATCTTTATAAAAATAGTCAACATTCAATGCAAGTATTCCGACAACATTAATGCACACTTTCTTTTCCCAAAAACTTAGCACAAACTTGCCCTAAGATTAATTAGTTTGATCGTTCAGGCAATAAATTTAAAACTAAGTGATTGTTTACCAAATACACAGGTGAACGCCAACCTAATTCCAACCATAACCTGGATCTTAATGATAAAACTTGTATAAGGTAACCATCCAGAGTTACTCTTTTAGCACTTGAACATGTAGCAAATTATACCATAAGTCCAATGTACTTAATAATTCTGAGTTAGCTGTCACATGCCTACTACAACTTCTTTCAGAAGTTCATCACAATTTCCCCTTCTTAGAAATAACACATGGGTTACAAGGTGATGCACAATGTGAGAGAAAGTTCCTTATCTCCAATTGAATTAACAAGGAAACTTGCAATTACAATTGTGAGATTAAAATTGAGAGAGTCACCAGAAGAGTTTATAGTGTAGGTTTTTCCAAAAATGGGTAATCTACACAAAACCCTAAATTCCTCTATGGTGAAACTAATCTTATTTTCGTCAACTTTTGATACGATAAACATGTCTTCATATTTGAGGTTTGCATAGAAAATTTTAATGAGTCTTGGATACACTAGTTCTGGTTTTGAAACGAAGAATTCTCTGAGCATCCCTTGACAAACATTCTTATAGGGGTGAAATCTTTAAGAAACTTTTCATCCATGTAAGCAGATTTAAGCACTTTTTGGTTGGAGAAACCTTTTTCTTCTTGAAATATGGATGAAGAAGCCTTTGAAGGAGAGACTGTTAAAAAAGGATTTCAAGCACGAGGAATCTTCGTTCAAGCCATATTGATGACAATAATAACAAAGAATAGACACTTACACACAAAGAAGATATGAGAGAAAAGACTAGGATGACTAAAAAGGAAAGGAGTGTGTACCTTTATATAGCTTTTTCAAAGTATGTTCGAATCTATTTTTGACGAGATAAATCATTGAAAATTAGAAGGATTTGGCCTAGAAAATATTGATATGAAAAACTTGCCAAAACGCGCATAAAATGTTATCATACATGTTATAAATCCATTATGTACGCGTATAAAATATTTTCAGGTAATTTATAAAAAAGAAAGAGGCTTCAAAAACGTTTGAGTGTGTGTGAGAGAGTTACCTCAATAGTCTTAAGAGTCACTCTTATACCTTTACAATATACTAATCACTCCAACAAGTGTTTAAACATATAACTAGGCAAAACTTCACACTTCCTCCCTTTCACAACCTTGAAGCTTCAAATCCCTTTGTTAGATTCATCATTGACTTAACACTTCATATAGAACTTTGAATCTTCATAACTTACGAGGATTGATTAGACTTGAGATACCTTATTGATCAAATGTCATCATTAAAGATAGTTGGATGTTGCCTTAAAGGACATCACCAAATGTTGTTTAACCTTAAGCGTTGCCATCATTTGAAAGGGTTTGTCCTTGATCTCACAAAGAACATCTTGACGGATAAAGACTTCACTAAAATGTTGTTTGATATAAAGTGTTGGCACTACAAAAATCATTATGATCAAACATCAATTATAAATAGTTGTACCTGCAATAACATAAATCCACACTTTTTATCTAATCAATAAAATATAAAGAATCGATAATCAAACACAGTCCCACTGGAACAATCAGTTTTATCATGCAATATATATCAAACACTTGCGAGATATCATTGATACCTGAAAACACTCTGACACTCAAGTAAGTGATCGTCAATGATAAAAGGTATTTTAGAGGTTGAGTTTGTGTACCTTAATTTGACATCTTACTTACATTTTTATGGCAAGGTCTTAGGTTTTCAAGGTCCTATAACACTCTATATGTAGCAACTGTATAAGAAAGGACAATTGTCAGAAAATTATTCATTTCGTAATATAACTTTTCTCCTTAATTTATTTATTCATTTTGTGATATAACTTTTTTCCTTAATTTATTTTCCCTGATCAAGTGTTCTTTTTAGGGAAGGACCATGTTTGATCCTAAGGTTCTACAACCTTCCTTAGAACCATAGAATCATAATAAGAAAAATGACTTTCTCGATCAGACTATTCTAATGATATAAATATTCTATTTTGTATTAATACAAGTAACGTCTTAGAATCTCACACTTGACTAAACAATGCAATTAGAAGTAAACAAAATTTGATGATTCAAATTTCCATAATAAATCGCATTAGATTCATTTGTAAAAAAACAAAATTTTCTTAAATGAATCATTATTATTTTTTTCATTAATAAGAAACCAATGTTCAAAAAAGAGCAACTTATATGTAAAATTAAAAAAAATAAAAGAAAAGAGTATTATCCCCGAGCATTATGCTTCGTTACATATGTTCGTTGTAGTCGAAATTCAAAGAGGCTTGCGCTTGGAAACCCTAACCCTAAGGGGTCGGGAAGAGAGAGACACACACAATGTCAGTCAGGTTAAGGAATAGCAATAGGAATGATTACAAACTACTCCGATTACGAGATGCTAATTCTTGTATCAATCAGAGAGTTAACATCATCGCCATTGTTCTTGAGTTTGGTCTCCCCAAGACAACCAGAGGCACTGGTATTTTTCATCTTTTTCATTTTTCACTGGCAATGATGATAAAAAAGGCCGGTCTTACGGCTGCCGTTTACTTACTTCAATGGTAGTAGATTGATTAATGCTTTCGTGAAAGTGTTTTCTGAGCCAGTGTTTCATTCCATGTCTTTATGATTTTTATTGAATACTTTGATTTAGGTAAAAAAAAATATGTTTTTTTTATCAATTTAGGGCTAAGTATGTATCTCCATGTTATAATTTGATGCTGCTTGAATAATGTCTGCAGATCAGTGTTGTACTCTAAGATTGATCGACGAAACACATCACCAAACTGGTATGGCTGTTAATATTTTTACTGAAAATGCTGAAAGCCTTCCCCATGTTGCTGCTGCCGGAGATATAATTCAGCTTTGTAATGTTACGGTAGAATCTGTGTTTAACTGTTTAGGCTTAGTTTTCTGGACTTATCTGGCTTTTTATATAATCATGTATGCATCCCTTAAAAGATATGTATTAAGATGATTTTAAAAAGCTTAAAATGCATTGAAATCAACTCCAGGCTTCTATGCTCATTTGTGTAGTGGTGCACATGTTGTCTCTACACATGCTTTTTTCTTTTTTTTTTGTAAGGATGAACTTATGGTTTTTCCTATTTCAAAACCCTTTTCCCGTCTTTCGCAGTTAAGGACGCATATTAAGGAAGTAAATGCTGTTTTCTACAAAAACTCTTCCTCTTTTGCCTTATTTAGAGGGAATGGTGATGATGATGATTTTGTCCCTTATCAAGTTTATTCAAAAGTTTTCCTCAGAGACGAGGACAAAATGCGCATAAACATGCTTCGAAAATGGTTGGTCAATTTTCATATTCCTGCAGGTATTGTAGGATTTTAGCTTTTGATGTAACTTGAATTCATTTTCTTTAGTTATTAATTTTCTTATCAGTGCGACCAGAAATAAATACACTGCAACAGGTGAATTTGAGAGTCACCTTTCCTCTCTTGACAAGAAATCGATCTGTGCCTAGCCAACTCTTCTAACTGTACCCCTTATGTATTGGAGATGGTTGCAATTTAGTTAAGTTTCCCCCGCCTACCTAGTACCAACCTAATTTGACCCCTCACATAGACTCTCATTATTACCGAGTTTGGTCAGAATTAGGAATCAGGGAGGTTTTATAACTCTTATCATGCAATGGAATTTAAGCCTTGGTTGATTCTGGCCGAAGTTAGTTGGTGTTAGCTCAACCAAGAATTACCTTACCTCTAAAGAAATCAGTATATATTTGAGGAGTTTTGGCTTAGGTGGTTTTTATTTTTTATTTATTTATTGGCAGCTTCATCATATATTTTTGATGTATATTTCAAGGTTTTTAAATGTTGTGTTGTGTAGAGTCAAGTGATTTTCCTATGCTAAGAGAAATCAAAGAAGGTCACTTTAATTTGTCCGGCAAGGTAATTCAGTTGGAATTGGTTTTGATATTATTATGAGTTTTAAGACCCTTGGATAAATTTTAAGTAAAATATGTAGAATGTAATTTTTTACTTTTAGTTGTTACCTTTCCAAGGTTCTGATCCTTCATGCCTTTTGTTGCATCTTAAGATACTTCATTGCTGGGAGGCTTTGAAAGATAATTGGTTTGTCTATGTTTGGGACGGTACAGATACCCCGCCAAATGCCATAACTTCAATGTAAGTTGATGTAAAATTACTTTTACATTGTCAGTTCAACTCCCCTCTGAATGCATGTAGTACAGGGTTTGGATAAATTGTATTGAAAGTAAATATGGTCTGGATAAAATTGTATACTTTTCAAACGCTGGTTACTTGACATAGGGATTTGATTGAGATTAAAGGTGTTCTCTTACCTCAGGAATTAGATTTGAAAAGAAATAGAAAATTTGGTAAAAGTTCAGAAGATGAGTTTGTGCTGATATGGCCATGGATTTTGCACATGAGTTTCTTTTTTACCGGATTTTGCTAAGAGTTGTATAGATATGATCACAAGGGCATCATCTATAACCATTTATCTTGAGATTGGAATGTTTCTTTTTTCACTTAACGAGTTTTGGCCCTGCTTGGTGTGGTGTTTGTGAAGAGCATATAAATTTACGTTAGCATCGGAATTTGATATGCTTGCTGATGAAATGCAGGCTGGAAGATGAAATTAATCATCCACTTCCATTACAATTGGAATCTCTGCCTTTGCCAAGAGATGTACTATGTACTCTGCCTACTGTTGGCTCCATCTTGAGGATTGCTTTTGAACTACCCATAGAGAAAAATCATCTCAATGTTCTTAAAAGTGGTAAATGGGCCCAGTTTATCAACATACGTCTCAAAGTGTATGCAGGGCTGTGGTATGGTGTATTTACCTCACATTCAAAGCTTCGACATACACCAAATGAAGACCGTCTCATTACAGAACGTCAAAGGTGGTTACCAAATTAGTGGAGTCATAATATATGGTTTGGATAGATTGGGTCAGTTAACCATTATATTTTCATTATGTTTGCGTTGAGCCAGGTTGTATGATGACCGCATATTGTTGAAATCAGGAAACATGCCTATTGGAAGCATGCCTCAGTTCATTGACAGCTTACCCGAGTCTTTACGTATTACAAGTAATAATTCGTTCGTTACACTTTTACTAGGCTCTTATATAATGGCTCAAATTTTTGCTTTCCTTACGGGATACCCAACTATGTTTGACCCTTACAGAGGTTAATCACGATCGTGTGCGGCATCTTACTTTAATGGATGTACTCACTCATTCAGAGGTACTAGACTGCGTTTTCTTCACTTTTAGCATCCAGCTCTGCATCGATCAATATTATGTGCCATCTCAAAACATTATTGCTTTTTTATCTAGTAATTTATTTCATTTATTGAAGGTGACAGCTAAGTTTAAGTGTGTTGTTCGAGTGGTAGCAGCAGCACCGTACCAAGCTGAAAAGTTCTGCACGCCTGCTGGGAAGTATATGATGAGACTGACCCTAGAGGATCCAACAGCTAGAATCCATGCTTTTGTAGTTGATGAAGATGGGGTCAGAACAAATTTTAACTTCATAACATTTAGGATAGTTGGCATCAATATTTTTCTAATGATTTATTATTTATCTGTTAATTAGTGTGTGGTTGATCCTTTTTCTGATGTTATATATGCATGACAGGAGACTCTTTTTGATGGTTATCCCGACACTGCAAATGTGAAAAGGAAGTTGAACAGATTACTTGGAATAACTGAATGTGATGATAGTGTTGTGGTAAATGATAGGCCAAGAAATCCACCATGGGTGAGTGTTTGTATTAAATCATACTATGTCTCAAAAACAGATGTATGGGGAAGTAGAAACTTTAGAATATTTGACACCAAAATAGTGGATGGCCCTTGATATGGTGATGTAGAAAACCATTTTTTGTCTGTCTGTCTCTCCCTTTTGCAAGACAGAATGACTTTGGATGAACATTATGTAGCAAATTAGAAGAGATGCATCTATGTCATGGAGAGATAGAATATGTACATAATGTACGCAACCTCTCTTTTGCTTTTTGTCAAGGCTGTATATTTTGACTGTAAATAAATCATGTGTAATTCACTATGGTCGGTATTTGTTGGATCATAGTAGGTGACAAAATGTATGTTTTATTTTATGATACACCTACTTATATTTACCTTTTAATTTTTGTTTATGATTTTAAATTGTTTTGAGTGTTCTTTCTACCCAATAATTTATAACCAAATCTTTTATAATTAGTTCACCCAATCAGTTTTTAATAATGTATTGTTGGTATGTGAATATGCCACATCAATTTTCCCAAATCATTTGTAAGGCTTTAAAATTTACCTGAGTTGTGCATTTCACAACAGCATATTATTGGATTGATAGCAACCTTTTCTCAATTGCTTATGTAAATTCTTGAATCTTTCACTGATCATGCTCATACATTTTTTTGGGTAATGGGTGCCACTTAAGACTGTTTATAGTTTGGTTCAAAAGAAAAAGTGAACTGTCACAACAGTTCAATTAACTGAACCCCAAATATTAATACTTTGTCCCAAACTGAAATAAACTGAACCCCAAATATTATTACTTTGTTCCAAACTGAAATAAACTGAACCCCAAATATTAATACTATGTTCCAAACTCATATAACAGTTCAACGAACTAGTTCAGGATTTTAACCCCGACTGAATCTGAAATGATCCAATGTTGTTTTTATCATTCAGTCTTTCCTCATTCAGGTTGTTTACTCCTCTTCTATTCTATTGATATATATTTTTTTCTCATTCATTTTCACTTCTCTCTCTAAAGCTATCTTCTAGATTCTGTTTTCTCTCGCAACTATTAATGAAGCAATTGATAGTTGGCTATCACCGAGTTGCAGTTGTCATGGCAAGTGGAACCAGTTTGGCCGGAAGTGTTGGCAAAGATCTTCTGTTACTCTTCATTTAAAAAATTAATTTAATTCTCCTTACATAATTATTGTACTTCGATCTTCAGTTTGTGAGAGAACATTTTATTTTGGGTAATATTGAGATACGAAACTGAACTAGAGATTAATGAGTAGGGTTCTGTTTGTATACTATTGAAATAGGTTCGGTTAGTTTCAACTTTCAAGTTTCATTACCGTGCCAGTGTCTCCCTCAACAATAGCCTTGTGGTGATCAGAAAGATGAAAATTGAAACTTGGTTATTTTTATTAAAAAAGTAAAATAGGTATAATACTAATTGAGAACCAGTGTTCTTTCATTACCCAATCACAAAGTTCAAGCAAGAGCAAGATCACTTCATTCGTAACAGACACAGTACAATGAGAAGATTATTTATGGTGTGTACTATTTCTCTATAAAGTTGTTCAAATAATCCCATACAGAAAAACTTGGACAACACTGAATGCATCTTTACTGTAATACTTTAGTTCTCAATTCTCATTTCATGGTTGGTTAAGTGATCAAGTGGAGAAGCGTGTTCCCTGTTCCTACCTTACAAAATAAATATCGAATATAAACAAATTCACTTATGCCCACCACTGTAAGTTCTCTATGGTACAATTTGGCCTAAAGTTATAAACATGTTTCTATCTCATGAGTGCTGGCATTCCAAGCTCGTTAGGGAGATTTGGCTGAGCGACCTCGCCAACCACAACTGCAGCTTGCCGTCTTTGCCTCTCGCGCAGATACAACACAGTTAGGAGGCATGCAAAGAGGGTTAGAATTGTGGCATTTCCCTCCTCCAAAAGCACATTCTCCACCCAGGCTTCTAATTTTGGATAGACATCCGGCAAAGAATCAATTATGTGAACCTGAAAAAAATAAGCACATTGCAATCAGGAACTAGATGTGTGAAAACTGAAATGTTGTTCAGAAAGAATAACACAACAAAAGGAATCAACTTAAGGGCGCGTCAGGTTAAAGACAACAATCATGCAAGACCATGATTCATTTTCTTTCACTATTGGAATTTTTCAATAAGCCAAACACTCCAAGAAGTGTTCATACAAAAATGACTGAGGTGCGTTAATAAGAAGAGTGAAATTATTTCAGTATTTTTACACCACAACGTTAAAAACTTCATCAAACATGTGAGTTACTGTCCCCTACATTAGGGAATATGATGTGGCATATTCACATACCAAAAATACAAGTTATGCTAAAGAAATGCAAACTGTTAGATTAGCCATTTAAATAGATCATTAAGTAATTGAGACAGAATATCATATCGCCACCTATGAACTAAACGAACAAAAATTACATCAGGTAACCATGACAGCATAACAAGAAAAGTATCATCAGATTTGAACATTGTCAAATATCACTTACTGGTTGTTACTAAGCACATGCAGTATTGCAGCAGGTAAACCAAGAAACTCACCAATATACTGTCAGCATGGTTCATCCGAACCCACAGGCTCGTAAGTGCCAGTGTAACTGGCAACTTAGCTGCAGGATCATGCGCTAAAGCTTCATCATAGTAACGCTTGGCTAGATGCAGGTCAAGGGGAAGTCCTTGGCCATGCTCATGCATGTACCCAAGATTGAACATGGCCTGTGCATTAGATTGCGATTTGGCATGCATGTAAGCCTCAGCAGCTCGGTCATAATCCCTGACAGTTCCCTGAGATAACAGAGAGAAACACAAGAAAATGAAGTTAGATAGTAGGTAAAGAGTGCACCATGGCTTAAATTGAATGTTCAAAGCAAACACGTGCTTAATTCATTTCAAAATCACATACCCGGCCATAGTAATATGCGTCTCCAATTAGTAAAGCAGCATGTTCGTTACCCTGCTCAGAAGCTTGCCACCACAAAGAATGTGCCCGCTGATGCCTTTCTGTGTCAGTGCAAAGTCCAGATTCACCCATGCACATGCTTCGTTCTCCATATTTATCAAGAATCCAAGCAGCATTACTTTGTGCCACCTCATAGCCCATCTCAGCCATTCTCGAATACAACATATATGCCTTGCCAACATCACCTTTTAAGTATGCTTCCAGTGCCCATCTGGACAAAGAGCTCCATGGACCTCGTTCTGCAACTAATTTGTACAAGGCAGTAGCCTAAGGCCACAAATTCAAACTTGTTAGCATGTAAATTTGTTGGCAGAGACTTGTATTTGATATAATAATCATTAGGGAGCGAAAAGCATAACAATTCATTATATTTAATTCAAGGATAACACTCAGATTCAATAATGACCACCATACTTATATTCAAATGGATAATGTGATACAAACCAGATAAAACACATACAATATAACAGCAAACATTGAATTAATGGAAAACAACTGATATATTGTGGGACAAGGTTGCGGAACATCAGCAAACTTTTTGAATTGATAGAATTGTCTCTAATGAGAAGCCATGCTTTTTATGATGATGGCAACAGGGGAGAAGAGACTGAATCAGTTAGCATTAGACAAAAAGTTAATTAAAGCTTATAAATTGTTTTACAATTGCATAGAGTCAATACTTATTTTAGTTCTTTTAATAGTGATTTTGTTGATATTCAATCAGAGATTAAAATATATTATGAAAATTGTGACCATCATAGTTTTATATCAATGCCTCTTTTTTACTAGTATTCTTACATTACAATTTTTCTATAAATTTTGTCAATGTATCTAGGGCGTACAGTATCCTAAATTTCAAAAGTTCCAAGTATCCATATTGCACCCGCACTCTCGTACTATATATTCGGACATCATAGGCTATGCTTGTCCATTCATAACAACTTACTAATTTCCAAAATACGTTTCTCCATTTCTCAGCACCTAGCCTAATGATACATGTAATTCATGTTTCATGTAACTACGCTCTTCTTAGCATTCTCTATCTGCCAGCTCAGACACTCACCCCTCTCCCCCTCTTCTTGTGGTGTAAACTTTCCAGGTCTTTGGGCCGTTTCCTACTGGGTTCAGGTCCAATCTAAATTATATTCGGCCCTATCATTACACATAATCTTAAATGGTGTCAACTGTCGACTGTGTGCGCGCACGAACGCGTGGGAGAGAGTCAGTGACCTTGTAGAATAAACCACTGGCAGGAACCAGGTATATCAAAGGCAGAATTACATGGTGGATTAGTTAGTACTCTGATAAAACAGAGTGTTGTGGATGTATTAAGACTAGTGAAATAGCAATGGAAATGTAGACGAGCTCCTTGCGGAAGGAAATAGAAAAAAAACAATGGCAAGAAAGCTTCACAAGACAGAGACCTCAGCTCTACTTTACAGCAGTCCCCAGAGAAATCCCCACTATGTTACAGCTATTCTTCAAATAATCATTCCCCATTTCCTAATACTCCTCCCACACAAGTTTCACGCATAGTTCCTCCTCTCCTGCGCTGCCATGTGTCAGAGAGACAGACCTCAACTCTATATTACAGCAGTCCCCAGTGGAGTCTTTCCTACCGCCATTCTGTTACAACTATCCTTCAAATAATCATTCCACATTTCCTACCGCTCCTCCCACACACAATTCACACTTATTTCCCTTCTCTCATATGCTGCCACGTGTCAGATATGTTACATTCACTTTGTTCCCCATTATTCCATCCTTAGCTAATGAAAGGCCTTTCCCTTGCCCAAACATGGGCTGACCACAATCTTTTATCCCATCACCCACAATTGGGACCTCTTCTACATTTTCTTTTGCTTGTATTACAAGGATACAAGCAAAATTCAAGGTACCCGGAGCTTATCAGTAATGTCAATAATATGCCCCGTTTTACAAAAAAAATCAAGTATTGAAATACGACACCCTATGTCATCAATAATGTATAGATTAAACTACAACTAAAAAATTATTAATAGCATGGAATTCTTCAAGCATTCTAACACAAGTAGTTGGTATCCCTTTCAGACTAGTAGTTGACTAGTTGCTCAATTTCTTCTGTCAGGACCCCTTGGGTGCTTTCAATTTCTTCTGGTATAAACCTTTTAGATCCTAGGCTTTTGGTTGGAGCTACTGATCAATTGGCTTTGAAATTCATCTTCATATTTGGGTCTAACAGTTATCTAATGATTCTATATTTTAGAATATTATGGTAGTTTCAGCCTATATTATATAAATGATGTATTCTCAAAAAAGCAAAAGGCAGATTTCTATATATTAGTGTAGCGCTATTTGATCCTTTTTCGACAAACTATATATAATAATTATAAACATATATTAAATATAAAATTAAAAATAACTCAACCCATAAAATATTCATAAATCAAAGCACAAAGCTTAGTAAAAAAACGCTCAAAAACCAACAAGTTTTAATCAAAGTTCTTAATTAACATCAACAAGTCTTAATTTGATTGAAAAACCCAAAATTGGTAATTTCGGTTTTTCAGAGGAGAAAAGAATAGCGCGCCAGAAACTGCTCCGCTATCCCGCTATTTACCCTATAGCGGCCGCTGTAGTGTTCTACACCGCTAAGGCTCTTCCCATAGCGGCCGGCCTCCGCTTCGCTGTCCCGCTATAGCGCCGCTATTGACTATTTTGGGTGGTAAGGTACTAATCATTTCAATTTGTATGTAAATAAAGTCTTGCATCTAGACTAAATTCAATACAATACTTTTGTCATAGTCATGAATCCCAAATTATGATCTAAGCTTTTCAATCAATTACATTCTTCTATTGCAAGCTTATTAATATAAAACACAGAGATGAGAATCATATTGTCATCAGGCTCTTACCTAAATTAATCGACAGTTTTTCATCAGCACTTGCATTAAAAATAAAACAAATGAAGAATCAACTTACCAATGGAACGTTCTTCTTGAAGCCAACACCAAGATGAAAAATCTTTGCAAGCTGGTAGAAAGCCTTCGGTTGACCGTTGTTGGCAGCCACTATAAAATATTTACAGGCCAACTTCACATCTCTTTTCACTCCAATCCCCTTGAGATACATGACACCTAGGTTATAATGGCCACCAACCTCTTCATTATCAGCAGCCTTTTCAAAATACTCTTTTGCCTGTAATTCACAAAAGATATCATAAATTAAGCATAGACATATATAGACACAAAATTTTTAACACAAAAAAGGCAAAGATGATCATACTTTAGTGTAATTTTTGCTGTCGACTCCATAGCCTTTGACATACAAATAACCAATCCCATTATAAGCAGAGTAAAGGTGATGCTTAGATGCAAGAGTAAGCCATTCAAAGGCTTTTGTATAGTTTCTCTCAACACCTGCTCCCCTCGCATATATCTCTCCCAGAAGTTCCATAGAGCGGGGCTCTCCCTTCTCCACTGCCTTCAAGAACCACGAAAGTGCCTTAGAATGGTCGCGCCTCAATCCCCGTAGCCCGAAGTAGTAAAAGAGGCCCACTTTGTACATAGCAGCTGCATTCCCTTTCTGTGCCTGATACTCGAGAATCTGAAAGTCCTCATCCTCTTCCCCTTTAGATTTTCTGAGTGCCTCTTTGTTCTCTTCAGCTCCATTGTGCAACCTAATAGGTTCAATCACCGGAGAATCTTTCGAAATCAGAAAACCATTAACAGCCACTTCTGCTAATTCAGCATAAAGCTTAACCGATTTATCAAACATCTGCCACCATTCCAACACAAACATCATTATCAAAAACCCTAACATTATAATAGATTTTAGAAGTTCATAAATAAGAATTGAAGTGAACTCACATCTTGACGAGTATAGGTATAAGCAAGAGCCATTTTGGATTGCATATTTCCACCCTCCGAAGCAAAATGATGATAAACAAATGCTTTCTGTTTGCTCCTCTCTCTCAAAAGCCCCATTCCCCACAAAAACCCTAACACCGATTGTGCCGCCGGGTAACCAGATTCTGCCGCCGTCTCAATCTCACCGGAGCCTTCTTCAATCAACCTCGCATCCCCGGTCATAAGCTTGGTCACGGCGGAGTAATAGAGCGCCTCCGTATCGGATTGAGGTTGGGGTTGTGGCTCGGTGGAGGATGGCTCGAAGATTTGGCGCCATGATCCAGGGTCGAGATCCTCTTCGGACTTGTGAGAGTCGGAGTCGCCGAACTCGTCCCACTCGGGGGAGGAATCGGGATCGGAAGGGAGTTCGTCTTTGAAGTCTTCTTGGGAGAGGACGAGGACGTAGGGGCGGGCGGTGACGGAGAGGGTGAGGAAAGAGAAACTG
This sequence comes from Lathyrus tuberosus, assembly GCA_022829125.1. NCBI lineage: Eukaryota > Viridiplantae > Streptophyta > Magnoliopsida > Fabales > Fabaceae > Lathyrus > Lathyrus tuberosus. The sequence continues at coordinate 710,266 of JALAZF010000951.1, read as the reverse complement.
AGAAGAGAGAGAAAGAACTTGGCGGTGGGCATTGCAGTGTTGAAAATCAAATTCACAGCAATGGAAGAAATTGAGAATAATGAGAGGAAGAAGGAGAAGGACAGTAAATGTAAATTGTTGAAATGTGGAGGGTATGAGCATGACACGCTGTTTTGCGTTATTCTGACCAATAGAAAACATACAACTCAGCATCGTTGTTTAATTAGTCTTCACTCAAGTAAGACGAAATGCATGTTATCTACTAGGGGTGGACAAGAACCGTCCACCCGGGCCAGCCCAAGGAAAACCGAAAAAAAAATTGAAATTGGGCGGATAAATTCAACCCAACGGGTCAGGCGGTTGCTAAATTCGGTTTTGAGGGGGGTAATATGGGCGGGTTGGGTACTAAAAGTTGACCCACGGGTACCCTGACCCGCCCAAGTGTAGGGGAAAAAGTGTCTTATTTTGTAAGTGGAAAGGGTAATCACTCAAAATCAATATTCATTTCCAGAATTCCACTTTTCTTTCCTTGCTCGTTTTCTCTCTTAACACAAAAAGAAACCCTAGCAGACCTCCACCGTCCCCCCCTTTTTCTCACCGATTCGCTCACTTGCTCGTTAACTCACATCTCTGACTCTTATTTTCCATCAATCCGTTTCATTTCTTTTCTAACTCATCTTTGTGATTTCTTATGAAGGTTTGAAGAGTTTTGGACATTTGAATCAAAGGTGACATCGAAAGTTTGAAGACTTTTTCATCTAAAGGTTTGAACATTTTCTTTTGATTGTTTTGCTTAGTATGATTTTGTGGCTTGTAATTTCTATCTGTTTCTTACCAAAGTTCTGATCTTTTTAGTGTTAGGAATAGCTAAAGATTTGAATGGAAGTTTGAATCCAAGCTGAAAGCTTTTTGGTGATAGGGATAGCAAAAGGTTTGAAGACTTTTTTGGATTGTTTTTGTTTTGTATTATTTTCTCTGTTGTGTTTTCATGTCTAATATCTTCACTTCTACTGTTAGGTTGGGATTGAGCTAGAAATAAATTTTGACGAACAAGCTTCTAATCTTGTTGAGCAGTGTGGAAAATCAGCTAATAAGTATTGTTTTGATTTGGATAGATGGATCAAGGTCAAAGTGGCAGTCAAAGTGGAGGGCAATTTAACTGTAAGTCATAGATTATATTTGATTAATTGACGTCTAACTGCTGATTTATTGTTTGATACTTTATTGTTTAGGCAGTCAAATTGGATAATCTATTATTTGATACTTGTGTTGTGATTTATTGCTGTAATTTATTGTTTGAGATACTTGTGTTGTGATTTATTGTTTTAGATAGTTTGTGTTGTGATTTATTGTTGGATAGTTTGTGTTGTGATTTATTGTTTGAGAAACTTATGTTGTGAATCATAAGCAGTACTATATGACTTTGTGTTGTGTTGTGATTTTTTGTTTCAGAAACTTGTGTTGTGAATCATAAACTTATGTGAGTGAAGGATGTGTTGTGAATCATAAGCAGTAACTTATGTTTTAGATAGTTTGTGTGGCAAAAAGAGACTTAATGGACATGTTGTGCTGCTAGGCTCAGTTATATGTGTTTTGTCCAAAACCAAATGTGCTTATGTGTCTCACTAGGATGTTGTTCAAAAATTTGTACTACATTATGAAACTTTGTTAAAATATCAGCTTTGAATTTGATTGGTTTATTTAATATAATGCATATTGCTAATCTAATACATAATGGAATTATGGAACTATATTGAATGTGCTACTCTGAAGACATTGGTTTTGTCTAAAGTACAGTTTGCCACTGGTTGTCTCAATTGTGGTTTGGCATTTAGCTTGTCTTGGTTGCAGTTTTACAGTGGTTTTATCTCAGTTGCGCTGTTGCACCAGTTGCAGTTTTGCAATGGATGTTACAGTTGCGATTTAATACTGGTTTTGTCTCAAGTGAGGTTTGCCACCATTTTATTTGTTCCATGGAGTCGTTTTTGTCCCAGCCACAATACGGTCTGAACTATGTTCTCTACCTATTTTAAATATCAAATTATATTATTAGGTTTTCAAAGGGTGCATTTGTAACAAGCTTAAGCATAAGTCTTAGCTCAAGAGTGAGTGTTACGAAATATGGCAATATCTTCTAATGATTAATACGTTTTAACAAATCTATTTTTATCAATGTTTTTAATGATTAATACGTTTTAACAAATCTATTTTTATTTAAAGAATTTGTCATTACATTTATGGTAAAGTTACGTTTTATTTTTTATTTGAGAAAATTATATATAATTTTGATTTTAATATATTATCTATTTTCGTTTGGATGAACTGTAACTTATTTTCGTTTAGAGTGTAACTTATGTGAACCTGTAACTTATGTGAACCTGTAATAGATGAACTGCAGTGCACTAATGAATCTTCCTACCTGTAACTTATGTGAACCTGTAACTTATCTATAACATGAACCACAGTGCAGTGCAGTGATTCTTTACCACACAGTCAAAGTGAACCTGTAACTTATGTGAATGCTTATATTTGCATTCTTATATGAACCTGGTTTGTTGATACTCAACCTATTTAATTGTCTTTCTGTGATGGTTTATTGATTATGGCTCCTTCATTTTTCAGTGATGGGTCAACCTAATCAAACTATACCTACTCAATTTGTCATGAATGAAGTTGGTTCAGCAACTACAACTGAAGTTGTTGGACCTGAATTAGTTAATACTCAACCTTCAAAGAAAAGGAAAGCTAGTACAAGTGGTTCTAGGCAATCGTCTGCTTGCTGGGAACACTTTATTAGATTACTGGACGACTTAGTTGATACACCAACTGCAGCTTGTAAACACTGCCACAAAAAATACTTATGTGACCCTAGGACTCATGACACCACTAACATGAACCATCACATTTTAAAATGTGCAAAGAAGCCTAGAACCACTGATCCCACCCAAACTATTCTTACATACCCATCTGTAGAAGGATCTAGTTTGGGTCATGTTAGCTCCAAATTTGACAAACAAGCTTGTAGAAAATCTTTGTCAATTTTTGTGGTTCTAGATGAACAACCATTTAGTGCAGTTGAGGGCAAAGGTTTTAAGTATTATTCTAAAGTGATGCAGCCCCAGTTTACCATTCCATCTAGGCGTACAGTAGCTAGAGACTGTTTTCAGCTACACTTGGATGAGAAACAAAAGCTAAAATCCTTCTTCAAGTCCGACTGCAATAGAGTAGCACTTACTACAGATTGCTGGACTTCTATCCAAAATCAAAACTACTTGACCCTTACTGCACACTTTGTGGATAACGAATGGAACTATCAAAAAAGGATTATAAGCTTCACAGTTATTCCGAACCACAAAGGTGACACGGTAGGTAGGAAGATTGAAGAGGTGTTAAGGGATTGGGGAATTAGGAATGTGTCTACCATAACTGTTGATAATGCAACTTCAAATGATGTAGCTGTAGCATATTTGCATAGAAAAATATCAACTATGAATGGGATGATGGGGGATGGAAAATGTTTTCATATGAGGTGTGCTGCCTACATATTGAACTTGGTGGTAAATGAGGGTTTGAAAGACAAGCATTTATCTATTACTAGTGTTAGGGATGCTGTTAGATTTGTCAAGTCCTCACCTCATAGGACAACCAAGTTTAAAGAATGCATTGAATTTGCTGGAATAACTTGTAAAAAACTAGTATGTCTCGATGTTTCAACTCGTTGGAACGCGACATATTTGATGCTTGAGGCTGCAGAGAAGTTTCAAGCTGCTTTTGATAAGCTTGAGGATGAAGAGTCAAGCTATAGGGAATTCTTTGGAAAAGGTAGTCCTCATAATAGTGATGATTGGGAAATTATTAGAGCTTTTATCTCTTTTCTAAAGTTATTCTATGAAGCAACTAATGTTTTTTCCACCTCTCAAAGTGTGAGTTTGCATAGTGCTTTTCACCAAATATCTGCAATCTATTGTGAGTTGAAGCAAGCTATTATGAACTTGAATGGTGTTTTTGCAAGTGTGGGTGGGGACATGATGAAAAAGTATAATAGATATTGGGGATGTGCTACTAAGATGAACAAGTTGATTTATTTTGGAATTATTTTGGATCCAAGATACAAGTTGAGTTATATTGAGTGGACTTTTAAGGATATGTATGGAGTTGGATCTGTGTTTGCTACCGGGTTGATTAAGTCTATAAAAGATAGCTTACAAAAAATGTATGATTGGTATAAGCAAGCTTATGACCAAAAGCATAATAGACAACCTCTTGGTAGTGATGAAACCAATGTTTCTAATGAAGAAATAGCTGCTGGTCGTCCTTCACTAATGGCTAGAGCTGATGCTTTTGAGTAACATTTAGAGGAACAAGACTTGATTGACCAACAAAATGAGCTTGAAAGTTTTTACTCTAGTAAGTGTGTCAAAAGGGATCCTAAATTTGACCTTCTTGTGTGGTGGAAACACAATTCAGCACAATATCCTATTTTATCGACAATAGCTAAAGACATTTTTGCCACACCAGTGTCTACAGTTGCATCTAAAAGTGCATTCAGCACAGGAGAGAGAGTCTTAGAAACTTATAGGAGCTCCCTAAAATCTGAAATGGCAGAGGCATTAATTTGCACCCAGAATTGGTTAAACCCGTCTTTTACCTATTTTAAAGACATGAACCTCATGGAAGATTTTGAACTTTCTGAAGATATTATAGCAGGTAAAATTATTTCTAAAAAATGTTATATCTTTATTTCAGAAATTTTAAATATTTCTAAAAGAATGTTTATTTCATGATTTCAGAGTTTGAAGAAATTTCTTCTACAACAAGAAGAGGAACTTCACAGTCTCAGCCACAACCTTCTGGTTGTGCTTGATCAATATGAAGGTATATTTACTTTATTAATTTGATTTACTTATTACTATATTAAGCTTAATCTTTTTCTTGTTTAATTTTTCAGTTCAACTATATTTTTTGAAGTCATATGTGACTTATATTTTGTCACTACTCAATGGCCAAATCCACAATATATATTTTGTCAATGGCAGATTCTATACAATAACAGGTGCTTCATTTAGTTTTGAATTTTAATGTAGAATTTTAATTTTAATGTAGATTATGTACAATATATATTTTGTCAATGGCATTTTCTGTACAATGGCGGAGTCTGTACAATGATAGATTTTTCCAATGTAGATTTTGAAGGATTATTGATGAACAATGATAGAATTTGAATGAGAGGTCGCCGTCGTCATCTCCTCCTGTTGCGGAGATGAATTTTGGTTTGCAAAGTGGGATTAGAGGTGTCAATCCTAATAGCAATTCAACTGGAATAGGAGTCGATGCATCTTCAGGCTGGTTATGCATCTTCAGGCTCTGATTATTCACCTCCCAGTTTGAATTCAGATACTCAGGTAGTTTGGAATTTTGTAATCCATGATCCTTGCTTGCTTTAAATGTGTATTTTGCTTTATGTGTGTTATTATTTTAATCAAGAGGCTCGGGCATTTCATCTTTTTGTGTTTGAATATATTTGTGATGGTATTCCAACAGGATCGTACTGGGAGAATAATGTTTAAATTATTTGACAAGCATCCTAGCCATTTTGTCAATACTCCTTAAACGGGTCAATAGGGAAAAACTGACTTCTGCATTTTGCATCCGTTCATGTGCATGATATCATCCATTTTTGTTGTTATATGTCTGTATGGCCTACGATCCTTTCATATTGAGATCGGTTTTCTGTCATTTTTTTAGTGTAGCAAGAATTGAGATCGGTTTTCTGTCATTTTTTTAGTGTAGCAAGAATAGAGATATCGATGATGGTTTACATGGTCAGTAGAAGGCACATGTTTTTAAATCTTGATATCTTCTATGTATGGAGAGAGGCAATTTATAGCACACAAAAGGAGGGTGAAGGCACTAGTCGCTTGAAACAACTGGATCAGGGACCTGAATTAACGGTCAGTGTTTGTTTACAAGTTAATTATGCAATAGTAATAACTGAACACTTGACTTGTTCTTTACATGGTTTATAATTATATCATTGATTATTCCATTGCCATTTTGAAATCTTAGATTCATTATCTGTTATACTGGATACCAAGTCTAGTGTAGGACTTGCATTTAGAAGACTGGTGAAGTGATACTCATAATTTATATTGGTATTAATTAATGAACAAGTCTCCTGCTATTAGTTAATGGTGTTCAGTGATCCTAGCCATTTTGTTCGTATTGCGCACACAGGTGAAACTACTGTCACATTTTCCCATAAATATTTTGTCAATGGTGATATATTTTGTCACACTTCATATGTTTTAGTAACTTTGGATGTTTACTTTATATGTAATACAACTTGCTAATGCTAGAAACTTTGGACAAGAGTCCAACCACAATCACAACAAGAACAACTTGGCCCTGGGAAAGTTGATTGAAGATAAATATGGAAGGCCATTGATAGTAGTTATATATATAAGTTGTAGTAACTTGTTGAAATTTGGATTTATGCTGATGTTGAATCTATTTTGAAGTAATTTGAATTTATGTTGAATTTTATTGAGGTCATTGATAGAATATTGAATGATAGGTCATTGGTTTTATGTTGGGTTTAGTTTGTAGTAGTTTGTATCTTAAAATGTGTTATTGGGTTTAACAAAAAATCAACCCAATAACCCGATTTAACCGATTATATTAACTCGTGGCCCGTCCAAACCGATTAAGAAAATGGGCAAAATTGGGCCTATATTGTTCAACCGCGGGTTGGGATGGTTGAGGCTTTTGGGCCCGAAACCGCCCAACCCGGCCCGTTGTCCAGCCATATAAGAAGATTGGGTGTTGTGGAAAAGTCCAAAACACCCTTGCTTGCTCCACATTCAGCCACGTTCCATGCCTCTTTGATCTTCCTTTCCTTTCCTTTTACCTCGCCACTTCTGTAGAAAATTGGGTTTTCAATATCACCCACTACACTATTTGTCATTTGCCCAACACAGTATGGTACACTACAATATTTTAGTCAACCGGTTTCTTTTCCAATGCTTATGCGCAACATTTATTGGCCTTGGGTATTTCACATCAGCAAAGTCATGTCATGTTTTGGTGCATTTGTTGTATTAATTCATCAAATTGTTTTTGGTCACAAATTTTTCTCCCATTCTCTGCTCCCAACGTTTCCAACTCCCAACGTTTCTAACTTTCATTTCTCTTATTCTCTACAACTACGCCTTCGTAACACCTCGCTGGGTTTTACAACAATCTTCAACAATCTTTACTGATGGCAAGACCCTTTGAAAAGATCTCTGACATCAATTACACTAAGGAACTATGGAAGGTGACTGTTAGGGTACATCACAAGTGGTTGGTTGTATCCAACAATAAACAACACGGAGAAATGATCGTTGTTGATAAACTTGTAAGTTGTAAATGTGTTTCATCATTTTCCCACTATGGTATATTTGTCGTTTCGTACTTTTTTTTTTGTGTTCTTTGGTTAACTTGGTGGTTCAGTTATGGTGTTGTCCTACTATGTCTTCGGGTGGTTGTAAGTTTGTTGTTTAGTTATCTTGACTTAAACATGTAACCATGTTTTTTGAAAGTTTTCCCATATACTAAATACAACTTTGTTTTCTGTAACAGGGTAATGATATTCATGTTGTTGTGCCATCCACGTTTATGGAGATTTTCGGTGAAAGATTGACGGTCGGCCACACATACACCATTTCAAACTTCAAAGTTCATCAAAATGATCTGGTCTTTAAACCTTCCAAGCACAGCTACATGGTCAAGTTCACAGGAGGGACTTCTGTTAGTGATGTTGACAAGCATGAAATCCAACCAAAGCCTGCAAATTTTACCAGTTTTTCAGATATAATGACTGAACAATTTAGAAATGACCTATTGTTAGGTGATGCTTTTTTATTATATTCGTTTTCTATTCGACGTTTGTTATTTTTAAAAAGGAACTATGTCTTAACAGGCTTGCTTTTTCAGATGTTATAGGAATGATAGATACAATTGGATTCTCCCAGCCCTAGTCTGGTGGGAAAAAACAACAAGTCAACTTTGTGCTCATAGACATTGGGTAACTATGATTCCTACTTTGTTACGTCGTTTTCTATTTTACCTTGTAATACATATTTTTTGAAGGATTATATACCGTTGTGGCTTTGAATATTTAGTTTACCAGTTATGTTATGGTTGTAATTTAAGGAACAACACCATCAACTGCACGCTGTGGGAGTTATATGCTTCCCAGTTCATCAAATTCAACCAGGATCGAGTGAAAGCGGTCGGTCCAACGGTCGTTTTGCTTCAGTATGCGAAGGTTAAGGAGGAAGGTTAGGATACTTTTATTGCTCTTGACACTTCTGATTACGTTAAATTGTAATGACATCTTGTAATTTAAACAACTAATTGTATGCCATAAGTAAATATCCACTTGCTGTTACAAATACATATAATGTAACCAAAATGTACATCAATGCCGACATGCCTTGTATCAAGGATTTCATGGAAAGGTGCCTTGACACACTTATATCATTTCTAATTCCTTTTGACTAACTGTATGAGTCGTACTCTGCATATGACTGTTCAAATGTTATTGTAGGATACCAAAGGATGTGTTGGTGAATGTTTCTGAGCAGTTTAGCTCTCAGTCTCAACTATATTCTCAAAACTCTGAAAATTCCCAACAAAGCCCTATCCAGAAGTTACTTTCCAAAGCTGTTGTTCTACCGCTTGAGGAAATTATCACGCTTCGTGAGGTATACTTTTAAACCTATATAATATACCATTACTCTAACACTTTCATTAATTCAACTTCAGATTCTAACATTATGCACTCTGGCAGATTACTTTCTGTGCTACGGTAGCAACGATAAAAAAACTCATTGCTTCTCCATTTGGCTGGTATTACCAGGCTTGTCATCAGTGCCCCAAGGTAACTAGGGGTGACAAACCTCCTTTTCTGTGTGAGGTTGGTCATTCCACTGAAGCTGAAATATTTAGGTTCGTTTCTTCATGAGAATTATGTTAATTATCTATATATGATTGCTAATACTGAACGACACTGTCTCTTACGATATAACCATTTCATGTCAGGTATAAAATTGAGGTTGAAGTAGTTCAGGTTGCAAAATGTTGCAAGTTCGTTTTATGGGACAGAGAGTGTGTTCAACTATTAGGTTTTTCGGCTGCTCAGATGCGCGATACCATGATTAAGGTTTGTTTGTTAATGACTTTGAACTATTTCTAATATGGTTGATTACTTGCTACCTCTGTTACAAATGTTGGTTTCTAATTATATCTGAAGTGCTTTTCTTAGGATGGGATTGATGACCCCTTAGAATTTTCGTTGGCGCTGGATGTTTTGTTGGATTTAGAGGTTGCTTTTAAGGTGAAATGGCAACCCGTTGGGAGAGTTGTTCTGTTGTTATGATTGTTAGGGAAGAACCTGTAACGCCCCGATTTGTTTAATTGTATTTATTCATTTCATTTATGTGAATTTTGTGAAATATGTGAATTTATTGTATTTTACCTGCTAATTGAGTTAATTGGCTAATTCCCTGATAGGTAAAATATTTGCAATAATTTATAATTTCTTTTCAACTTTTATTTCCCAAAATATATTTCATCGCTGTTTATGTTTTATCGCGTTTTGAGAGCGTCTGCGAGATATTTGAGCTGAGGGGTATTTTGGTATTTTGGCTTGGGCATTTTTCATAAAATAGAAATAGAGAGAAAGGAAAAGAAAAAAAGAAAGAAAAAGAGAAGAAGGAAAGGAGAAAGAAAAGAAGAAAAGAGGGAAAAACTTGGAGAAGAGGAAATCGATTCAACCGACTTTTAAAAACACGATTAATCGGGTAAGAGTGTGAAACTCGATTATCTTATACTTGTGTATGATTATGTATGTTTGTATTTGGTTGTTTTTGGATTGAAATTGGATGTAGAACAAAAACCATAATATGTTGAAATTGTTAGAATTCGATTAAATTGTGTCGGAAATCATGTTTTCAGGTCCCTTATTGTTAGTACATGTTAGATATATGTTGTTGTGCAATCTATTGGCAATTTTCTGGTGTTTAGGTGAAAATTGGAGTGGGTTTTGAGTGAATTTCGCAGAAAAAATCCTGCAGAAAAATTCTGGGTTTCCTCTGTCGTTACGCGTATCAGGCATGTCCATACGCGTATTGGCTTGGGCAATACGCGTATGGGAGGCGCAAAATGAGGCAATACGCGTAATGCATTCCATTTTTCTTGGCCATCTGCTGAAACGCGTAATGGTACGCGTATGAGGCTGGGCAATACGCGTATGGCTCAGGGCAATACGCGTATGGCCAGCAGGGGTGCAAAATGTTGTGTTTTCGCGATTCCTTTTCTTTGTACGTCCGTAACTTGTGTTCCGATTATCCATTTTGAACATTCTTGGTATCGTTGGAAAGCTAATAAAATGTACTTTCTTATTAAAATGGTTTTGAGATTGTTGGCCGATTTAATTATGTCGGGAATTTGAAATTGTGTCGTTTTGTCGACTTTTGTCATTGTAATTGTGTGTAATTGATGTGTATCATGCAATGTGCTATTGATATGGATATCATATGACTTGTGTACTATTGTGTGATGAAAATGCATGTGATGAAATGTTGTGATGATGGTTTGTGGCCTAAGGGCAAGAAAATGCATTGTGTTATGGTTGATTGTATATGCATGATTATGGGTGTATATGTGAAGATGCATTTGATTGTCACGAGTCCTTGTATGCCAAGCATCATGATATGCATCTTGTGATGTCGTGTGCCCTTGTGGGGTGTGAGCGATGAATTGATTCTAGAGGGAATCCGCTATAACATCGTGTGCCTTATACAAAGAGGACCTAAAGCGATGATTATAGACGATCGTGTGCCTTATACAAAGAGGACCTAAAGCGATCGGATCGTGTGCCTTATACAAAAAGGACCTAAAGCGATCCATAAACATCGTGTGCCTTATACAAAGAGGTGTGAGCGACGGGGAACATCGTTTTCCCGACGGGGAGTTACACTAAGTAACAAGCGATGGTTCCAATAGTTCCTGAGTGAACTAGTGATAAGAATGATGGATGGATGGTACCCCGCATTTGCATAGAGTCGTGTGTCGGTCTCTTTGCATTTGCATAAATCATGAATGGATTGATTATGTGTGGAAAATCATGAATGGATTGATTATGTGTGGAAAATCATGAATTGAGTGAGTATGTGTTGAGATTTATGTTTGAACTGGTGAATTGATATGCATATGTGATAAATGCATTGGTTGTGGATAATATGTTGTATGCATGGACATATGATATGTGATGTGGTGGTGTGTTTCCATATGCTATAACTTTGGTATGCCTTATGTGTGAATATGTGATTGAGTGGGTATAATTGATATATGCTATGGGTATTAGTATGTGATGCTTGTGGCGAGAATGTTCTATATGTGTATTTTTGTGTTATTATATAATTGTATGCAATTATATTATGATTGTGTTTCTCACCCTTCTGCTGTGGTTTGTTGCTCTATGAGGCAATTGCAGATTAGTAGTCTTGGAGGCTTTTGTGAAGATTAGTTCTCCATCCTTTTGTCGGTCTGTCTGCTCTGATACGTAACACGGGAGTCGGGGGAACGCTTTTATTATATATGTGTACATTTGATAAATATATTTTTTTTATTACTTTTGTATGAATATTTTGACGTTGTAAAACAATTTCTGTTGTAAAACAAGTCAGTTATGGATCTTTCCGCTTTATTCCATAATTGAACTTTCCTATTATATGGAAAAAGTTTCCCTTTGAGGTTGTTCCATTTGGTGTTATGTATCAAAATTTATGAGCAGGGATTGTGTTTTCTTTATTTAAATGTGACATCCTTGTTTCTGTCGGAAAAATAAATTTTATTTACTCTGATTTAATTATGTATTATTTATTCGCGATGGGAATTGGGGTGTTACAGAACCTTTCATCAAACAGCTTAAGCTCTATGGGAACAAAACCAGGTAAATGTTTCATCAATATGGACGTAATAGTTGGGCCTATGACCACTTCATTTTTGCATGTTGTATGTCTTTAGTGTTGCTAATAATTGCGATTCTCTCTCGAAATGAAGGTTGTAACATCTGAGGCCACTTTAACTCCACAGATATTGCAGGTATGTTTGCATAATATCTATGTTGACATAACCTTTTTGGTAATATTCCTTGTCCTGTACTTATTGTTCAGATAAAAGAGAGTGTTGATGAAGCCAACTATGACGGTGATGATGCTACTGATGTTGTAACGGTAAATCCAAAGCAAATGATACGCTATTTTGATTATCCAGTAATTATTTTTTGATTTTTCTAAGATAGAAATATGTTTATTATTTGCAATTTTCAACTTTTAGGATCTTGAGATAACGTCAAAGCATAACCCAGAACTAGTGACTCCGACTGCAAAGAGGCCAATACCAAACGGTTCGAGCGAGTCTACCACTTTAATCAGCTTGGGTGACGGGGAGATTTCGTCGACCAAACTTAAGAAGATTATCAAATTAGAGAAGACAAATTAGTTTACCGTTCAAGCTATTTAGTTTTTTTTTTCTATGTAATGGTAGATATAGTTTCTATCTGTAAGCATTTTGTAATCCTTTTATTCATGTTGTATGCTGCTACATCATTTTCCCGAGTACTCTATGTTGACATATTAACTGTGGGAATAGTCACCTATTTCATATTCTGAGTTAATGAAAAAATTTGGTTTCATATTCTGAGTTAGTGGAAAAGTTTGGTTAATATATATTGTTGCTGTCCGACTTTGTCTATTTCTGCATGACAATATTTTATTTCGTACATAACGAAACACTGCGTTAAGCAATAATAACTGGAATTACTAATATTTTGGGTTATTCCGTCCTTTCCTTCTTAGAAATGCTCATAATTTTACTAAACAACGTTGCTCATCACTTTTTTTCTTGTGGGCCCCAATGCACCTTTTTAACTTTTTTTTAGTTGGGATGTTGACTAATTCTTTCAATAAAATATAAATGGTAATGATTCTAAAAGATATTACCAATGTATGCTAGTAGAGTGTAGGATACCTTTTTTTGATTGATTTGACTTCACACTCCTTTAAAGTCTACTCAATAGTATTTTATTTATCCATTGCTGTACAAACCATGGTCACACATACCAATCAACCAAACTACTACGATAGATTTAGTCCATAGGTTTAGTTTTTAGGCCAACTACTTCATAATTTTGTTAACCCACACGCACGTGCATATAATAAGAATCCAACATTATTTGTGCGCTTTTCATTTTCCCACCTTTCTGCACATGTTACAAGTTTTTTCAAATAAGTTTTCAAAATCCCTTTTCAAACCTTAATGATTAGCGCCAATTCCCTTACTACTTTTACACCACCTTATTTTGTATTCTCAAACCTTATTTTACTGCTGCATGGATAACATTATATGTTTTTTCTTTCCAGCATCACTTCTCATATAACTTCTCATTTTACAACTTTCATTCTCATAAACCTAACATGGACAATACCCCATTTTCTAACAAAGCTTTTGCTGCCACCATCGCTCGATTAAGGAGGCGACGTATTTTATCTACCAGGAGGAATAGACGTCGGGTTTCTATAGTTGGTATTCCAGTCAACAATGAAGATACAAACGTATTGCATCAACTACAACAACATGTATTACATCAACCCATTGAACACCAGTAGATTCCTTTTGAACATCACACACCAGCGCTACCCCAACTGCATAACACAGTCCCAACATGCTTCAGCTGCTAAAAAGAGGATGAGGGCCTTCTTGACACACTAATCAGAATTACGACACCACCCCAACAAGGAAAACATTGCATCCATACAACATGGGGAATTTCCGTCGCCCTTACAACCTCATTCATCTGCAACGCGTACTCTGCTATCTCCCAATATCTATGACGATGCAAACATATCCCCAACCACTGCCCCATCTCAGAGGCATCGGGTCGATTGTCCGTCACGTAAAAAAACAAAATTTAACGGCCCTCTTGGGAATAATTTAGTTTTTGCTTTCAATGAAACACGTCACCCTACGTCTTTAACAACACCTCAAGCTCTTGCGGTTCCTTCAACGGACACCCACCTCCCAACTATGAATTTTAATACGCTAGCTTTTTCTACGGATAACGATAACTCTAATTCTGATGACGGCGTGAGTCACACTAATAGTTATGACGAAGACGAAGACGTCATTAATGAACCATTCATTGCCTCACATGATCAACGTAAGTTATAGTATTTACGTTACAGTTACTATGTATAGTTTATCTGTTTTTGATTTTTCATCCAACTGTCATTGTAGAATATTCTGATATAGGAGATCCTGTATGGGAATGTTTATTCTGTCAAGCCTGCATGTGGTATTAACAACGCAAGGGAAAATCCAGGCATACAAGTATTCCAAAATTTCAAACATGCTGCCGAGGTGGGAAAAATGTCCTCCCATTTCTTAAAGAACCGCCTCTTCTATTGCAACGCCTACTTTATGATGGAACATGTTCTGAGAGCAAGAACTACCAAAATAACTTAAGAACCTACAATGCCATGTTTTCCTTCACATCGCCAGGAATGAAGTTTGATAACACACATTGCAAAGGAGGAGGACCACCAACTTTAAGGCTGTACGGTCATACATGTCATCGAATTGGAACTTTGCTACCAGAACTTGGACGTCCTCCATAGTATGCTCAACTATATATTTTTAACACCGACAATGAAATTGATAATAGAATGCACTATTTTAGGTGAATTTGTTTTTCCTGCTTATATTATACAATGTGCAACATGTGTCGTTATTTTATTATTTGGTGAAAAAACTTTGTACAGGGACAATAAACTAATATGCCGTCAAATTGTTAGCAAATTAAAGACCATGTTAGATGAATACAACGTCCATGCAAAAGCTTTCAAGATGGCAAGGGATCTTTTGAACACAAACCGTTACTTAGACTTGAAGCTTAAGCTGATATGCGATAGAACTAAGGACGAACGATTATACAACCGTCCAACTGTTTCAGAAGTCGTTGCCTTAATTGTTAGAGACATTGATTCTGCAACCCACAAAGATATCATTATCCAAGCGCGGGATGGAAACTTGCAAAGAATAGATGAGTTTCACTCGGATTATCTTGCATATCAATACCCACTAATATTTGTGTATGGTGAAGATGGCTATAGAAAAAATATACTTCACAAATATCAACATGAAGTTTCCGTCACAACGCAAAATCGTCAAACCATAAAAGATTGGTTGTCATTCCGATTGCAAATCTGCAAAAAAGAATCAAAGACTCTTTTGCATTCGAGACAGCTTTTTCAACAGTTTTTGGTGGATGGGTACACAATGATGGAGTCTGAAAGACTTAATTGGTTGAGAAAGAACCAATCTAAGTTACGAGTTGGAAAATACAAACAACTTAACGATCAATGTGGGAGTAGTCGGGCGTCTGAACTACCTAAAAGGGGAAAATGTGTTGTCTGGCCATCTTCTTTTGTTGGTAGCAAAATATTCATGGACCAGCTATACTTTGATGGGATAGAGATTTCAAGTAAATTGGGTTTCCCTGATTTGTTTGTAACTTTTACTTGCAACCCTGCATGGCCGGAAATTACACATCTCCTGGCACCCACTGGGTTAAAACCATACAACAGGCCTGATATCGTTGCAAAGGTATTCAAAATTAAATTTGATGAACTCATGGCCCATATAACTAAACGTCATCTCCTCGGCAAGGTGTTGTCATGTAAGTCTTAAACAATCTTGAATTCTTCACAAAAATATACTGTTACATTAAAATCTTAAAGTATTTTGTTCACATGATTATTCAAGTCTGTTTCTGTTTCAGTTATGTACACCATTGAATTCCAGAAGTGAGGCCTGCCGCATGCGCACATCCTTATTTTTTTACATCCTCAGAGCAAATTCCTAACACTTGTTGATATAGACAACGCCATTTCTGCCGAAATCCCCGATCCTGAAATTCATCCTACATTATACAACTTCGTTAAGACCCACATGATGCATGGACCATGTGGTCTCGCCCGATCAACATCACCTTGTATGAAGAATAGAAAGTGCTCTAAGTACTTCCCTAAGAAGTACATGGAGGATACAACACTTGACAGTGAAGGTTTTCCGCTTTACAGGAGAAGATTAAAAACACACGTCATTCTTAAAAACGACATTGCATTGGACAATCGTTATGTTGTTCCTTACAATACGCGTTTACTTTTGAAATACCATGCACACATAAACATGGAATGGTGTAACCAAAGTACATCTATCAAGTATCTGTTCAAGTACATACACAAGGGATATGATAGAATCACAGCAACCATTGTTGCTTCTAAATCACGAAATTTGAATGACCTTGACAATGTTGATGAGATTAAACAGTATCTTGATTGTAGGTATGTCTCGCCGAGCGAAGCATGTTGGCGAATATTTGGTTACAATATCCATGGTAGGAAACCCGCAGTTGAACGTATGTTTTATCATTTAATAGGTGAGAAAGCGGTTTACTACACTGATTTTGATAGAATGGAAAATATATTGGAAAAGGCGAGTGTCACGGAATCTATGTTCACATTGTGGCTGGTTGCAAATAGTAAATATGAAGAAGCCCGAACATTGACATATGGTCAATTTGTGTCAAAATTTGTTTATGATAAGAGAAAGAAAACTTGGAAGCCACGAAAAAAAGGTTTCACCATTGGTTGCTTAATATGGGTTCCACCCACTACGGGAGAACTATATTACTTGCGAATGATGTTGATAGTCACTAAGGGTCCAACCACTTATGGGGAAATTCGCAAAGTAGGCGACAATCAGTTTGATACATTTAGGGATGCCTTCTTTGCATTGGGTTTTCTTGAAGACGGTCAAGAATACATAGCTGCAATAGAAGAGGCAAGTCAATGAGGTTCAGGTCACTTTCTTCGCAAAATTTTCGTCGTCATGCTATTGTCCAGTGCTGTAAATCGACCTGTTCATGTATGGAATAAATCCTGGGCTTTATTATCGGACGGTGTCTTGCATTCACAGAGACAATTGGCAAATAATGCAGGTTTGACATCCATCTTTCATAATATTTGGAGTTGAATTCATTTTATTTTTTTACACTTCGTATTGGTTATTAAGTTCCTTTTACAATTATGAATAAACAAGATGTTTAAAGCATAATATAAACAAATTGGGTAACTTATGTAATTATGCCATTTAATTTGTTTTATATATTCGTACATATTAGTGTGCAAGCTACTGTGATAGGCAATATCAATGCTGCGGCCATTGACATACGTAGTCTTACTTTTTTTTGTTATCATTTGGCAAATAGAGACGATATGAATCAATTGTACAAGGTGATCTTACCTGATCAGAAGGAAGACTAGTGGTGGCAACGTCGTGAAATCAGCAACTCCGACAATGGTGAAACGGTCGGGGGGGATGGGGTGTACCTGCAAGGTACTCCGATGCCAAAGTCAGAAAAGGGAGTAAGCAAGTACAGAAAAACAGGTGTGAGGGTTAGAATGTAATGTAACCTGATCCTCCCAAGTGAACGGGTATTTATAGGTTGCCCCCAGCGCAGGGCCAACGGTCTCCTGCACTGGGCTGGATTACAAGGCCCAATCCAGGTGACTGCCAGGGCTTACGTGGCGTAAGGAAGACCAGCACGTGGTCTTCGCCCTGGGGTAACGGTCCTGAGACCTCCGGAAGGTGGGCAGACCGACTCTTTTGGAGGTGGGAGGTTACAGAATGATGTTTCCTCGCAAGAAGGAGCACGCGGAGATCGTGAGGAAAGGCGCGACCTATCCTCGGTGCATGCAACATCTCCCCGACATAGCCTGCTCGACACTGCGTAGCCTTGGACCTTATTGGGCCACATCAGTATTGGGCTGGGCCTGCCCGACTGATGGGCAGGCGCCAACCCAGTCCAGAATATGAGCCCCCCAAGTCGTTGCTCTGAAGGGTCGGAGTAACGACTTGAGGGTTAGCCTAAATGTCGAGGACATGACAAGGGTCGTCCTTTATTGGGGTGACTCGTCACACAGGATACTGTCCCCGCATTGACGATCTGGTGATAATGTAGGGGACCAGGACAAAGGGATGCTCGACGGGTCGGGATCTCAGAGATGAAAGTCTGTAGGAGTTCCCTACGTCGTTGTTGAGCGGAGAAACGGGGTAATGATAAGACGCGGATTCGGGCACCCGGGCAAGTGAAGGGACGCACGCGGGAACCCGTGTGCCATGTGTCACTCTCCATTATTACGTAGGGCGGCTAGGCTAGGGCTAGGGTACTCGAGTGTCTAGAGGCGCCTCGAGTCCCGTGAGGGCCTTATAAATAGGAGCCAGCCCGTGCCATTTGCACGTTTCCCTCTCCTTCGCTCAGAGTTTCTCTCTTCTTCTCTTTGCTTTCGCCACCGTCTCCCCACCACACGCCGCCGTACCAGAACTTCGCAACCGCTGTCTCAAGTAAATTTTTGACCTTTCTCTTTTTGTTTTGTCTTTTCTACGGTGGTCCTCCGGCGAACTGACGAAGTTCTCGGGGAGGCCACGGAGTTTCCGACAAAAACGACGGAGCTTCTTTAGGCTTTTGATGAATCCCGCGGGGAGATGGTATAAATATCCCAGGGACCTGAGGAAGGTCCCGAGGACGTAGGATAAATCCCCCGGGGACATAGGATGAAGACGTCGGGGACCTGATGAAGGGAGGGGCAATGAACTTCCCATCGTGAGCTAGGTGTTCTACCTAATTGGTACGGCGATGATGGAGCTCGGTCGAGGTATCCTCGTCGGATCAAGGGTCATCGCGCACACACAACACGGGCCCTTGTCTTCGTGTTTCATGATGGGGAGTCGCGCTTGTACCTTAGTGCGCCCTCGTGGTCGCGACGTAGCTGTGTCGCGGGCAGTGTTTAACTGTAGTACTGTTTAAGCTTCTCAGCATTCCATGGTCTAGCCAGTTCCTCCCCGTACAGATTTTTGAGGTAGTAGGCTCCTGTCCCCGTTTTCGCGCGGACACGGTAGGGGCTCGTCCAGTTCGCGGTGAGCTTGCCTTCTCGCGAATCTTTCTGGTTCCTTCGTATGACGAGGGTGCCTACTTGAAAATCACGTTTAATAACTTTGTTGTTATACCGTAGAGTTATTTTCTGCTTAAGTGAGGCTTCTTAGAGGGATGCGCCCGACCTTATCTCCTCAACAAAGTCGAGCTCCTCCCTTAGGGCCTCATCGTTCGTCTCCTCATCGAGGGAAGATTCCGTTCTCCTCGAGGGTTCCCTTATTTCCACGAGAATCACTGCTTCTGTTCCGTAAGTCAAGCGGAAAGGGGTCTCCCCGGTTGTGGAATGTGGGGTTGTTCGGTAGGCCCAGCGGACGCTGTGCAGCTCCTCGACCCACCCTTTCTTGGCGTCACCTGTCATACCCCAAATTTTGACCACTAAGATTTCCCATCATTGTGCAAATCATCATCACAATATGGATGTACCTTTATGCCTCCTCAGTCTCCTCAAGGAATTATTGAGCATTCGCCACAATCAAAATTAGGGTTTCAAGCCCTCTCTGAGTGCTTAGACAAAGGATCAATCAAGGAATGACATGATCTTCAACTTGTCTAACCTCTCAAACATTCACAATGGATCAAGAGGACTCCCACTTCAAGGATTAAGCACAAGGTTGCTCCCTTCTAGGTGGATCAAGCTTTAAGATCGTCGGTATCACCAAATTAGGGTTTTGGTCGATCAGGGCCTCCAAAGGGAAATTTTCCTCTGGGATGAGCCAAAGATCCAAAACACAACCTAATATACCCCATGGGGCCTCATGGACCCAATCATCAAGTCAATTTTGCCTCAGGGGATGCATACATTAAAAACCAGGAATTAGGGTTTCTTGACCTAATTCACCCCTAAGTTGACTTTTGGGGCAAATCATGAGCCAAGACCTCAAGAGAGGGTTTGAGGGTCTCTAATGAACTATATTGATCCATTTGGAACAATGGATTAATCCAAGAAGCTTGAGCAACAAGTCTCAATTTCATCTGCACCACAGTTAGGGTTTTAAGGGAAAAGTCAACTATAACTTTGACTTTTGACCAGGACATGCTCCCAAACCCTAGGACATGCCTCAATATGCCCCATGACACCCATGGAACATGTCCATTAAGTTTTATTTAGGTCAAGGACATGATTTCCTGAAGAATTGCACAGTTTGGAATTCATCTGATAAAAAGTCAACTGTGCACAAAAGTCAACTTTGACTTTTTGAGATTTTTCACCAAAATGGAATTTTAACCCTAAAATGATGTTAATGTATGATTTGAATCATCATTCATCAAGAAAAATCAAGAAAAATTGGATAACTTGTAAAAGGGGTAACCATAAAAACTTAGAAAATTTTCTAAGTTAAAAATAAAGTGGCTAGGGTACCAACTTTGGAGGGTCATAACTCATAAACCACAAAGCCATTTTTTCTCATACAAAGATGGATTTGTAACCCTCATTACCCTCTACAAAAACTTCAACTAGACCTAAGTCCAATTCATTAAGGATTTTGAGTTATGGAGTGATCAAAATGGCTGAAAAATGAAAATGTCACTTTTTCCAACACTTAGTGAAATTTTCACTAAGTCCAAATCTGTCTTCATTTTTTTCCAAATGTAGGGGGATTTTTCACTTGTATTCAAAAGAGATCAAAACCAAACATGTTCAAACAGTTGTTGTATCATGTAAGGGCTTTCCAAAATGGCCAAGAACATTTCCAAATTCCATTTGGGCTATGAGTTATGACATTGTCAAGTTGCCTTGTTGAAATCTGTCAAGGCAAGGCAGAATTTGCATTTTTGCTCGATTTGCCAAAATTGTGCAAATCCAAACACTCTTATACACTTGGACACATCTGAGGATTGAATCTAAAGGGGACAATCACTGAGCCAAGCCTTAAAAGTCCTTGGAACAAGAAAAAGCATGTTGAACCTAGAATTGCCAAAATAGGGACAAGACTCCAAATTTGGATTGGAGCGTTCAATGGAAGCATCAAGGTGGCATGGACTGAGACATTTTCATTTGAATTCAGTCAAGACTTATCCAAGACCAAGGGAACCAGCAGCCTGTGCCCTAACCTCTAGTCAATGGCTAGAGGAGACTTGAACTTCCATTGGCCAACATTGAACAAACCTACTCAGCAGTTGCCATTCACTATTCCTTGAAAAAAAAACTTGCTCTACTATAAATAGATCTCAATTATGATCAGTTTAAGTACACCAAAGGCCTACAACACTTGCCTTTCTCAAAATCTCCTTCTCTTAGCAAAAATGCCTTTCTTAGCAAGGTAGCTATCGGGTTTTGAGCTAGAGGGCAATTCCACTCAAACCAATCACACACACACCTCATATACATCACATATGAGCTGATTAAACACTTAAACAACAACTGGAACACTGATTTCTCAGAATCACCAGTCAATTGCTCAAGGTTTTAACCAAAATGCAGTTGAGATGCCATGAATTGATCCAGCCAATTTCAACCAAGTCCAAGCATTCTAACACACTCCATAGGGTGTAGGGAAGCCGTTCAGATCATCGCCACTCATCTGTAACACCTCCAAATCAAAAATCACATTGCACTTGCTGTCACGGCCTAGAGGTAAGCATATACTT
Source organism: Lathyrus tuberosus (assembly GCA_022829125.1). Classification (NCBI taxonomy): domain Eukaryota; kingdom Viridiplantae; phylum Streptophyta; class Magnoliopsida; order Fabales; family Fabaceae; genus Lathyrus; species Lathyrus tuberosus. Next base: position 688,596 of record JALAZF010000951.1, on the reverse strand, counting down.
GGTCATCTCTCAATCTATGCATATTTCCTCGCACAATAATTTGACCATATGTTCATAATCATGCATAGAATGTTTCCCCTCAATTAATTGCATTGTTTGAATCGTGTATAAAAAATCCTAGCCTTCATGCAGAAATTAGGGTTCTTGAGGATTTTTCGTGATTTCTTGTTATATGTTTAATTTAAATGAAATTAAATGCCATAGACATGATCGTGAGGTTGAAACGAGTTGATTGGTATGTGGATTGCATGATATAATCAAGTATTCAGTGAGATTGGATAGAAAATGCAAATCTGGCCAAACTCAGAACACGCGCGCGTTCTTGGTGTGTTCTTGGCGCCATTTCTTTCAAATTCAAATATTTGAATTTTGTGATTTTATTTAATTGATTCAAAAATTAATTTCTCTCTGAGTTTTAATGATTTTGAGTTGATTCTTTTTTTAATAATTCACAAAAATGTTAAATTATTTTATTTTAACAAAAAATCCCAAAAATATTATTTATTTCATATAATTGATATTTTTGCAAAGAATTAATGTTTTAATTATTTTTAACATTTAAAATATTTTTTCTACCTTGATTTTGCAAATTTTAATGCTTTCTAATTATTTTGTAGGTCAATACTTAATTTTTGAAGCATTAATCCAAGATCACAATTTGTTTTTCATATGCTAAACAATTTTGATCATTTTTAATTGAATTTTTATTCAATTAAATACATTTTTGAAAACAAATTAGGGTTTTGGATTAATTCAACCCTCATAAATAATTTTCAAAACACTTGGGCCTCTAATAGAGTGTAAGACCCAATCTTTTTTTTTTACCAAATCATTTTTGGGCCTCAGTGTATTGTATAAGTCCCGATACCGTAAAAAACAAACGGCGCGATCGTCGCCTTTTGAAAAATAACCTTGGGCCTCTCCTCGAGCTATAAGACCCATTCAAAACTTTTGGGCCTCTATTAGAGTGTAATACCCAATCCCTTTTTACCAAAACCTTTTGGGCCTCACTTATTGTATAAGTCCCTTCGCGTTAAAAGAAAACCTCGGCGCGATCGCCATTTTAAACGAAAAATCATCTGGGCCTACCCTCGAGTAATAAGACCCATCTCTTTCTTTAAACTTTTTTGGGCCTCTATTAGAGTGTAAGACCCAACACCTTTGTACAAAAAACCTTTTTGGGCCTCAGTCACTTGTATAAGTCCCTCTGTACAAATTCAAATAGTGCGCTCACTGATAAAACCCTGGGCCTCTCCTTGAGCTGTAAGCCCCAAATCTTTCTTTTTCAAAACACTTTCTCCTTTGATTTTGAATATACTGTTGTTTTCAATCTTTCTTTGTTGAACAACTAACCCAACAGCATGGAAGCTCTACAACCGAGTAAGTGGTTATTACTTTCATTTACCACTTTCATATACATATAACTGTATTGTGGGGCTGTTTCGCTGTAAGTCTTCTTTCATAAACTTATATCAACTGTGTAATAATAGTATAGATATTTAGAGTTTCCCCAGCAACTACGTCTAGAACTAGGTGACGCCGTCTCATTTATTCTTAGAAATAGACAACTAGATCCCCAATAGGATCACCAGATACAGTCTTCTCTTCGGCTGTCCTCATTAGGAATTGTCAAGAAACTCTACTCCCCAAGATGAATGTATTCTCCGTGAATGGCATCTTTGAGTTTCTTCCAAATTCTCGAACTTTCCTGACTTGATCTATTCCTTGTGAATAACTTGCCTTGAATTTCTCGGGGTTTGGGGACCCACAGGTTTCTTAAAAGCATCGGCCTCCTCTTGGGCATCGTACAAGGACCCACAGGCTTCCTAAAAGCAACCCCGCCTCCTCTTGGGCTTAGTACAAGGACCCTACGGCTTCTTAGAAGTATTCACAGCCTCCTCTTAGGCTTCGTATAATGATCTCTTCCTCCGGGAATGATAGCCTCCTCTTGGGCTTAGTACAAGGACTCATCGGCTTCTTATAAGTTTCCAGCCTCCTCTTGGGCTTCGTACAAATTGTCCCGACGACCTCCTAAAGGTATAGGAACAGAACTTAGTCATCTTCATAGAACAGTCTTGTCATAGAGTCTACTACTATTTCTCAAAGCATAGTACAAAAGATAAAACTCTAGACACGGACAGTCTAATCTCCTTGAGTCTCAAAGACATTCTCAAGTGACCCCTTCGTTAAATAGGAAGGAAACCCGCAGACTCGGACAGTCTCAATATCCTTCGGACTTCCCACTTCCTTGAAGAACAGGAATAACCCGGATCCTTGAATCAAATCCATGAGTACAGTGTTGCTCATATAAGAACTGATTTTCTCTTTAAAATCAGTATACTGGACCTGTCACTTAACTCAAACAACATTTAGCCTCTCTCTCGGGCTTCGTACGAGACACATAAGAGACTTCCTCGTTGAGTCAATCACCCCTTTCGCCTCCATCTCGGGCTTTATATGAGATACAAAAAGGTTCTTATCGAGCCAAACAAACAACATCCTCCATCTCGGGCTTCGTACGAGATACAAAAAAAACTCTCTTGTTGAGTTAATTAGCTTTCATCTCGGGCTTTATACGAGATACCAAAAGACTCCATCGTCGGGTCAAAACCTTTTAGCCTCTCTCTCGGGCTTTGTACGAGACACATATTAGCCTCCTCTTAGGCTTTGTATAAGAAAACCACTGGTTGATCCAATCAACCTTTTAGCATCAAAGTTGTGCCTCGTTCACAGTACACAAACGTCAACAACTCCTTTCCCTTCATCTAATCGCTGTAAGCGGCAAGCCTCTGGATCATCTACATCCATGCCACTGTCCCTCTTTTAGCATGAGAAATTCCTAAGGAAAGACAACATTGCTCTACACTGAGTTAAAGTCTTCTCCTTCAGGTTAAAAATCCCCTATAAAGGAAATTATGGCATTGCTTGGATCCACGTATCCCGGTTAAAGTAATTCTCCTTTATAAAACAGTTGTGACATACAACCCCCTCTTTAGAGATGACAAATTCTCTCTAAGGACAAGACCTTTAAGCTTCACATCTTGGGCTTTGAACAAGATACAAATAGACTCTTCAGCTTCACATCTTGGGCTTTGATCAAGATACAAATCACCTTTCAGCTTCACATCTTGGGCTTCGAACAAGATACAAATAGACCCTTTAGCTTCACATCTTGGGCTTTGAACAAGATATAAATCCCCTTTCGCTTCACGTCTTGGGCTTTGAACAAGACACCAAAACAACCATTTCCTCCCATAGAATAGGAGGAACTACAAACGCTCTGATTTCCCTGTTTCGGTAAACGGGAATACGTAGGCATAAGATCGAAAGAAAAGATCTTAGTGAGCACAATCAACAAAAAACCTAAATCCCATACTCTCACATCAAAAAGCATCAGTCCTAACATCCTAATCCTTGTTCCCCTGCCAGAAACATTTTGTCCAAATAAAAAGAGAGAAATCAGTATTGGCAAAAATACAAATAACCAGTACAAAGGCCCCCCCACATTAATAGCATTCGTAACCTAACAGACCGCTGTTTAAACTCAGTATGCAAAGCAAGGTTAATTGGAACATCTATTTCCCTTCCTTCATCAGCTTTAATAGGATAAAAAATGAATCGACCTGTAGTAAGCTCAACCGCAGAGAGCGACCAGCGCTTAAGAACCGCGTCCAAAATCGCTCGCTACAGAAAAATGGCGCCCACCGTGGGGCTGATCTTTTGAACTTTTTTTTTCTTCACTTATGTGAATACCATAGATTGGGGCTTCCGTCGGGGAACCCATTTTCTGTCAGGAACTTAGGATTCATAGCTTTAAAGGTCTAGGATGATTAGGACAAATATATATACTGCTTTTCCTAATTACTATACGTGTTTATTTTTCTGCTAATGGGAATGCGTGTGATGCCGCATGTGGAAAGATTGAGTATACACTTAAGATAAGTGATGGCGACGAGGTCGATCATCAACCTCAGTGGAGGCTGACCAATGCAACCAATTCTCTCACCTAGACAATGGGCCGATTGTTAAGTCTGAGAAGCTGAGGAGCCAAACCCTTTCGTAGTGCGGAAACTATCGGGAATAGTTGTTACGCGATACTACCCTCATTTGAGGCTGGTGATCTATTCTCGGTAAATGGCACTTACTCTAAGATTGCTCTACAACTCGCTGGCGATCCGCTTATTGTTTTGCTTTCCTGGGAGGAGCTAATGATAATGAGTACAGGTACAAAAATCACCCTAGTATAAACCTTTGGGGATGGGTAGAGCCTTGACTTCATGACAACGACCCTCTGACCCCATGTTTTTTCTATGTTTTTGTGTGCTGCATTCATGTATTCATCTAAAAAAACATTAAAACATTCAAAAAAGTTTTCTCTTCTAGTCTCTCTGTTTTTTCAAATTAAACTAAGACTGTGATTGCAAATATCAGAGAAAAGGATTACGCTAATGGATTTTGGTAGAAGGAGAACCCATACGTACACCTTCAAGGTTCCAAAGCTAGAGGATTTAAGAGGTTTGGCGAGGATGATCACAAACCAAGAGGCTTTCAGAGCCAAGCACAGAGGTCTGCTACCACTGTTAAGAGTCCATGTGATTGAGGGAATCATGGATGCGCTCATTCAGTTTTACGATCCGGTCTATCACTGTTTCACATTCCCGGATTACCAGCTTGCACCAACGCTGGAGGAGTATTCTCATCTGATTGATCTACACATTACTGATCAAGCTGCATTTTCTGGACTGGAAGAAATTCCAAAGAATCAGACCATTGCAAGAGCAATTCATTTGGACGAGTCTGAGGTCAGGACTCACATGACCACTAAGGGTGGCATCCAAGGTTTGCCAGCCCAGTTCTTGAGAAAGAAGGCCCTGTATTTTGCCAGTATAGGAAACATAACTGCTTTTGAAAGCATCTTTGTCTTGCTCACCTACGGGTTATTTTTGTTTCCCAACATCAATAACTTTGTCGATATTAACGCTATTAAGGTTTTTCTCATTGGAAATCCTGTGCCGACTTTGCTCGCAGATGCGTATCATTCTGTACACTTGGGAAATTTGTACAGCGGAGGGGAAATCACATGCTGTGTACCTTTGCTTTACAAATGGTTTACCTCCCACTTGCCCAAGTCTGCTGCTTTTTGGGATTGTAAGAGTGCCTTACGTTGGTCGCAGAAGATCGTGTCTCTTACCAACTCTGATATAGATTGGTGTAATAGGATCTATGATGGAATCAGGATCATTGACCATTGTGGAAACTTCCCCAACGTACCCCTTATAGGAACTAAAGGAGGAATCAACTATCATCCGATATTGGTTCGCCGTCAATTCGGATACCCGATGAGACACATCCCACGGGGTGTTCATCTGGAAGGTCTTTTCTTCAAGGAAGGAGAAAGTGACAGAGCACTAAAGATGGAAATAGTGCACGCTTGGAAACATGTTCATAAGAAAGGACGGGAGTCTCTAGGAAAACCGGACTGTGTCTCGGTGGAGCCTTATCTCCACTGGGTACAAGCTAGAGCTCTCAAGCTGAAGATGCCTTATCCTCGTTACAGAATTTTCCCGCCGAGGGAATCTGTCATGTACTTCATGACGGAAACTGAAAAGCTTCAGGTTACTCTCAATAAAGTTCAACGGGAGAGAAGGTCTTGGAAGAACAATTACCGCACCCTCGACGTAGAGTGCATCAAAATACAGCAATTACTGAAAGAGAAGGACACTCTGGTTGAAATTTTGGAGCAACATGCTGTAGAGAATCAAGATGACCAAAGGAATTTGCTCACTCCTTTCACCTGGCAAAGGAATGACAACCCGACAACGGCCCAAGAACCCTGGTCAAAGAAAAGGAAGATACCAGAATCAGCACCCGAGTTCTCCTCAGAGAGGACTCGGGACCCATTAGTTTAGGTTTCTGTTTTTGCACCTTGTAATCTACTGTATTTCCATTTCTGTAATCCTTTGAATTCAATAAAAAGGGGTTTCCCCACTGTTTGATATTTGCAATCTAATTGTCGAAGTTTATTTTGATTAAACCAAAAAACAATTAATATAATCATTGCATTTATCATTCTCACATCGCGTATTCTTCTTACCTACGAATCTCACGTTTGTGTCTCGATTCTAGAGTCAAACTGTCTCATTCGTACAATACTCGGGCCAATCGTCAGAAAAAGATGGATGATCTTGAGGAAGAAAACAGAGAGTTGAAAGAAGAGATCGACGCTCTGAGAGAGGATATGAGAAAGCTTCGTAACGACATGCAAGCCATGGCAGAAGCTCAGTTACAAAGAACTGTGATCTCAGAGATCACCTCAACGCCCATCGTGGAGAAGTATGATCCTAGGTATCAAATGCCGAAAGATCGTCCTTGGGGCATGCCTGTTAACTATATCCCAGAAGGATATGTTCCGCCGATCACTGAAGATCAGGGAATCACAACAGAAGCCGCTGGGCCTGAAGGTTACAAACTTCGGGAAAGCAAAGATGCCAGGGGCATACTGAAGACTCCTGAAGGTTACAAACTTCGAGAAACGCCAAGATTCGCTGCCGTAGTCACGGTACCACCCCCTGTGGTGCACACTATCCCGGAAGGACAGATTCCACAAATACCTTCTGGTAAAAAGGAAACTATGTTCGATAGAATGGATGAATTCCAAGAACAGTTCTTGGAAATACAGAAAGAACTGCAAGCCATTCGCGGTCAGGATCTATTTGGAAAGGACGCCGCAGACCTCTGCTTGGTCCCCAATGTGAAAGTCCCGCACAAGTTCCAAGTGCTCGACTTTGAAAAGTACAACGGTAACTCTTGCCCTCAGAGCCATCTGGTGATGTACGCTCGGCGGATGTCAGCTCAGACTGAGAATCAGGACCTGCTGATTCACTACTTTCAAGATAGTTTAACCGGTGCCGCATTAAAATGGTACATGGGTTTAAACCGTACTACGATCAACACTTTCAGAGATCTTGGCACTGCCTTCGTCCAACAATACAAATACAATTTAGACATGGCACCCGACAGAGATCAACTCAGATCGATGTCACAAAAGGACAAGGAAACCTTTAAGGAGTATGCTCAAAAGTGGCGTGAAATTGCCGCTCAAATTTGTCCACCTCTTGAGGAAAAAGAGATGACAAAGATCTTCTTAAAGACCTTAAGCTCATTTTACTATGACCGAATGGTTGCCAGTGCGCCCAGTGATTTCACTGAGATGGTCGGCATGGGCGTACGTCTTGAGGAAGCCGTCCGAGAAGGACGTTTGGTAAAAGACACTGGATCGACGAGTGGTACTAAAAAATACGGTAGTACTCTCCCTAAGAAAAAAGAGCAAGATATTGGGAATATCTCTCTCGGAAAGCAAAGGCGACGGTACCAACCAGTAGCAGCTGTGACTCCTGCTATCAACACTGCGCCTATTCCTACGTATCAACCTCAGGTTGCGCAGAGCCAACCTGATAAGCAAAGGACACAACAGCCTCTTCAGCAGGCTCGTCCTCCATATAACAACAACCGTACAACACGGCCACCAGGATTTGATCCTATACCCGTGACGTACGCAGTGCTATTTCCATTACTGCTAACCAAGGGGCACATTCAGACTAAGTCCCCTTTTACAGTACCGGAAAATTCGCCTTTTTGGTTTAAGGTGGATCAGACGTGCCCTTATCATCAAGGAGGATCAGGGCATAACATTGAGAACTGTCTCAGTTTCAAATCTGACGTGCAAAAGCTTATTAGGAGCGGGGTCTTATCCTTCAAGGATACAAATCCCAATGTTCTTACGAACCCGCTGCCTCAATACGAGAAGGCTGCAGTCAATTTGATAGAAGGAGAGACTAACAATGTCTATCAAATTCATGATGTACTCTTGTTGAAAACCAATCTGGTCAAGATGCATTGTAGACAGAGTGGATATGGCCATGTGCCACCTCATAATTATCACCAGTGTGATATCTGCTCTAAAGACAACCAAGGATGTTCTGTAGTGCAAGCAGCTCTACAGGAACAAATGGATCTCGGATGGATCCAAGAGCACCGAGTTCGTGGAGTTAACATGGTTTACACGAATTCTAACATCATTCAAAACCACGACATCTGTGCGATGAATGCTAACTTGGTGGCGATGCACTCAAGGCAAAGCCAGTATCATAATCTGCCGCGGCACGATTACAATTCCTGTCTGACTTGCTCGGTAAACAAACAGGGATGCTCTTTCATATAAGAGGCCCTTCAGCGTCAGATGGATCTTGGATGGATCCAAGACTACCATGATAGGAATCCCTATCAGATCAACATGGTTCAGATCTTCGATATTCGCGTGATGAATACCAACTTGGTAGAGTTACATGCTGAGCAGGTCCGACTCGGATTCCTGATATCACACGATTATCAAAGCTGTAAAGCGGGTTGCGAAAATGATCGAGGTTGTACCCTTGTCCAGCAGGCACTTCAGCACTTGTTAAATCACTGGTGGATGCCAATCTATATGGATGAAGATACTCAGTAAATTAGTATCAGTAACAGGAATCCTACTCGATGTCAAAGTCAGAATGTCCGATCCGTGGAAGCTAACCTAGTGAAGTTACATTGTATTTAAAGTGGGCGTGGCCAGGTGCCACCACACAACTATGACCGTTGTAGTGTCTGTTCGGAAAGTAACCAAGGGTGTTACCTTGTGAGAGCAGCTCTTCAGGGTCAGGTGGATCATGGAGAGATTCGCCCATATCCGGGTTCTAGACCCATCAACTGGACGCCGAATTACCTTGCCGATCAAGTTGAGGATGTTGTCATAATCTCTGGTCATCACAGGACCAGGGATGTTTTTGCCATTATCCCTCTACTTGATGAATCTAGAATTCCCAACCGGGAACGGATCGAGATTACTTATGATGGTCGGAAAAATCAGAAGGATCCCGTAGTCATCTATCTGCCGGGACCACTACCGTATGAATCAGCTAAGGCAATCCCTTACAAATACGGTGCAACGATAATTGAAAATGGAAAGGAAATTCCATTACCCTCCGTCGTAAATATTGCAGACATCAGTCGTGTAACACGGAGTGGTAGAATCTTCAACCGAGGGGTTGGGGAACCTAACAAAGAAAAGGAACTTCAGACGGAAGCTCCTGATCCACCAGTCGGTAAATCCAGTAATCCCGGCCCTTCGAAAAGTAATGATGAGATGCTGAAGCTCATCCAAAGGAGTGAATACAACATTGTTGATCAACTGTTACAAACTCCTTCAAAGATCTCAGTGTTATCACTTTTACTCAGTTCAGAAGCACACAGAGAGGCTCTACAGAAAGTCTTGGAGCAAGCCTTTGTGGAACAGGATGTAACAATCAGACAGTTCGATAGCATTGTCTCTAACATCACTTCCTGCAATAATTTAGGATTTAGTGATGGGGAATTACCCGAAGAGGGTCGCCGTCATAACATGGCGCTCAACATTACAGTTAACTGCCAAGATGATGCTTTAGCCAACGTACTGGTAGACACAGGGTCAGCCCTGAATGTTATGTCGAAGTCCACTTTGATGCAATTATCATTCAAAGGCCCTCCGATGAGAGTCATCGAGGTCGTCGTCAAAGCGTTCGACGGATCCAGAAAAACAGTTATCGGCGAAGTTGATCTTCCCATAACTATCGGTCCTCACACTTTCCAAGTCACTTTCCAGGTCATGGACATCCGGGTAATATACAGTTGTTTATTAGGAAGACCTTGGATACATCAGGCTGGAGCGGTCACTTCGACCCTCCACCAAAAGCTAAAATTCGTCAAGAACGATCAACTTGTCACGGTTTGTGGGGGAACAAGCCTTGCTTGTAAGCAACTTGTCATTGTCTACTGGTATAGAACCTGAGGAGGTCATTGGAACTCAGTTCCAAGCACTATCGATGAGCAAGGACAATCAATCCCAAGGAGGAACCTCGATTTCCTCATACAAAGATGCTATTAAAGCGGTCGAGAGTACCGATACAAAAGGATGGGGATAACTTGTCATTCCTATTGACAATAAAACAAAGAAGGGTCTTGGTTTTTCTGCAACCTGTACCCGGACAGCTGCCAACGATGAAAGTCTTCATCCCCTTCAAAACTTTTTCCATAGTGGAGGTTTTCTCCACCCAGTGTCTCAAGCAGTCCATGCTATTAATGAGGAAGATCCCTCTGACACAGATGAAGAATGGAAGTCCTATCTTAACGAGGACAATTATACATCTCAGGAAGAGGTGCCTACGCCATTTTGCTTTCCCGCACAGAGTCCGAGGTTCATACCAAGGTCAGACGTCGAAATGATATGTGGAGATTGTGATCCAGAAGGATGACGTGCTCCGCCAAACTCATTAGAGGAGGACACTCTGATGAAAGACAACTTTGACCATAATAACTATAGCCCAATGGATGGTCTGCCAATGTGGCAACCTTATCCAGGAGACTTGGGGCAAGAGAGTCAGCCGAACAATGAAAATCGGCTGACCGTCATTGAACAGAATACCTGTGTCCCCACCATGTTATGGGATCAACACTCAGGTCATTCAGAAACTACTCAACATGAAGATGAATTCACAACGTTCCCAGGACTTGAATTCATCAACTATGCTTTTCCCGAGGTCAACGTCATCGAGAGGGATGACTCCTCCAGTTCCAAAGAAGTTTGGGACACTCTGGGAGAACAAAGTGGAAAATACGACTATATGGTCAAGTACACCGCTCCCGAAAGCTCTCGTATCAGGCTCAAAGATATCCAGCCAACTGGATGGGGAGATACAGCTGAGAGCACAAACGCTATGCAAAATGGAACAGAGGAATTCTCCTACGACAATTCTGCCTGGGAGACAGATTCCAATGATCCTGCTCCACCAGAAATCAGCGTCATTTCTGAAGACAAATCAAGGAAGGTGCCAGACTTTGTGATTCACCGAGGAGTTCGCCGCCAATGGGTTGCCGTCGAGGTTCCGAAGGTCGTTCATCAGTCAAAGTAATTGCCATCTTTTAACCTTGCATCCTGCCCAGGTGAAACAGATGTTTTGATAGGGCTCACTTTCTGTAAATTTCCCTCTTCGCTTTGCCCGAAGCCACAGAGTTTTGTTTTATAGGGCTGTAGTTTCAAGGATCGACTTGTTCATTAATAAAATAACGTCGTTCTGTAATTTCCGCATTAATTACTGTTTTCTCTTTTTGCTTTTTTAGAAAATGGTAATCCTAAAAAACAAATCAATAATAAAAACAAGCAGTAATAAAAATAAAACACTGCACACACTTGCATTTTCTCTATCTCTTCTAAACACGAATCATCACGTCATGCAGATTGCTTGTTTTAAACCCAGTTGAAACATTCAATCCGATGCCTTCTCCCAATTTTGAGTCTCCGGTATTCGAGGCTGAAGAAGAAAATGATGAAAAAATTCTAGAAGAGATCTCCCGATTACTCAGACAAGAGGAAAGGTCTATTGAACCTCACAAAGAACCGTTGGAAACGGTAAACTTGGGTTCAGAAAAAGAGAGAAAAGAAATCAGGATTGGGGCACTGCTCGGTCCAACTGCCAGAGAGGGTTTGATAAAGCTTCTAAAAGAATTTCCCGATGTATTCGCTTGGTCTTATCAGGATATGCCAGGGTTGGATACCAGCATCGTGGAACATCACTTACCGTTAAGATTGGAATGTCCACCTGTAAAGCAAAGGTTGAGACGCACTCACCCGGACATGGCCATCAAAATCAAAGAGGAGGTACATAAACAGATTGACGCAGGTTTCCTCGCCACATCAGAATATCCTCAGTGGTTAGCCAATATTATACCCGTTCTTAAAAAGGACAGAAAAGTCAGAATGTGTGTCGATTACAGGGATCTGAACAAGGCAAGTCCAAAGGATGACTTTCCTTTACCACACATTGACATGCTGGTCGACAGTACAACAAAGTTCAAAGTTTTCTCCTTCATGGATGGATTCTCGGGCTATAACCAGATCAAAATGGTGCCGAAAGACATGGAGAAAATTTCGTTCATTACCCCATGGGGTACCTTTTGTTACAAGGTAATGTCGTTCGGTTTGAAGAACACCGGGGCAACCTATCAAAGGGCCATGACTACTCTCTTTCATGACATGATACATAAGGAAATTGAGGTATATGTCGATGATATGATTGAAAAATCAAAAACAGAGAGTGAGCACGTTGAACATCTGTCAAAATTGTTCGAACGTTTAAGAAAGTTCAAGCTCCGCTTGAATCCCAACAAGTGCACCTTCGGTGTCCGTTCAGGGAAACTTTTAGGGTTCATCGTCAGCCAGAAAGGAATTGAAGTTGATCCTGACAAGGTCAAGGCCATTCAAGAAATGCCTTCTCCAAAAACTGAAAAACAAGTCAGAGGATTCCTGGGACGTTTGAACTACATCTCCAGATTCATATTCCTCATGACCGCGACATGCGCGCCAATCTTCAAGTTACTTAAAAAGAACCAGGATTGAGTTTGGACAGAAGATTGTCAAATCGCCTTCGACAGTATTAAGGAATATCTGTTGAATCCTCCGATTCTATCACCTCCAGTGGAAGGAAGACCACTGATCATTTACCTCACAGTCCTAGAGGACTCAATGGGATGTGTACTTGGCCAACAAGACGAAACCAAACAGAAAGAGTCTGCCATCTACTATCTGAGCAAGAAATTCATCGACTGCGAGACTCGGTACACGATGCTTGAGAAAACTTGTTGCGCTTTGGCTTGGGCAGCCAAACGTCTTCCCCAATATATGATTCGTCATACTACTTGGTTGGTTTTCGAGATGGATCCAATCAAGTATGTATTTGAAAAACCTGCTCTCACGGGAAGAATTGCCCGTTGGCAGATGTTGTTATCAGAATATGACATAGAGTACCACGCTCAGAAAGCCGTTAAGGGAAGTATTCTAGCCGATCATTTGGCTCATCAACCGATTGACGATCAGGAATCAACCGGGTTTGACTTCCCAGACGAAGATGTCATGTATCTAAAGATGAAGGACTGCGATGAACCGCTACCCAGTGAAGGGCCGGAACCAGGTTCCCAATGAGGACTTATCTTTGACGGAGCAGTTAATCATTACGGAAATGGAATTAGGGCAATCATTGTTACCCCTCAGGGTACCCACATTCCTTTCACTGCCAGACTTACATTCAAATGTACGAACAACGAGGCCGAATACGAAGCATGTATTATGGGTCTCGAAGAAGCAATTGATTTAAGGATCAAAAACTTGGACGTATACGACGATTCAGCCCTGGTTATCAATCAGATAAAAGGAGATTGGAACACATACTAATCAGGATTGATTCCTTACAAAGACTACGCGAGAAGGTTGCTACCTTTCTTCAACAGAGTTGAGTTTCATCACATCCCTCGTGAGGAGAATCACATGGCTGATGCATTAGCCACTCTCTCTTCCATAATTAGTGTAGGTCAATGGAATGACATACCCAAGATCGACATAATGCGCCTTGAACGGCCCGCTTACATCTTCACGATTGAAGCAGTCATAGACGACAAACCTTGGTATCACGATATCAAATGCTTCCTTCAGAAACAAGAGTATCCACCTGGGGCATCCAGAAAGGACAGGAAAACCCTCAGAAGACTGACCGAAAACTTCTTCCTGAGCGGTGATACTCTCTATAAGAGAAATTTTGACATGGTCTTGCTCCGATGCGTAGACAGACCAGAGGTAGACATGTTGATAAAAGAAATTCACGAAGGATCCTTTGGCACTCATGCCAACGGACACGCAATGGCGAGAAAAATTCTAAAAGCGGGGTACTATTGGTTGACAATGGAATCCGACTGCTACAAGTACATGAGGAAGTGTCACAAGTGTCAGATATACTCCGACAAAATTCATGTACCGCCATCACATCTCAAAGTTCTTTCTTCCCCGTGGCCTTTTTCCATATGGGGAATCGACATGATTGGCATGATTGAGCCCAAGGCTTCAAACGAACATCGGTTCATCCTAGTAGCCATTGACTACTTCACCAAGTGGGTCGAAGCAGCGTCGTACGCTAATGTAACCCGACAAGTGGTGATCCGATTTATCAAAAACAATATCATCTGCCGTTATGGTGTTCCAAGCGAGATCATTACAGATAATGGATTCAACTTGAACAATAAGATGATGAAAGAGTTATGCACTGAGTTCAAGATCGAACACCATAACTCATCTCCCTACCGACCCAAGATGAACGGAGCGGTAGAAGCGGCTAACAAGAACATCAAGAGGGTCGTTCAAAAGATGGTTGTAACCTATAAAGACTGGAACGACATGCTACCCTTTGCTCTTCACGGTTATCACACATCTGTCTGCACTTCAACAGGGGCAACCCCTTTTTCTTTAGTGTATGGCAAGGAAGCAGTGCTCCCCATAGAGGTAGAGATCCCATCAATCCGGGTATTGATGGAAGCTAAGCTCACCGAAGCTGAAGGGTGTTAAAGCCGACACGATGAACTGAATCTGATCGAAGAAAAGAGAATCACGGTACTATGCCATGGCCAGTTGTATCAACAGAGAATGAAGAAGGCGTTCGATAAAAAGGTCCGACCTCGCGTCTTCAGGAAAGGAGACCTCGTGCTCAAGAAGATACAATCTTTTCTCACTGATTCTCGCGGCAAGTGGACCCCAAATTATGATGGCCCCTATGTGGTCACGAAAGCTTTCTCAGGCGGCGCCTTGAGACTTGCAACCATGGACGGAGAGGAATTTGCCTACCCCACGAATGTTGATGTAGTCAAGAAATACTTCGCCTAAACTAAAAAAAAAAAAACGTCTCGGTGGATTGAAAACCCGAAAGGGCGGTCCAGGAAAAAGTTAGAGACAAAATAAAAAAAAAATCATCCCGGTGGATTGGAAACATCATAGTACAATCCAGGCAAAAATTAGGGGTAATGGCGAGTAACTATGTTCAACAAAGGCGAATCCCTCAGCAGCAGCAGTTACATCATCTGTCAGAAAACTCCAGTCAAGGTCATCTTCGACAGAAGCTCAGGATGCCCCAAAGTCAAAGTTGGTAGAAGGATAGTGGTCGTTATGTTTCAACGTAGCCCTTTTCCCTGTAAATTACCATTTTCAAACTTTGTATATACTCTTTGGAATCACGCGTTTGGCTGATCTCCATCTTATCAATAAAATTTGAGCCCTTGTGCTTTTGTTTGTAATTCTTATTCGTTTTAGCTTTACAGAATGACATTTTAATATGATCAACGATTCTTGAAATAAAACAAAAATGAATTTACTTGTTAAAACTTTTTCTGCTTTTAAATTAAAGATGGAAATTGCTTTTGACTGTTGAACATCGAAAGAATGTTGATTGTGTCTCCAAAGGTGCTTGAATTTCAAAGTGCAAAATCAAGGTACTCCTTCTAACCCAGTACGCCTAAATGAAGGGATCAACTATGTCAGAGACCTTGTTCCGTCTGACACGCCACAGCAGAGTTCTTACCTCCTAAGCCCAACCAACGGTAGCTCCCAACGGGGACTATCTCTCCTAAGCAAGGTGGAATTGTTATCTTGAACCAGCGATATTTCTATACGCCCCGCGATGGCCAAATATCCAGTCGTGTTCACTCGTCAGTCTGTATGTCGCGTCAGTTTTGTCAGCATAAACGTACATACATCATGCATTATTGATTTGCATTCATAATCCTATTGCCTCACTATCACTCTAGTCGGTCTTGTCCCCTAGTGATAACAGTCCTCTCAATCGAGTTGTCAGTTCTTTCCTCGTCAGGAAATACTGTGTCTGAACAATCTTTTCTCCAGTTTATTTCTGGATTGAAATTGGCCCTTGACCACTTTGATAACTTGAACCTCTGAAAAACCAGAGGAACTTTCAGTCAGCATCACTCTTCGCCATTGAAGATGATATCCTTGCTTTCCCGGATTAAGGAAAATCCACATGGAAAACCCCTTAATCAGAGATTCGGCAGCACGCCAGATTCCCTTCAAAAAGATCGCTGATGAAAAGGTCATCGACACCTCAAAATTGGACCCCATCATATGGCGTTTCTCCGGGAAGATCCCGAGAAAAGTATGATGTAAGATCCCAAGCGACAACAGTCTCCCAAGACACCTGATTTCCCCCCAGTAGAAACAAATGGCATCTCTAACAGAGAAGTTTGTACACCTCTACAACTCAGACGACTGGGTTCCCCAGCAAGTCTAACATCAGATCTTTTTCTGTCAAATGACATCTCCCCAGGAAAATTCGGCGAGAAGTTTGAGGAAAACCGCTACGCATAGTGTCCCTTGTCAATTAAGTTTATTGACAAAAGAAACTAAGACCAGTTCCTTGGTAGGAAACCAAGATTGAGGGGAAGTTTAAATCAGAAACTGAGACCAGTTCCTTGGTAGGAAACCAGGATCGAGGGGAAGTTTACATGGCTGAAGACTAGGATCGAGGGGAAGTTTTACCTTTTCTAAGCATCATTGCTTAGCAAAAGAAGATGCATGCGTGCGCTACCATTCATAACCACCATTAAAATTTCGGGTATTCTGATATTTAATCCTCTTGCACCCCGAATGCCCAAATACCTTCGTCATTCACACCTTCGGGTCCAAGAAGATTAAATAGGGACATCTGTCATACCCCAAATTTTGACCACTAAGATTTCCCATCATTGTGCAAATCATCATCATAATATGGATGTACCTTTGTGCCTCCTCAGTCTCCTCAAGGAATTGTTGAGCATTCGCCACAATCAAAATTAGGGTTTCAAGCCCTCTCTGAGTGCTTAGACAAAGGATCAATCAAGGAATGACATGATCTTTAACTTGTCTAACCTCTCAAACATTCATAATGGATCAATAGGACTCCCACTTCAAGGATTAAACACAAGGTTGCTCCCTTATAGGTGGATCAAGCTTCAAGATCGCCGGTATCACCAAATTAGGGTTTTGGTCGATCAGGGCCTCCAAAGGGAAATTTTCCTCTGGGCATGAGCCAAAGATCCAAAACACAACCTAATATACCCCATGGGGCCTCATGGACCCAATCATCAAGTCAATTTTGCCTCAGGGGATGCATACATCAAAAACCAGGAATTAGGGTTTCTTGACCTAATTCACCCCTAAGTTGACTTTTGGGGCAAATCATGAGACAAGACCTCAAGAGATGGTTTGAGTGTCTCTAATGAACTATATTGATCCATTTGGAATAATGGATTAATCAAAGAAGCTTGAGCAACAAGTCTCAATTTCATCTGCACCACAGTTAGGGTTTTAAGGGAAAAGTTAACTGTAACTTTGACTTTTGACCAGGACATGCTCCCAAACCCTAGGACATGCCTCAATATGCCCCATGACACCCATGGAACATGTCCATCAAGTTTGATTTAGGTCAAGGACATGATTTCCTGAAGAATTGCACAGTTTGGAATTCATCTGATAAAAAGTCAACTGTGCACAAAAGTCAACTTTGACTTTTTGAGATTTTTCACCAAAATGGATTTTTAACCCTAAAATGATGTTAATTTATGATTTGAATCATCATTCATCAATAAAAATCAAGAAATGTTGGATAACTTGTAAAAGGGGTAACCATAAAAACTTAGAAAATTTTCTAAGTTAAAAATAAAGTGGCTAGGGTACCAACTTTGGAGGGTCATAACTCCTAAACCACAAAGCAATTTTTTCTCATCCAAAGATGGATTTGTAGCCCTCATTACCCTCTACAAAAACTTCAACTAGACCTAAGTCCAATTCATTAAGGATTTTGAGTTATGGAGTGATCAAAATGGCTGAAAAATATCACTAAGTCCAAATCTGTCTTCATTTTTTTCCAAATGTAGGGGGATTTTTCACTTGGATTCAAAAGAGATCAAAACCAAACATGTTCAAACAGTTGTTGTATCATGTAAGGGCTTTCCAAAATGGCCAAGAACATTGCCAAATTCCATTTGGGCTATGAGTTATGACATTGTCAAGTTGCCATGTTGAAATCTGTCAAGGCAAGGTAGAATTTGCATTTTTGCTCGATTTGCCAAAATTGTGCAAATCCAAACACTCCTATCCACTTGGACACATCTGAGGATTGAATCTAAAGGGGACAATCACAGAGCCAAGCCTCCAAAGTCCTTGGAACAAGAAAAAGCATGTTGAACCTAGAATTGCCAAAATAGGGACAAGACTCCAAATTTAGATTGGAGCATTCAATGGAAGCATCAAGGTGGCGTAGACTGAGCCATTTTCATTTAAATTCAGTCAAGACTTATCCAAGACCAAGGGAACCAGTAGCCTGTGCCCTAACCTCTAGTCAATGGCTAGAGGAGACTTGAACTTCCATTGGCCAACATTGAACAAACCTACTCAGCAGTTGCCATTCACTATTCCTTGCAAAACAAACTTACTCTACTATAAATAGAGCTCAATTGTGATCAGTTTAAGTACACCAAAGGCCTACAACACTTGCCTTTCTCAAAATCTCTTTCTCTTGGCAAAAATGCCTTTCTTAGCAAGGTAGCTATCGGGTTTTGAGCTAGAGGGCAATTCCACTCAAACCAATCACACACCTCATATACATCACATATGAGCTGATCAAACACTTAAACAACGACTAGAACACTGATTTCTCAGAATCACCAGTTAATTGCTCAAGGTTTTAACCAAAATGCAGTTGAGATGCCATGAATTGATCCAGCCAATTTCAATCAAGTCCAAGCATTCAAACACACTCCATAGGGTGTAGGGAAGCTGTTCAGATCATCACCGCTCATCTGTAACACCTCCAAATCAAAAATCACATTGCACTTGCTGTCACGGCCTAGAGGTAAGCATATACTTGGTCATCTCTCAATCTATGCATATTTCCTTGCACAATAATTTGGCCATATGTTCATAATCATGCATAGAATGTTTCCCCTCAATTAATTGCATTGTTTGAATCGTGTATCAAAAATCCTAGCCTTCATGCAAAAATTAGGGTTCTTGAGGATTTTTCGTGATTTCTTGTTATATGTTTAATTTAAATGAAATTAAATGCCATAGACATGATCGTGAGGTTGAAACGAGTTGATTGGTATGTGGATTGCATGATATAATCAAGTATTCAGTGAGATTGGATAGAAAATGCAAATCTGGCCAAACTCAGAACACGTGCGTGTTCTTAGTGTGTTCTTGGCGCCATTTCTTTCAAATTCAAATATTTGAATTTTGTGATTTTATTTAATTGATTCAAAAATTAATTTCTCTCTGAGTTTTAATGATTTTGAGTTGATTTTTTTTTAATAATTCACAAAAATGTTAAATTATTTTATTTTACAAAAAATCCCAAAAATATTATTTATTTCATATAATTGATATTTTTGCAAAGAATTAGTGTTTTAATTGTTTTTAACATTTAAAATATTTTTTCTACCTTGATTTTGCAAATTTTAATGCTTTCTAATTATTTTGTAGGTCAATACTTAATTTTTGAAGCATTAATCCAAGATCACAATTTGTTTTTCATATGCTAAACAATTTTGATCATTTTTAATTGAATTTTTATTCAATTAAATACATTTTTGAAAACAAATTAGGGTTTTGGATTAATTCAACCCTCATAAATCATTTTCAAAACACTTGGGTCTCTAATAGAGTGTAAGACCCAATGTTTTTTTTACCAAATCATTTTTGGGCCTCAGTGTATTGTATAAGTCCCGATACCGTCAAAAACAAACGGCGCGATCGTCGCCTTTTGAAAAATAACCTTGGGCCTGTCCTCGAGCTATAAGACCCATTCAAAACTTTTGGGCCTCTATTAGAGTGTAAGACCCAATCCCTTTTTACCAAAACCTTTTGGGCCTCACTTATTGTATAAGTCCCTTCGCGTTAAAAGAAAATCTCGGCGCGATCGCCATTTTAAACGAAAAATCATCTGGGCCTACCCTCGAGTAATAAGACCCATCTCTTTCTTTAAAATTTTTTGGGCCTCTATTAGATTGTAAAACCCAACACCTTTGTACAGAAAGCCTTTTTGGACCTCAGTCACTTGTATAAGTCCCTCTGTACAAATTTAAACAGTGCGCTCACTGATAAAACCCTGGGCCTCTCCTTGAGCTGTAAGCCCCAAATCTTTTTTTTTCAAAGCACTTTCTCCTTTGATTTTGAATATACTATTGTTTTCAATCTTTCTTTGTTGAACAACTAACCCAACAACATGGAAGCTCTACAACCGAGTAAGTGGTTATTGCTTTCATTTACCGCTTTCATATACATATAACTGTATTGTGGGGTTGTTTCGCTGTAAGTCTTCTTTCATAAACTCATATCAACTGTGTAATAATAGTATAGATATTTAGAGTTTTCTCGGCAACTACGTCTAGAACTAGGTGACGCCGTCTCGTTTATTCGTAGAAATAGACAACTAGATCCCCAATAGGATCACCAGATACAGTCTTCTCTTCGGCTGTCCTCATTAGGAATTATCAAGAAACTCTACTCCCCAAGATGAATGTATTCTTCGTGAATGGCATCTTTGAGTTTCTTCCAAATTCTCGAACTTTCCTGACTTGATCTATTCCTTGTGAATAGCTTGCCTTGAATTTCTCGCGGTTTGGGGACCCACGGGCTTCTTAAAAGCATCGGCCTCCTCTTGGGCATCGTACAAGGACCCACAAGCTTCCTAAAAGCAACCCCGCCTCCTCTTGGGCTTAGTACAAGGACCCTACGACTTCTTAGAAGTATTCACAGCCTCCACTTAGGCTTCGTATAATGATCTCTTCCTCCGGGAATGATAGCCTCCTCTTGGGCTTAGTACAAAGACTCGTCGGCTTCTTAAAAGTTTCCAGCCTCCTCTTGGGCTTTGTACAAATTGTCCCGACGACCTCCTAAAGGTATAGGAACATAACTTAGTCATCTTCATAGAACAGTTCTGTCATAGAGTCTACTACTGTTTCTCAAAGCATAATACAAAAGATAAAACTCTAGACACGGACAGTCTAATCTCCTTGAGTCTCAAAGACATTCTCAAGTGACCCCTTCGTTAAATAGGAAGGAAACCCGCAGACTCGGACAGTCTCAATACCCTTCGGACTTCCCGCTTCCTTGAAGAACAGGAATAACCCAGATCCTTAAATCAAATCCATGAGTACAGTGTTGCTCATATAAGAACTGATTTTCTCTTTAAAATCAGTATACTGGACCTGTCACTTAACTGAAACAACATTTAGCCTCTCTCTCGGGCTTCGTACGAGACACATAAGAGACTCCCTCGTTGAGTCAATCACCCCTTTCGCCTCCATCTCGGGCTTTATACGAGATACAAAAAGGTTCTTATCGAGCCAAACAAACAACAGCCTCCATCTCGGGCTTCGTACGAGATACAAAAAAAACTCTCTTGTTGAGTCAATTAGCTTTCATCTCGGGCTTTATACGAGATACCAAAAGACTCCATCGTCGGGTCAAAACCTTTTAGCCTCTCTCTCGGGCTTTGTACGAGACACATATTAGCCTCCTCTTAGGCTTTGTATAAGAAAACCACTGGTTGATCCAATCAACCTTTTACCATCAAAGTTGTGCCTCGTTCACAGTACACAAACGTCAACAACTCCTTCCCCTTCATCTAATCGCTGTAAGCGGCAAGCCTCTGGATCATCTACATCCATGCCACTGTCCCTCTTTTAGCATGAAAAATTCCTAAGGAAAGATAACATTTCTCTACACTGAGTTAAAGTCTTCTCCTTCAGGTTATAAACCCCCTATAAAGGAAATTATGGCATTGCTTGGATCCGCGTATCCCGGTTAAAGTAATTCTCCTTTATAAAACAGTTGTGACATACAACCCCCTCTTTAGAGATGACAAATTCTCTCTAAAGACAAGACCTTTCAGCTTCACATCTTGGGCTTTGAACAAGATACAAATAGACTCTTCAGCTTCACATCTTGTTCTTTGATCAAGATATAAATCACCTTTCAGCTACACATCTTGGGCTTCGAACAAGATACAAATAGACCCTTTAGCTTCACATCTTGGGCTTTGAACAAGATATAAATCCCCTCTCGCTTCACGTCTTGGGCTTTGAACAAGACACCAAAACAACCATTTTCTCCCATAGAATAGGAGGAACTACGAACGCTCTGATTTCCCTGTTTCGGTAAACGGGAATACGTAGGCATAAGATCGAAAGAAAAGATCTTAGCGAGCACAATCAACAAAAAACCTAAATCCCATACTCTCACATCAAAAAGCATCAGTCCTAACATCCTAATCCTTGTTCCCCTGCCAGAAACATTCTGTCCAAATAAAAAGAGAGAAATCAGTATTGGCGAAAATACAAATAACCAGTACAAAGGCCCCCCCACATTGATAGCATTCGTAACCTAACAGACCACTGTTTAAACTCAGTATGCAAAGCAGGGTTAATTGGAGACATCTATTTCCCTTCCTTTATCAGGTTTAATAGGATAAAAAATGAATTGACCTGTAGTAAGCTCAACCACAGAGAGCGACCAACGCTTAAGAACCGCATCCAAAATCGCTCGTTACATCGCCTAGTCAGCGTTTCAGTCCTCGTAGGATCACTCTGTTCACCGCTTCAGCTTGCCCATTCGTTTGGGGGTGCTCAACCGATGTGAAGTGTTGTTTCGTACCCAGCTTGGTGACGAAGTCTTGGAAGTTCTTGTCGGTGAACTGTGTCCCGTTGTCAGTGACAATCGCTTGGGGTATGCCGAACCAGGCGAGTATGTTCCTCTTGTAGAAACGTAGTATGTTGTGAGCCGTGATCTTGGCCAGGGCTTCCGCCTCGATCCACTTTGTGAAATAATCCACGCTGACGATCAGGTACTTGTTTTGGTATGATCCCACGATGAACGGCCCGAGGATATCCATCCCCTATAATGCAAATGGCCACGGGGACGACAACGTCTTGAGCTCACTGGGCGGGGCCAGGTGCATGTCCCTGTGTCGTTGGCATCTGTCGTACTTCTTGACGTGGTGCTTGGTGTCCTGTTGCATGGTGGGCCAGTAGTATCTTGCTCGTAATGCCTTGCGGGCTAATGACCGTGCGCCGAGGTGTTGTGCATTGATCCCCTCATGGATTTCCTGGAGTATACCAGGGACCTTGGTTTCTTCGACGCACCTGAGAAGGGGGATTGAGAAGCCACGTCGGTACAGCTTGTCTTCGACAATTGTATAGGAGCATGCCCGTCGTTTAACCACTCCGGCTTCCTTGGAATCGTCGGGCAGCTTTCCAGTGGTGAGATACTCGTATACTGGCGTCATCCAGTAGTTGCTGTCCCCGATGGTGTTCACGTCAGTCGTGGGGATGGGTTTGTCGATGCTCGAGCATGAAAGCACTTCTTGTATGACAGATTTATTCCCACCTTTCTTCTTTGTGCTCCCTAGTTTCGATAAGATATCTGCTCGAGTGTTGTGTTCGCGTGGGATGTGGGTTACTTCCGCAGTGGTGAAGTTCTTCATCTTCTCCCTCACCAGGGTCAAGTATTTGATGAGGCTGTCGTTCTTGGCTTGGTACTCATCTCAGACCTGGGAAGCCACGAGCTTAGAGTCGGTGAAAATTTTGACTTCTTTAGCGCCGAGGTTCTCAGCCAACCGAAGCCTGGCGAGGAAAACCTCGTATTCAGCCTGGTTGTTCGACGTCGGGAAGGACAATGTGAGGGAAACTTCGATCAGGATGCCTTCCTCGTTTTCAAGGATGATGCCCGCTCCGCTACCTTTCGAGCTGGATGCCCCGTCGACGTAAATCGTCCACCTTTGGGATCCGTTGGTCGAAGGTTCCGGGAGGGTCATTTCTTCCACGAAGTCGGCCAGCACATGAGCCTTCAGGGCCTTTCTCCCCTCATATTGGATGTCAAACTCGACAAGTTCGAGCGACAATCTGAGCATCCTCCTTGCCATGTCTGGTCGACCGAGGAGTTGTCTTACGGGCTGCTCGGTCCTTACCGCTACCGCGTGGGACAAAAAGTAGTGCCACAGTCTTCTAGACGTGGTGACGAGGGCCAGGGCGACTTTCTCGATCTGCTGATATCTGAGCTCGGGGCCTTTGAGGGCCTTGCTGGTGAAGTAAATCGGCTTCTGCCCATCAGGGGTTTCTCGGATAAAAACTGCGCTGACTTCTTCGTTTGTGATGGCGAGGTACAGGAACAACGTCTCCCCGTTCTCTGGTCAGGAAAGAACCGGGGGTTGTGAAAGGACTTGTTTGAGGTGGATGAGCGCTTACTCACATTCCTTGATCCATTCGAATGTGGCCTTCTATCGCAGGAGCTTGAAAAATGGGAGTGCGTACTGTGCAGATTTGGCGATGAAACGGGAAAGCGCGGTTAGCATCCCGTTCAGCGATTGTATCGACTTCTTCGAGTTCGGGGTCGGGATCTCGGAGAAAGCCCTGCACTTGTCAGGGTTTGCCTCGATTCCTCGCTCTGTGAGGTAGAAACCGAGGAACTTGCCTGCCCAAACGCCGAAGGTGCATTTGTCGGGGTTGAACCTCATATTACATTTCCTCGCCGTGTCGAAGACCTTCTTGAGATGGACAGTGTGGTCGACTTCTTCTGCGGATTTGACTATCATGTCGTCCATGTAGACCTCGAGCATGTCGCTGATTTCTCCCCGAAAGACTTTGTTCATCATCCGTTGGTAGGTCGCGCCGACGTTCTTCAGGCCGAAGGGCATTACGTTGTAGTAGTAATTGACCGACTCGGTCATGAAGGGGATGTGCTGCTTGTCGGCCTTAGCCATGGGGATTTGATTATACCTCGAATAGGCTTCCATGAAGGACAGTAATTTGAAACCTGCAGAATTGTCGATCAGCTGGTCGATGTTAGGCAACAGATAAGAATCTTTCGGGCATGCCCGATGTAAGACCCTAATTTTTACCCCTAAGATTTCTCACATTTCATTTGCATCTCATACCACAAACAAGGTCACAATCTTTGTTTCTCCTGAGCATCTGTGTATTTCTCATTTGCTAACCTCTAACCAAATGCCAAAAATATGTTGCAGTTTGCTTGTTTCTTTCTCTGTGTGTTTAGGTTTCGTAGGTTTGTCTAAGCAAGGCATAATTTCAAATTAAGTGTGGTTGTTCAGCTTTGATCCAGTTCAGATGGATGTTTGACCTAATCTTAGTCAAACTATCAAGCATTTGTTCAAAGTGCAAATCATCTATTTTAGTGGGCTATTTCTCAAGCAGTGACTGTCAAGTTGTTGTGTGGTGATATCCATCATGATCATCTGAGTTCACCAGTCCAAATTGGGTTTCCTCTGTGGATTTATTTTCCTAAAGATTGATTCAATCAAATTCAAAGTGGTTCAAGATTCATTTGATCAGAGGTTCAGAGGGTGACAAATTCAAATGGCCGTTGTTCAGTTGTAGATTGTTCAGTGGTAGCTGTGTTCATTTTATCCGAGGCTTGTGAAAGAAAATCAAGATTGGTTTTGGGCTGAAAATAAAGATTAGCTATCCATTCTTTTTCATGTCGACTTCATAAACCATTTCTATTCATTATATCCATTTCATTAACTATTTCCAATATTCATTTTTACCATTTTACTTATCCACTTTTTATCCATTTATAATCCATTTCTAACCCATTTTTATTATCCAATATCCATTTCCAATCATCCACTTCCATGAAAATTTATATTTCTAAATCCACTCCATATTACAAAATCCATAATCCATTATCCATCTAAACCAAATCCAAATTTTCATTATTCATTAACCATATTCAATAAATCCATCATATTCCAATTATCCAATATCATTTTCAAATCCATTTTTATATATCCATTTTAAAATCCATTATTCATATATATTCTTAAATTCCATTTTTTCTCTCATAACCAATTTCATTTAAATATCCATAATCATTTCCAAAACCAATGTCCATTACAAAAAGAAATCAATGTCCAAAATTACAAGCCCATTTCTCATTTTTTTCCATGATGCAAACAATTGCCAAAAAAATAAAATAATAAGAAAAATCCACCAAGGCCCATTCAATCATTTGGACAAAATGATACACAAGCCCATCTTTCACGTTTAAGCCCTCATACCAATTTCCAAACTGCATTATGCAAACCAAATGGAAAAATAACGTGAACAAGGATGTCACGCAAGCTTCAGTACTCAGCCACAAAACGTCAAGCTATACATCAAAAGTGACTTTTCACGCGAGCTCCAAGCTCCCAGTTCCCAAGCTGTTACACATCCTGTTGGTTCTGTATTGGCAGCAATTTTGGTAAAACAATGTGTTGCATCAAGATATTCTACTTGTTGTCTTGACATGCTGTCTCTAACATTCTGCAGGTGAAGTGTTGGTGGTGTTTGTTAGTATTACAGACTGTGTGCTTGATGTCGAACACGATGTTCTGACATCAGTTGACAGAACTTCTAGTTCTAGTTTTAGGTTTTATTTGTTGCGCTATTTTTAGCAATCTTTTGTGTGTTTATGTTATCTGATTGCTGCGAAATTTACTGAAGTGGTAATATATTGGAGTGTTATTTTTGGAGGCAATCTGTTTATGAAGAATAGGGGGTTGCTATTTTCTTGCATAAAGATTTGGAGATTAATTTGCTTTTATTGGAAATTAAATCAAGGATCTGTAATTGCCCAAGCCCAAGGAATATATTGCTATTTATAGATGATCAACCCTAACTGCTGCTCGTGGAGAATAAGGATTGTGAGAGTTGTGTTCAAGTTTTAGGGTTTGTGTTTTGTGTTTGTTTTTGTGAGCCATTCATTCCTCTGTTTTGATGTTTAAATTGGACTGATTTAGTTGAGTTGTATTTTGTCCACTCAAAGCTTTTAAGCACGAGTGTATTGTTCTTGGTTGAAGCTCTTAAGCAAGACCAAGGTGTGTCTTTGAAGTGTGTCTTCTACTTTCATTATTGTAAGTTGTTATCACTGCTGTGATTGAGGGGGGGTGAGAGGTGTCTCATATATGAGAGTGTCTTAGATAGAAGTGTCATTGTGTAGTGATTAAGTGAGTAGATTGTCAACTGGTGTGTTGGTTGTAGAGTCTATGAATTGATACTACTAATAGTGGACTTCCTTCCTGGCTTGGTAGCCCCCAGATGTAAGTGTGTTTGCACTGAACTGGGTCAACAATTGATTGTGTTCTTTACTGTTGTTTTATGCATTTTCTACCTTGTTCATTATTGTTAAGATATAAGTGTCGTGACATCAAGTTTGACATCTCATATCTGTTGCCAAAATTTCAATTGGTATCAGAGCAGACACCCTATTCTGTTTCTGGGTGAGATTTAGGGAAGTTGCTTTCTGGTTCTATGGACAAGGAAGGAGGATTTGTGAACAGACCACCAATCTTGGATGGATCTAACTATGATTATTGGAAACCACGCATGGTGGCCTTCTTAAAATCTTTGGATAGTAGGGCCTGGATAGCTGTCATAAAAGGATGGAAACATCATGTCATTGTTAGGAAAGATGGAATAGCTACATCTGAACTGAAACCTGAGGAAGAATGGACTAAGGAGGTGGATGAACTGGCTCTTGGGAATTCTACGGCCTTGAATGCCTTACTCAATGGAATTGACAGAAATATATTCAGATTGGTGAATAATTGTGAAGTTGCTAAAGATGCTTGGGACATACTCAAGACTACTCATGAAGGTATCTCTAAAGTGAAGATGTCAAGACTTCAGCTACTGACTTCCAAATTTGAAGAGTTAAAGATGAAGGAAGATGAAAGCATACATGACTTTCATATGAATGTTCTTGAAATAGCCAATGCTTCAAGTGGCCTTGGTGAAAAGATGTCTGATGAAAAGCTGGTGAGAAAGATACTTAGGTCTCTTCCCAAGAGATTTGCTATGAAGGTGACTGTCATAGAAGAAGCTCAAGATATCAGCAAAATGAGGGTGGATGAACTTATTGGATCTCTCTAAACATTTGAGCTAGGAATAAGTGACAAACCTGAAAAGAAAGCCAAAGGCATATCATTTGTGTCCAAGGCTGAAGAGGCAAAGGAGGAATGTGATCAGGAAACCAATGAAAGTATGTCTAATGATATAGTTCTGCTAGGAAGACAGTTCAACAAAGTGATGAAGAGGATGAACCTAAAGACTAGGTATAATGTCAAGAATAACTTATCTGACATCAGCAGGTCTAGTGGTGATGGGAGAAGAACTAGGTCTGAAGAAAATTCCTCTCAAGGGAAAGGAATTCAGTGCCATGAATGTGAGGGGTTTGGTCACATCAGAACTGAATGTGCTACTTACCTCAAGAAACAAAAGAAGAGTCTAGTTGTTTCCTGGTCTGATGAGGATTCAGGTAGTGAAATTGAAGAGGAATCTGCTAATCATGTGACAGCTTTGACATGAAGATATGTTTCTGATGGAAATTGTAGTGATGAGGAATTAACCTTTGAAGAGCTTGCAGCTTCGTACCAAGACCTATGTAGCAGAAGTAAAGAAGTGTGTCAAGAAAGTGAGGGGCAAAAGAAACTCATAATCCAACTAGAAGCTGATAATGCTGAATTGGAAAATGAAGTCAGCTTGCTGAATTCCAAACTTGATCAAATGACCAAATCTCTCAGAATGCTGAATAGGGGAACTGACACATTGGAAGAAATACTTCAATATGGAAGAATGACAGGAGATCTGACTGGGTTGGGTTTTTAGAAGGATTACTCTGCAGAGGCTGTTTCTTCTGAGCCTAAGCAAAACATGTCTCATCCGATTTCTCAACATCATGGGAAAGTTCATGTTCCTGAGCCTAAGCAGTTTATGCCTCATCAGCTGCCACAACATCATGGAGGAAGAAAACCTCAACATCATGGGAGAAGACATCCAAATCACTTCAGAGGAAGGTTTCAGAGACGGAGATGCCACTACTGTGGAAGGTTTGGTCATATAAAACCTTTATGTTTCAGACTTTTTGGTTATCCTAAGGCTGTTCCTCAAGCTAAATCAAATCAAAGGACTTCTGCTAATGGAAGACAATGGGTTCCCAAGGCTGCTACTACAAGTTTAATAGCTCACATGTCTCTCAGAGTTTCAGCTAAAGAGGATTGGTATTTTGATAGTGGTTGCTCTAGGCACATGACAGGGATTAAGAATTTGTTGGTTGACATTAAATCTCACACCACAAGCTATGTGACTTTTGGTGATGGAGCTAAGGGTGAACTCAAGGGGATTGGAAAGCTAGACTTCTCAGGAGTTCCAGAACTTGATAATGTGTTGCTGGTTAAAGGACTCGCTGCTAACCTGATAAGTATCAGTCAACTGTGTGATCAAGGGTTTAATGTTAACTTCGCCAAATCTGAATGTTTGGTTACAAATGAAAAGAATGAAGTTATCATGAAGGGAGTTAGATCTAAGGACAACTGCTACCTATGGGTTCCTCAAGATTCTAGCTATTCCTCAATTTGTGCCCTTGCTAAAGATGATGAAGTAAAGTTGTGGCATCAAAAACTTGGTCATCTGCATCTAAAGGGTATGAAAAGAATCATCAACATGGAAGCTGTCAGAGGAATACCTAAGCTGACGATTGAAGAAGGAAGGGTATGTGGTGAATGTCAGATTGGAAAGTAAACCAAAATGTCACATCAGAAGATTAAACATCTCACTACCTCTAAGGTGTTGGAACTTCTTCACATGGACTTAATAGGGCCTATGCAAGTGGAGAGTCTTGGTGGGAAGAAGTATGCTTATGTGGTGGTTGATGACTTTTCAAGATACACTTGGATTAGCTTTATAAGAGAAAAATCTGAAGTGCTTGAAGTGTTTAAGGATTTGTGCCAAAGACTTCAAAGAGAAAAGAAGAGTAATGTTGTCAGGATCAGAAGTGATCATGGAAAGGAGTTTGAGAATCATAAATTTGCTGAATTTTGCTCAACTGAAGGGATTAGTCATGAATTCTCTTCTCCTATTACTCCAATACAAAATGGAGTTGTTGAAAGAAAGAATAGAACTATCCAAGAATCAGCTAGAGCTATGATTCATGCCAAGAAACTGCCTTACCACTTCTGGGCTGAAGCTATGAACACTGCTTGTTATGTTCATAATAGAGTGACCCTAAGAACAGGAACCACTACTACATTGTATGAGATATGGAAGGGAAGAAAGCCTACTATTAAATACTTCCATGTATTTGGCAGCAAATGTTATATCTTGGCTGATCGTGAGCAAAGAAGAAAGATGGATCCTAAAAGTGATGAAGGAATCTTCTTGGGCTACTCTACTAACAGCAGAGCCTATAGAGTATTCAACTCCAGAACTAAGGTTATGATGGAGTCTATAAATGTTGTTGTTGATGATTTGTATAAGGAAGCTGATGTTCTAGAGGATGTTGGAACATTCCTTGATTTGCCTGCAGAAGCTTCAGAAGACAACACAGATCCTAATCCTACAAATGTTGAATCTGAATCTGAACCAGTCAACAAGGGACCCTCCATCAGAATTCAGAAAGATCATCCAAAGGAGCTTATCATAGGTGATATGAATTCTGGTGTTACTACTAGGTCAAGAGAAGTTGTTTCTAACTCCTGTTTTGTGTCAAAAATTGAACCCAAAAATGTTAAAGAAACCTGGAATGATGAGTTTTGGATCAATGCTATGCAAGAAGAGCTAGGACAATTCAAGAGGAATGAAGTTTGGGAACTGGTTCCTAGACCTGAAGGGACAAATGTGATTGGAACTAAGTGGATATACAAGAACAAATCTGATGAGCAGGGAGTGGTCACTAGAAATAAAGCAAGGTTGGTTGCTCAAGGATATACCCAAGTTGAAGGGGTTGACTTTGATGAAACTTTTGCTCCTGTGGCTAGGCTTGAATCCATAAGACTTCTCTTAGGTGTTGCTTGCATTCTCAAATTTAAACTGTTTCAGATGGATGTTAAGAGTGTTTTCTTAAATGGATACTTGAATGAAGTAGTCTGTTGAACAACCCAAGGGATTCATTGATCCAACATATCCTAATCATGTCTTTAAGTTGAGAAAAGCTATGTATGGGTTGAAGCAAGCTCCTAGAGCTTGGTATGAAAGGCTAACTGAATTTCTAAATCTGAATGGTTACAGAAAAGGTGGGATAGACAAGACATTGTTTGTTAAAGAAGAAGGAGGGAAGATCATGGTTGCTCAAATATATGTTGATGATATTATGTTTGGTGGGATGTCTGATGAGATGGTGAAACATTTTGTTCAGCAAATGCAGTCAGAATTTGAGATGAGTCTTGTTGGTGAATTAACTTATTTCCTTGGTCTGCAAGTCAAGCAAATGGAAGATTCAATATTTCTGTCTCAAAGCAAGTATGCCAAGAATATAGTCAAGAAGTTTGGAATAGAGAATGCTAGTCATAAGAGGACCCCTGCACCTACTCATCTGAAATTATCCAAAGATGAAAAAGGTGTGAGTGTTGATCAAAGTCTGTATGGAAGCATGATTGGTAGTTTGCTATATCTTACAACTAGCAGACCTGACATTTCCTTTGCAGTGGGGGTGTGTGCCAGATACCAAGCCAAACCAAAAGTCAGCCATATAAATCAGGTGAAAAGGATCCTGAAGTATGTGAATGGCACAAGTGACTATGGTATGATGTACAGTCATGGAACTGGGTCCATGCTAAGTGGATATTGTGATGCTGATTGGGCTGGAAGTGCTGATGACAGAAAAAGCACATCAGGTGGTTGCTTCTTTTTGGGAAGTAATCTTATTTCATGGTTTAGCAAGAAGCAAAATTGTGTGTCTTTATCTATTGCTGAGGCTGAGTATATAGCTGCAGGGAGTAGTTGTTCTCAACTAGTGTGGATGAAACAAATACTGTCTGAGTACAATGTCAAGTAGGATGTCATGACATTATACTGTGACAACCTGAGTGCTATCAATATATCCAAGAATCCTATTCAACACAGCAGGACTAAGCACATTGATATACGTCATCACTTCATCAGAGACCTAGTGGAAGACAAAGTGGTTACCTTGGAACATGTTGCCACTGAAAGACAACTGGCTGACATTTTTACTAAGGCTTTAGATACAAATCAGTTTGAAAATTTAAGGGGCAAACTAGGTATTTGTATATATGAGGATTTGTAGCAATTAATGGATTTATGGAATGCTGCACTAAAGTACAGGATGATGATGATTTGTCTTGAAGGAAAATCTGCAGATGTATTATGTGTGCAAGTGTATTTTTCTATTTGGTGTTAAAGTGATATTATCAAAACTAGAGTAAATGTAAAGAAAATTGGAAACAATCAAAAGCAAATCAACTGCTGGAAGCATTCTTTATTAGAAGTTTATTACAAAGATAACAGAAATAACAAGCAAATATTCTTCATCTTTGAAGTCAGATATGCATTCCATCCACCTGATTTAATGAAATTGACCCAATCTTCATCAACATCCTTGTCTGACTCATGTAATTGACAATGTTATTTCTTGATGGACTTCTTATGTGTCTCAGTCTTTTTCCCTGTCCTTGTTGCACCAGTAGATGATCCTACCTTTGTCTCGTCCTTGGACTTCATCTTCTTTGGTTCTGTACTCCTTTGCCTCTTGTCTTCTAACATGTGATTTGTTTTGGAAACAATCATTTTGGAGGTCTGGCTCATGTTTCAACCTTATCCTTGCATTAGCAGTAAGGTGTAGTTGTTTTTATATCAAAGGAGAACCTTGTTTGTATCGCTTGGCCAATCAAAGATGTAGTTGTTGGAGGTGGTGTATTTTTCCTTGTGTCCTGTGCAATTGTTTTTAAAATTGTGTTTTGTGCTTTTACTGGTTTTCTGTTGTGTCGTGCTTCTGAGGGTGTTTGTCCAATTGTGGCTAAAAAGGGGGAGAGTGGTGTTGTAGTTGTTTTGATGGTTTTGTAGATGGTTTTCTAGTGTGCAGGTGCTGGTTTTCTTCTTTGCTTTTCTGTGCTCCTTGGCTTGAGGGGGAGTTTCTGGTTTTCTGAGAATGTTAGTTGTGTTTGTGTGGGTTGCTGCAGGGATCTCTGATATGGAGTTGTTTTAGCCAAAATTTGCCAAAGGGGGAGTTTGTTGGCTCTGTATTTGCAGCAATTTTGGTAAAACAATGTGTTGCATCAAGATGTTCTACTTGATGTCTTGACATGCTGTCTCTAACATTCTGCAGGTGAAGTGTTGGTGGTGTTTATTAGTATTACAGACTGTGTGCTTCATGTTGAACACGATGTTCTGACATCAGTTGACAGAACTTCTAGTTCTGGTTTTAGGTTTTATTTGTTGCGCTATTTTTAGCAATCTTTTGTGTGTTTATGTTATCTGATTGCTGCGAAATTTACTGAAGTGGTAATATATTTGAGTGTTATTTTTGGAGGCAATCTGTTTATGAAGAATAGGGAGTTGCTATTTTCTTGCATAAAGATTTGGAGGTTAATTTGCTTTTATTGGAAATTAAATCAAGGATCTGCAATTGCCCAAGCCCAAGGAATGTATTGCTATTTATAGATGATCAACCCTAACTGCTGCTCGTGGAGAATAAGGATTGTGAGAGGTGTGTTCAAGTTTTAGGGTTTGTGTTTTGTGTTTGTTTTTGTGAGCCATTCATTCATCTGTTTTGATGTTTGAATTGGACTGATTTAGTTGAGTTGTATTTTGTCCACTCAAAGCTTTTAAGCACGAGTGTATTGTTCTTGGTTGAAGCTCTTAAGCAAGACCAAGGTGTGTCTTTGAAGTGTGTCTTCTACTTTCATTATTGTAAGTTGTTATCACTGCTGTGATTGAGGGGGAGTGAGAGGTGTCTCATATCTGAGAGTGTCTTAGATAGAAGTGTCATTGGGTAGTGATTAAGTGAGTAGATTATCAACTGGTGTGTTGGCTGTAGAGTCTATGAATTGATACTACTAATAGTGGACTTCCTTCCTGGCTTGGTAGCCCCCAGATGTAAGTGTGTTTGCACTGAACTGGGTCAACAATTGATTGTGTTCTTTACTGTTGTTTTCTGCATTTTCTACCTTGTTCATTATTGTTAAGATATAAGTGTCGTGACATCACGTTCGACATCTCATATCTATTGCCATAATTTCACATCCAAAAGTGAAAACAACATAAGCCAGGTACAAATCACAAGCCACGACTTGTACAGCTCCAAAACCAAAACGCAAAATACACTGCTGACAATCCAAAATGCAGCAAATAGATAAAAAAACAGCAGCAATTCCTCTCCAATTTGTTCTATAAATAAGACTTGCCTTTCACTTCAAATTCAAGCTTGAACAGCCTACTAAAATTCTGCAAAAAAAAATCAT
Source organism: Lathyrus tuberosus (assembly GCA_022829125.1). Classification (NCBI taxonomy): domain Eukaryota; kingdom Viridiplantae; phylum Streptophyta; class Magnoliopsida; order Fabales; family Fabaceae; genus Lathyrus; species Lathyrus tuberosus. The sequence continues at coordinate 654,406 of JALAZF010000951.1, read as the reverse complement.
CAAGCTTCAATAACCTCTTCAATTCAACAATAAACTCCATCAATTCAACTTCAAACCTCCATCAACAATTCACAAACTCTTCTTCAATTCAAATCAACACACCATAAAATCACTACACAATTTTCATTTTCGATTCCAAATAAAAAACCGAATCAATTCCTTCTTCATCTCACTACAATTCACATCAACATCTTCATTCAACAATAACCAATTCACAACAATTTCAAGAAGCAAGTTCAGAAAAGAGAAGAAGATTTGAAGCTAAACTCACCATTTTTGAAGGTATTGAAGCTTTTTCCGGCGAAACTTCAGATCCAGATTTCACATCGCATAGTTAATTTCATTTGAAATCGCTTGTATATTTGGATTCACCTCGCAATTCTGATCAAGACGGTACCACAACGGAGCTCCGCCGCTCCAATTCTGTGGAGCTCCGAATTGCAAGCATGATGACGCTACAGTAGCCGCGCGGAAGAAAGAAGAAGATGTGGATTTCTGATTTTTTTTCTTTTCCTTTTTGTTATTTTTTTTAAAAGAAACATTTCCATTGTGTGTGTTTGATTTGGGGTCGTGGGCCTCGTTTATTACTACCACCACCATTTTTTCTATACACCCTATCTTTCTTTCCTTTTTTTTTTAATTTCTATTATTTTCTTTAAATCTTTTTTATATAATTTCTTTTTAATAGTTTTCATTTTAGATTTGGATTCACTACTATCCTTTTGATTTTTGTTTAGAAAACTTTCTTGAAAAATCATTAAAAATATTTTGGATTTTATTTTCTTGTATTTTCATGATTGTTGGTTGTGTGAGTCATAAATGTTAGATCCACTTTTCTTCATCTATTTTCTTTTTGATCGATGAAAGTCTAATTGATCTTGGAATTCCTTTGTTGAATTTCGATCAAGACTAGATCGTTACCATTTTTTTTCGTACGGTATTGCTTTCGGATGACGATTTACATATCGTTCATCTAGCATACATTAGCACAAAGAGTTATTGACCGGCCTCATTGTAGGGTAATTACTCCGTAAATTACTCGGTGATTGCTTAACATAGCGCAATATTTGTCCCGTATCAGAAAACCATCAAGAATGATTGATTATTTGTCTTTTGGTTCAAAACTTATGAAACTTGTTGTTAGGAGGCTTTGGTCTTATCAATCCTCTAATGAGTTCTCATTAACCTTGACCTAAGTGCAATTGTTCAATTATTATTGATGACTCACTCTAACAACTAATCACTAATTTACTAACAATACTATTGTACTAACTTTGTTTATAATTCCTTCTCGCTGCTTATCTCTTTTACTTTTATGCTTCATTTTTATCATTTCATATCATGTTTATGCTTCCGCAATTTTTCCTTTGTCCTTTGGACATATGTTTATGCTTATGCCTTTTTCTCTTTGTCCACTTGGACCAAAAATATTAATAAAGGCCAAAACCTCTAAAAAACGTGTGCTTCTAATCTTGGACTATGGTTACTATCCTTTGCAAAGGACATGGAGTTTTGCACCTAGACCTTGGACTTCAATGCTATTCTTGAATCCTTGGACTTAGAACTTGGACATCCAATGCAATTCTTGGAACCTTGGACTTAGAACTAGGGCCTTCTCCCTTTGCTTTGAAATTATGGTTCGAAGACTTTGAAGCTTACTCGTGTGGTTAGGCTATTCTTATCCTTAGCTTTTACTTTATGCTTTAGGATAGTCACTTCTTCTTCTCCCCCATTCTTCAATTTTCAAAACTCTCTCTCTTTTTCAAAACCTTCTTGATTTCAAACTATCACCTCTTTCATAATCAAACCTTGACTTTGTCAAGTGATTTTTACTCTTTTCCTTTCATTTCTTAACCAAATGCTAAACTACATAAGCATGTTGACACCTTTTTCAAAAGACTTAAAAAAATATCAAACTCATCACTCTCTTTTTGTGCCCTCGTGCACTTTTTCCTTTAACTTTTTCATAAGTTTAGACATGATTCATTTCTTTAAGCGGAATTATTCGCTTGGAAATAACGACTTGTCTTTACATTTTAAAATCAACCAAAATAAACCAATTTTCATTCTTTGTACCACGAACTACGGGGTTTTGATCCTATATTGCACTTCGTGGGTACGTAGGCATGAGACGACAAGTCTCTCCAAACAAAAAAATCTTAAAAACAATTTTTCTTCTCATCTCCTCAATCACTTTTCAAGCAAACATTTTCAGACCAAAAGCATTAGATATTTCAAAGGGCTCCTACAGAGTACTATAGACCTTTTGGGTGCTAACACCTTCCCATTACGTAACCAACCCCCTTATCCAGTCTCTCTTCACTTGTTCTTGTTTAGAGCTTGTGTATGTTTTGTTCGCTCTTTTTCCTTTCCTTTTTGGATAAAATAAAAGTGCGGTGGTTACTCTTGCTTTTTGAGTTAAGTTAATCAATAGCTTACACTCACGATTTTGCCGCTACACCCGATTAAGATCGATATAGTCAACACACATCCTCCATTTTCCATTACTCTTTTTGACAAGTACAACGTTGGACAAACAGGTTGTGTACCTAGCCTTCGAAATAAAATTTGCCTCTAGGAGGTCTTTTACACCTTTTTCAGCAGCCTCCGCTTTTTCGGGAGACTGCCTACGCCTACATTGTGCTACGGCCCTAGCAGTCGGATCTATAATGAGCTGGTGACAAGCCACCTCGGGGTCGAGGTCGGGCATCTTTGATGCGCTCCATGAGAGAAAATCAGCGTTTTCTCGGAGGCATGCCTTCAGCTGCTCCTTCGCCGGGTCGGGGATCCCAGTGCCAATCCTTTTAATAAACTACCGACAATTATGTATGGATTACATGCATATATATCGTAGAATAATGCTTAACTAATTTTGGTAAGGATACACTGATGGGAGTCAGGGTATCGTCAAATGTGAATATATATATCTGTCGTACCAATATCTGCTGTGAAAACATGGTAAGTCCTGGAATTTAAACACCTCCTTAAAACCATTAATTCCAAAATTATTGTTACTGTAATAACCAAATTCAACTACAACTTCATTCGGTATACTGTAATAGGCTTTCAGGATAGGCCATCCACTTATTATCAAGGGAAAATCTGCATTTTTGTTATATATTATTTCATGGTGGACACATTCGTTATTCAAAACTGTCCAACTTTTTTTGAGTTCGTCTTTGTACTCGATAACAAACCAGTCTGGAATTTTCGCAAATGCCTGCCATTTAATTTCACATTTACAAGAGTCACAATATGACTTTATATAACATTTAATATATAAACCCAACCCATTTCATTTCGAACTCCTATAAAACATACATGTGTTGATAATTTCGCAATTGATACTGAACCAACTAGAGAGGAGTGTTTCAGAGTCCCAACCTTCTCCATCTCTGCGCTTTTAGTTTTTTCTTTTACAAGGTTACCAAACTTCCTAATGCTCACTTTGTTCCTCCAAACAACCTCATGCTCATTACTTGTGTATGTGCAGGGTCTATTTATATTTATTCTTTCCACAACCCAACAACTCTTAGTCACATGCAAACATAATGATTGTTTTTTTGTTCCCCACCACCTTATTTTATTGGGAAATGCATGATCTTTATACTTCACTTTCCTTCACATGTGAATAGTTACAACTTAATAATGATTGTTTCATCTATTGCTTATTTTTTGTTTTTTTATACTATATGTGTAGTTCCATGCAATGGTTCCATCATCTATTGTCTTTTTCAGACTCATTATTACACTACCATCTGTTCATGTTGCACACTTACATACACATACTTCCTTTTGCTCTACGCCTACCTTTTACTATTTTACTACCTTATACCAAAATACATTTAAGCAATACCTCATTAAATTTTTTATTACAACATCTTTAAAGGTAACAACTAAAATGAGTAAACTAACTTATTTCATGTGGGACCAAATTGACAAGTAGGATTTAAACAATCCAAGATTGCTTTAAGGAGTTTTTCCTTTAAAGATGATTGTTTATAAAAATCCCAAACATGACCCCACATAAAGCAAAAAATAGTTTGCAATTTGCTAAATATGTGATACCCATTCACTTGGTAGTATATTTTAATTACGATTGTCTATCATTTTAATAATATAATATTAATAATGTATGACTCGAAATCTTGGTTAACGTTAACTATATAGAACACAACAACTATATTTATTGCCACATCACTTTCGTGCAATGCATAGTATACATAACGAACGTAAACTATAACAAATATTTTCATCAGTTCACCTGCGTTAATGATGCTCATAGTGTATTCATATCAAACTTAACATTAAAGACTTACTATTTCATTACTATAGTATTCTGCCCATACAACAAAACATATTCATAACATCTTAACATTTCACAATGCTATAAACTATCTTGTGTAACTTAACCAAAAAAAAAAATATCAAACACACTATAATATGTTTTAAACAACCATAACTTAGGTACCCAACAAAATACATTTGCTAACCATTCACCATCATAACACTTACTACTACAAATTACACTACCAATGCAATGTCCTTATCAGCATCATCCGATACACCAGTTTCACCCTCTCCGGACACTCACAACAATCGTTTTGTTACGGGGGTATCGGATTGTAAATCCAAGAATGTCTTCTTTTTTCAGCCCTTTCTTTGCCGCATACTCGTACCACCCGCGACCAAGAAACATTTCAACACAGTATTTTCTCTGTGAACTGTGAAGTTCACAACGATACCTCTCCATCGTATTAGCATCCAACAACGTTATTTTCTTGATCCCACTTAATCCGCAAGTCTTAATAACACGCTGGGGGATTTGCTGTGAACACTAAATATGGGGTGGAAATATGTATTAATATCTTTCCATATTTTTTAATATAACTATACTGTAATATATAGAATCCAAATATAAAACTTACAAGTACGTTCTTCTTTGCCACTTTAGGATCTTTGATCTCCTTCTGTCATACACAGTAACTTCTTTCCCAATTGTCAAACTCTATGTCACCGCTAAAATCATCAATGCTTTCTTCATCACAACTGCATTGAATGTACATCAACCAACCATGCATATAAAATACTAATACCCATTATTTCCTTTTCTAAATAGAAACATCATAATTATTAACATATTAATTCATGCATGTAATTATTCATGTAGGTTTTACTATTAACAACTTTCTATCAATTTACCCGGTTATATAACTTACCCCTCATCATCCGATGAGATGTTAATGTGCGAAGGTGCACCAACTTCAAAAGTTTCAGCCTGCATGTTATCCCCATTAACAGTGCTGGACATGGGACTTTTTCCTACTTCATCCGCTGCTTCGTTCCGTTCCACAACAACTTTGCTTTTTTCAGTCTTACATATTTCCTCATACTCCAGTAACAGCTCGTCTAACCTCTTTCTTCTCCAAGCTTCTTCGTTTTCAATGGCAGCAATGACACTACAATATTAAATGTATTACACACACAAACTAAAACAACAAATATTATTAATTAAGACATTCAAAATGCAAAAGAAACAATTCATACCTTCCTCTCACGGTTTCGGATGAAGAGTTCTGATGACACTGAATTTCACCGTATTTTTGACTCCGATTTCGCATGCATTCTTAGTCTTTTAATGTCATTTTATTATGTTATTATTATGTTTTTCTTTGTTTTCAGGTTTTTAGTCTAATCGGATCCCCGAGCGAGAAAAGGAGCGGAAAAGGAGTCGAAATGAGCTAAAATAGAGAAAATCAGCATTTTGCACTTATGGCATCCACTATGGCGGCCGCCACAGGGTCTTCCATGACGTGGCCATGTCTCAAACTCCTCCCAACTGTTTTTCCCCACGATCTCCAACTGCCCAAGCAAGTTTACACTCATGGCGGGCGCCATGGTGTTGTGGCGGGCGCCACAAGAACAAAACGAGTTCCCTCCCAAATTCAAATGCTAGGGGCATCCTTGTCTTTTCCACATGTTTCCTTGCCTATAAATAGGACTTTAGATTTTCGTTTTTCTTCATCCAAGCTTAGTTGTTCATAAGCATATATCAGTGTAATAGTGGTAATCGCTTCACATCGAGGTGTTACTACATTCGAGAGATCGAGTCTGTAAGAGCCTGTGAGATTGAGTCTTGGAGCACTCTGGAAGGAAGTTAATCCTGCCGCCATTTTACTTTCAGTTCGCATTTTATTCAACCACTCCGATTGGAGCAGGTTTTTATTACTTTACCTTTTGTCAACTTTATTTCTTGCACTGTCTTTTAATTTCATTTATTTTCCGCACTGCTTTACTTTCATTTACTTTCCGCACTCGCACTACTTTCATTTACTTTCCGCACTCGCACTTAAATACTTTTTTATGAAAAATCTAAAAATGAACTTTTACTTTACCATGTCTGGCTAATTTTATAAAGGTTAGAATGTGAAGATCATAACTGAACCGATAATCTGTACAATTGTTAGTAGAAACACTTAAGGGCTATTTTAACTTTCAATATAAGTTTTCCTGTTCTTAAAATCCGTTGGGTAAGATCGAAAGTCGTCCAACGCCTATCTAAACTTAATTGTTTTTAAACTATTTCAAAAACAGCGAAAGCGCTTTGTCTAGTTTATTAGGAGTTTTTAATTTAAAAGGAAAAGAGATTTTAAAACCATTTTCGGACGCGTTAAGAAGTTTAAAGTCTGGTTCGTAAGAACCTCTTTTTTTTAGAAAATCCAGGTTAAAATACTTTTCAACTTGGTCAAGATACTATATTTCTTAAAAATAGGTTTACTACTCTAACGCAATGCGCGCCTTTTTATCCGTGACAATAAGAGGGTTTGATTAGGGGGTACAACTCGGTTCTGAATACGCGAAAGCGACAGTTCCTGTCAAATTAGTTCTTTTCAAAGTAGAAAACATTGCCCGTAAGTAGTTCTATTGGCAAGTACTTGGATTATCAATTGGTTGTGTGAATTGCATTCGAACCTGTCTTTATCAATTAATTTTAATTACTTTATTTACTACCGTGCACTCTTCAAAACTACTATTTTCAATCGCCTTAGATACACACCTTAACAATAGATAGCGATAGATTGACACTTGGTCTCTGTGGATACGATAATCTTTTATATTACTCTGACGCGTTCGTACACTTGCGAAAAAACACGCATCAAGTTTTTGGCGCCGTTGCCGGGGACCAATTTCGTCAAATTTCGTACCCTGTTGTTATACCGTTTAGACTAAGGAAGTTACCCGCCGGTCAATGCGAAAAACTCGTAGTACCGGTAGTTTAGTAGACCCTCTAGCTGAACCAGAACGTTACGCTCGCGCACATTTATATTTCCGTAAACTTAGGAAAGCTATGGCCGAAGATCAAAATCAAAGACCTCTTAAGGATTTCGCCCAACCATCCAACGAGGAACCTAGTTCTAGTATAGTAAATCCAGCCATACCAGCTAACAATTTTGAACTTAAACCATCCCTGCTGCAGTTAGTACAGCAGAGACAATTCGCAGGTCTTGCTACAGAGAACCCAAACCAACATTTGAAAAACTTTCTCCAACTAGCAGACACCTTTAAAACCAATGGAGCCCCTCCTGAGGCAATTCGCTTAAGATTATTTCCTTTTTCCCTCAGAGATAAGGCCCTATCTTGGTTAGATTCCCTTCCACCAAATTCCATAACAAGTTGGGAAGACCTTAGAAAAGTATTCCTTGCCAGATATTTTCCCCCGAGTAAGACCGCTGTTCTTCGAAACCAAATAACTAGATTTACCCAAAACCAAGGAGAATCGTTGTTCGAAGCCTGGGAGAGATATAAAGAGCTATTAAGAGCATGCCCACATCATGGTTTAGAAAATTGGTTAATCATTCAAACCTTCGATAATGGACTTCATTATAACACTAAGATGACCATCGACGCCGCCGCAGGTGGCGCACTGATGAACAAACCTTACCCTGAAGCTAGTGCCCTTATCGAAGATATGGCCCAAAACCACCAATCATAGGGAGTAGAACGAGCGACAGTGGAAAAGAAGGAAGCCCAAGGAGGAATACATGAGTTAAGCTCTATAGACATGATGCAAGCTAAAATGGATGCATTAGCCCTAAAAGTTGAGCATATGTGTACAACCCCGAATACTGCAGCCGCAGTTTCGTCAGATTGTGAGATATGTGGGACGAAAGGACACCAATCTGCAGAATGCAGTCTGTTAAACGAGACCAGCTCTGAACAAGTGAACTACACCCAAGGGAACCCATTTTCAAATACCTATAACCCTGGATGGAAGAATCACCCAAACTTTTCCTATAAGAATAATAACCCTATCCAAAATACTGCCCCTCCGAGACAATCAAGTTATCAAGCCCCAAGATCAAATCAACCTATGCAACCTGTACCACCAAAATCGAGCCTTGAGAAAATCGTGGATAATTTTGTCGCTGCTCAAATCCAACAAAACAAGGAGTTCATGAACCAAAACATTCATGTTAACGAACTAATTACCCAGTTAGGAACCAAGGTTGACCAAATAATCACTCACAATAAGATGCTTGAAACCCAAATCTCGCAGGTAGCTTTAAACCAAGCCCCTCAGACCACACCTGGAGGACAATTCCCTGGACAACCTCAACAAAACCCGAAAGGACAAGCAAATGCCATTACCCTACGAAGTGGAACCGCTTATGATGAACCTTGTAACCCAAGGTTGAGTGATCCCAAAACTTCTAAGGAAGATGACAACATCCCAGATAAAAAGAAGAAACCAGAGGAATCTGTAAACCAGGAAAGTCAAGAAAAAGGAGAAGAACCCAAAGACAAAACCTATATACCACCCCCGCCATACAAACCACCAATACCATATCCGCAAAGACTTAAACAAACCCAGATCAATAATCAGTATCAGAAATTCATTAAAGTTATAGAAAAACTTCACGTAGAAATCCCGTTCACAGAAGCCATTACCCAAATACCATCCTACGCAAAGTTTCTCAAAGACATCCTTACCAATAAACGTAGACTTGATGATCCGAAACCCTTGGAATGTAATTCTATTGCCGAAAATAAATTAGCAAAAAAGGATAAAGATCCTGGAAACTTTTCCATTCCTTGTATTTTGGGGAGTCATGTCATCGAAAAAGCTTTTCTAGACTTAGGAGCTAGTGTGAGCTTAATGCCCTTAGCGGTTTGCGAAAGGTTAAATTTAGGAGAGTTGCAACCTACCAAGATGTCACTTCAATTAGCCGATAGATCTGTTAAATATCCGATAGGCATACTTGAAGACGTCCCTGTTAGGATAGGTCAACTATTTATCCCTACTGATTTTGTTGTCATGGATATTAAAGAAGATGATGACATACCAATTCTTCTAGGTAGACCATTCTTATCGACTGCTGGAGCCATAATAGATGTCAAAAAGGGGAAGCTAACCTTTGAGGTAGGGAACGAGAAGATAGAATTTATACTTTCAAAATATCTTATGGCACCTGTGATAGGAGACGCGTGTTATGCAATAGATATCATTGATGAATGTGTTAGGGAGTTAGAGCAAGAAGAAGTCATTGAAACAATTAAGCTGCCATCGACTCTTATTTTGGAAGATGACAATTATAAGAAACCCTACATCGATGATAACCTTTACGAATGTTTATCCCTTACCCCAGATCCTATGCCTTGCCCTATTAAACCAGCCTTGGAACTTAAGGAACTGCCTAAGAACCTGAGATATGAGTTTCTTGATGAAGAAATGAATCGTCCGGTTATAGTTAGTGCTGCCTTGAGACAAAAAGAAACAGATCAACTCTTGGACGTTCTACGAAGATATCCCTCAGCCTTAGGATATAATATCTCTGATCTGAAAGGTATAAGTCCATCCGTATGCATGCATCGGATTTCGCTCGAAGTAGATTCAAAACCTTCCAGAGAGCACCAGAGAAGGATAAACCCTATATTGAGTGATGTTGTCAAGAAGGAAGTTCTGAAGTTGCTAGAAGCAGGTATAATATATCAGATCTCGGACAGTAAGTGGGTGAGCCCTGTGCATGTGGTACCCAAGAAGGGAGGCATCACAGTTGTGCAAAATGAGAAAGGTGAACAAATAGCAAAGCGGATAGAAGGAGGTTGGCGTATGTGCATAGACTATAGAAAGTTAAATAAAGCAACTAGGAAGGATCATTTCCCTTTACCGTTCATAGACCAGATGTTAGAACGTCTTTCCAAACATTCTTACTTCTGCTATCTAGACGGGTATTCGGGATTCTTCCAAATACCTATACATCCAGAAGATCAAGAAAAAACTACCTTTACATGCCCTTTTGGAACTTTTGCCTACAGACGAATGCCTTTTGGACTCTGTAATGCCCCTGCTACTTTCCAACGTTGCATGATGTCAATCTTTGCAGATTATCTAGATGGAATCATGGAAGTATTTATGGATGATTTCTCGGTTTGCGGTTTTGATTTCCAAAATTGTCTTATCAACCTTGAGAAAATCCTGGAAAGATGTGTAGAGGTGAACCTTGTGCTGAATTGGGAAAAATGCCATTTCATGGTGACTGAAGGAATTGTTTTAGGACATATAATCTCCGAAAGAGGTATAGAGGTAGATAAAGCAAAAATAGAAGTTATAGAGAACCTAAAACCACCCAAGACTATCAGGGAAGTTAGAAGTTTCCTTGGACACGCTGGATTCTACCGCCTTTTCATCAAGGACTTCTCCAAAATAACAAAACCTTTAACTGGCCTGTTAATGAAAGATGCTGAATTCATATTTGATGAAAAATGCAATGAAGCATTCAACCTTTTGAAGCAAGCATTGATTTCAGCACCCATTATGAAACCCCCTGATTGGTCTGAACCGTTTGAGATAATGTGTGACGCCAGTGATTATGCTGTAGGAGCCGTTCTAGGTCAGAGAAAAGATAAAAGATTACATGTAATATATTATGCCAGTAGAACCCTAGACGCCGCCTAGCTCAATTACGCAACAACCGAGAAAGAACTCCTAGCGGTAGTTTTCGCTATAGACAAATTTAGATCATATCTAGTAGGAGCCAAAATTATAGTTTACACCGATCATGCTGCCATCCGTTACCTACTAAGTAAAAAAGATGCTAAACCCAGGTTACTTCGATGGATTTTGTTGCTACAAGAGTTCGACTTAGATATCCGAGATAAAAAAGGCACAGAAAATGTAGTAGCCGATCACCTATCTAGGCTAGAATACCTGAATCCTGAATTAGTACGCATAAATGATGATTTTGCCTATGATAGACTAATAGCCCAGTTGGAAACCATTGAAGATAAAAAACCAGACCCTCATGAGCACTTTCAAAAATCCTTAGCTGTAAGTAACGTGCCCTGGTACGCTGATTTTGTTAATTACCTAGCTGCTGATATAATACCCCCTGATCTCGATTACCACAAGAAGAAGAAGTTCTTAAGTGATGTTAGAAACTTCTATTGGGACGAGCCACTTCTTTTCAAGAGAGGTAAAGATGGCATTTTCCGCCGTTGCGTTCCAGAAGACGAGGTAGAAAGTATAATTCAGCATTGTCACTCTGCGCCTTATGGTGGACATGCAAGCACCTCTAAGACCTACGCCAAGATTCTTCAAGATGGCCTATTCTGGCCTACCATGTGGCGTGATGTCCATGCTTACATTGTCAAATGTGATAGATGCCAACGCACAGGAAATATTTCAAGACGCGACGAAATGCCTTTAAGAAACATCCAAGAAGTAGAACTCTTCGACGTATGGGGTATAGATTTCATGGGACCATTCCCACCATCTTTAGGAAACAAGTATATCTTAGTTGCAGTAGACTATGTGTCTAAATGGATTGAAGCGATAGCTGCACCCACAAACGACACTAGAGTAGTGATTAAATTATTTAAAAATTATATATTCCCCAGATTTGGAACACCCCGTTTAGTTATAAGTGATGGAGGATCTCACTTCATATCAAGAATTTTTGATAAGCTTTTAAGCAAGTATGGAGTTAAGCATAGAGTAGCAACACCATATCACCCACAGACTAGTGGCCAAGTGGAAGTATCTAATAGGGAGATTAAACAAATTTTAGAAAAAACTGTCTCTGTATCCAGAAAAGATTGGTCGCAAAAGCTTCAAGAGGCTTTATGGGCCTACAGGACCGCTTTCAAAACCCCTATAGGAACAACCCCCTACCAACTAGTCTATGGAAAATCTTGTCATTTACCTTTTGAGTTAGAGCATAAGGCCTATTGGGCCATTAAAACTTTGAATTTGGATTACCTAACTGCTGGTGAGAAACGTATCCTTGACATCCACAAATTGGAAGAACTCAGACAGCAAGCCTACGAGAATGCCATAATATACAAAGAAAGAACAAAAGCTTGGCACGACAAAAGAATCGTAAGAAAAGACTTCAACTTAGGCGACCCTGTTCTCCTGTTCAATTCTAGGCTACGGCTCTTCCCAGGAAAGCTCCGTTCAAGATGGACCGGCCCCTTCAAAGTATAAAAAATTCTGAGGTCTGGAGCTGTTGAAATAAAAAACGAGACATGTAAACCATTCATCGTCAATGGACAAAGACTGAAGCTCTACGAAGGAGGAGACATTCCAACAACCTACTCCAGCCACACTCTAAGCGATCCACCAATCCCGACAAGAGATGTATAAGTTCCAGTCGTCAAGCTAACGACGTTAAACAAGCGCTGCATGGGAGGCAACCCATGATTTTCTTACCTTATTTACTTTTTCTACATTTTGTTTTATTTTATTTCTTGTTATATTTTGTTAGGACTAATGTTTGAAATGTTTGTGTTTTACAGGACCTTCTTCCTAACTCTGTGCAGAATGCAGAATTTTGACGACATGCATGTGACTTTCAGGAATGACGCCCAGAGAGAGCGTTACTTTGTCCACTTCAGGTGTCCTATGGCACCAACGAGGTACCCAGATCAGGCTTGCATGGAGGCTTTAGGCATTGAGCCTAGTGTCAGATTCTTATGCCACCAGCTTCAATGGGACCAGTTCGACGACATGAACAACACCTATAGGAACCTCACTTTGGAGTTCCTCAGCTCGTTTTCTTATGACCCCAGGCGGCCTTATCAGCCCGATTGGACCGGAGAGACCAGCATCGCAGCAGATCCCGTCGTCTCAGGCATTCCCAGCAGGACGACGAGGGCACCAGTGGTCCACATCAGTAGTTTTACAGGTTACTCTCCTTATCTTATTTCGAAACATTGGGGACAATGTTCGATTTAAGTGTGGGAGGGGATTTTATTGCTTTCTATTTCCATTTTTAGTTAGTTGTTTATTTCTTGTTTTTGTCTATGTCTTTTTTCTAGAAAATGCATGAGTCTGACGAGTCACCAGTACAGTGTATCCCTAGTGCACCCTCATTTTCCCCCATTTCTTTAGCCCTGTCAAAAAAAAAAAAAAAAATTTTGCAAAAAGAAAACATTGTTGTTCTACACGTTTTTTGGGCTTTAAGACAGGTTTGGATTAGGATGTGGTGACTTAGGTGAACTTTTTGAAACATTAGTATCGTTTTAGAACCGTAGACTTCACGAATATAGGAATCATTCCAAAACCCCATGTACCATGGCCTTAATTATCATTTCCAAATTTGTCCTAAGTAGTTTATTTCAACAGTCAGCTCCGGCCTAAGCATGTTCTACGTAGGGGACTGATGAACATAAGTGAATGATCCAGTAAAATAAATAAAGAAAAAGGCAAACTCCGGATAGATGACCCTCACAAGGTCGTTTAAACCAAAAAGTTGAATCGTTGCCACACAAAAAAAAAATAATATATATATATATATATATATATATATATATATATATATATATAATTTTAGCTCACCCATTGTTAGTTGGTTCAGAGGTATCTGGCGCTGAACTCGGTAGGGCGGATTACGATCCGATCCCCCACAACTGCATTTGGGTTAAAAAAAAAGGGTTTACACAGTCATATGTGCCAGAAACCCTATGTTTTGGATCAGAATCACTAACAGGTCACTCTACTATGAAACATGTACGGATAACGGGCTTAATGTGATTGCGCCTGAATGAAAAGGACCCAAAAAGAGATGAAGAGGTAGGCCTAGTTATTGTGGGATGATACGGTTGATTAATATAAGAATGAAGTTTATGTCCGCCTCTGCGGATAAGTGTCATTACGATACCCTTGGTTCACTTAGTACCTGTCACTGCATCCTGACTTGAACTTAGAAGCCCTTTTTGCCCGAATCACGTGTCAGCACTAGTTTTCTTACTTTGAGCTTTAAATGTTTTGCTTGAGGACAAGCAAAAGTCTAAGTGTGGGAGAATTTGATGACACTGAATTTCACCGTATTTTTGACTCCGATTTTGCATGCATTCTTAGTCTTTTAATGTCATTTTATTATGTTATTATTATGTTTTTCTTTGTTTTCAGGTTTTTAGTCTAATCGGATCCCCGAGCGAGAAAAGGAGCGGAAAAGGAGTCGAAATGAGCTAAAATAGAGAAAATCAGCATTTTGCACTTATGGCATCCACTATGGCGGCCGCCACAGGGTCTTCCATGACGTGGCCATGTCTCAAACTCCTCCCAACTGTTTTTCCCCACGATCTCCAACTGCCCAAGCAAGTTTACACTCATGGCGGGCGCCATGGTGTTGTGGCGGGCGCCACAAGAACAAAACGAGTTCCCTCCCAAATTCAAATGCTAGGGGCATCCTTGTCTTTTCCACATATTTCCTTGCCTATAAATAGGACTTTAGATTTTCGTTTTTCTTCATCCAAGCTTAGTTGTTCATAAGCATATATCAGTGTAATAGTGGTAATCGCTTCACATCGAGGTGTTACTACATTCGAGAGATCGAGTCTGTAAGAGCCTGTGAGATTGAGTCTTGGAGCACTCTGGAAGGAAGTTAATCCTGCCGCCATTTTACTTTCAGTTCGCATTTTATTCAACCACTCCGATTGGAGCAGGTTTTTATTACTTTACCTTTTGTCAACTTTATTTCTTGCACTGTCTTTTAATTTCATTTATTTTCCGCACTGCTTTACTTTCATTTACTTTCCGCACTCGCACTACTTTCATTTACTTTCCGCACTCGCACTTAAATACTTTTTTATGAAAAATCTAAAAATGAACTTTTACTTTACCATGTCTGGCTAATTTTATAAAGGTTAGAATGTGAAGATCATAACTGAACCGATAATCTGTACAATTGTTAGTAGAAACACTTAAGGGCTATTTTAACTTTCAATATAAGTTTTCCTGTTCTTAAAATCCGTTGGGTAAGATCGAAAGCCGTCCAACGCCTATCTAAACTTAATTGTTTTTAAACTATTTCAAAAACAGCGAAAGCGCTTTGTCTAGTTTATTAGGAGTTTTTAATTTAAAAGGAAAAGAGATTTTAAAACCATTTTCGGACGCGTTAAGAAGTTTAAAGTCTGGTTCGTAAGAACCTCTTTTTTTTAGAAAATCTAGGTTAAAATACTTTTCAACTTGGTCAAGATACTATATTTCTTAAAAATAGGTTTACTACTCTAACGCAATGCGCGCCTTTTTATCCGTGACAATAAGAGGGTTTGATTAGGGGGTACAACTCGGTTCTGAATACGCGAAAGCGACAGTTCCTGTCAAATTAGTTCTTTTCAAAGTAGAAAACATTGCCCGTAAGTAGTTCTATTGGCAAGTACTTGGATTATCAATTGGTTGTGTGAATTGCATTCGAACCTGTCTTTATCAATTAATTTTAATTACTTTATTTACTACCGTGCACTCTTCAAAACTACTATTTTCAATCGCCTTAGATACACACCTTAACAATAGATAGCGATAGATTGACACTTGGTCTCTGTGGATACGATAATCTTTTATATTACTCTGACGCGTTCGTACACTTGCGAAAAAACACGCATCAAGTTCCCTTTATGGGAAGTCATTGCTAGCATGCAAATGAATTTTGAAGTATGCAACCTAAAATATTTTTTCCAATTTGTTTTACTTTTACTACCCCACTCTTTGCCAATTAAGAAACAAAAGAATCAACTCTATATAGGTACCTTGCTTACATGAGTGGAATTAGTCATGTGACTTTTGTTTCTATTTCTCACCTAACCAAAATATTCACTTTTCTCTTCATACCTACTCTCTATTACAAATCCTTAGGTTACTATTTAGTGTTTGTCATTACACCACAACCTATCAATCTATCTTATAGCAAGTTATCATCATAACATCTTTCACATCATTTCATTTTCTACCTATTTACTAATATTTTATGCCTACACTCAACCCAATATCTTTCACTAATACTTATGGATGGCAACATTAATATATATTTATTCTTATTTACTTGTAAAACAATCCTTCCACCTTAAATAAACTAGAAATACACATTTGAATATTATTTACTCAAGTATCAAATAATTTTGTCACATTTACAAAATTCATTCACTTTTTTTTTTAATTCTTCATACTTAATTGTTTTGATAATTTTTTAATTCTAAAATATTCGTTTCTTTAAGATTTTTTCTGATCCATGCATTTATATATTTTTACTATCCAACAAGTCTAACTTAAGTACTATTAAATGGGTCAATCATTTATTCAACATAATTTTCTTTCATGTCTCATCTGTCAAATTCATACTTTCACCTTTCTTGCTTCTACTTTCTCCCATACTTCACTTTCCAAATTTCATTCAACTTTTTCTTAATGTCGCACCTCGAAAAAATCATCAATCGAAGGATGCGACCCTCGCGCAAAAGGCGCAGAAAACAGTTCGACAGAGTCGCCACCGAACTTTATTTATCCCAAAAGAGGGAAAGGAAAATATCGAGAAAACCTTTAAGGAAGGAGATAAGAACGTGGTCGTCGCAACCACATTCCGGGTTCGGGAGTCGGTTACGTGAGGGGAAGGTACGCACACCCCCTCACGTCCGTTGTACTCAACGGGAACCTCTTAGTTCGAATTGTGAGGAATGTTATCTAAGCTTGTTTGTTTTCTTCTCAATGGTAAACGCGAAACAATAAGATAAAGGGAAAAGATACTAAGGGGAAAGGGTGGTTTTAGGATAGGGTGCTCGACAAGATCATCGCGACCTCGGGCCTAAGTATGCTCATTCGGACGAGAATGAGAAATCAGAGCAATCATAGTTCGACTACGGGGTTTGACGGAAAAAAGATGGTAGTGTGGAAAAGGTGGAAAAAGAAAAAGTGTGCTCGCCAAGATCGTCGCAATCTTGTGCCTACGTATCTTTATTCGGACGAGAATAAAGAATCAGAGCAGTCGTAGTTCGTGGTACGCCCACGAAAAGAAGGGTTAGGGTTTGAATTTTAGGAGACGAAAGATTGAATGACATACAACCCAAGGGGCGTGCCTCGAGAGCATTCACTCAAGAATCCAAGGAATGCTAGACTCCAAGAACTCAGTTCTTTCGTGAGTTGATTACAAAAAGTGTTCGATAAAGATTAAGTGTTTTAAGACGAAAGGGTGAATGAATAACAACCTAAGGGCGTGCCTCAAGAGCCATTCATTCGAAGATCCAAGGAATGCTAGATTCCAAGAATCTCCTCCTTTCTTTAGTTGATTAAAAAAGCGTTTGAAAAAGATTGAGTCGAATTGATTGAGAAAAGAGGTGAGGATCGATACTAGTCCCTAGGGGTGCTCCTAGTAACGAAACCACGAGATGTGCGAGTGTGCGTTTGACGACGAGGCAAAAGACACTCGACTTACGAGAATGTTTTGAAGAGTGGCTCGACGACGAGTCAAGAATTGGTTTGGAAATGGTTTGGTTTGTTAAGTATTTTAGGGGAGAATGACGATTATTCGATAAACGAGACGTCGACCTCGCAACCAATTAATCGGGGCATTATTGGGATGCTAGATCCCAACGACGCCTTTTTCATTCAATTGATTTATGAAATATTGTTTGATGAACAACGAAAGTACCACTTGGAATGCTAGACTCCAATGGCATTCCTTTGTTCAAATAGTTAAGGCGAGGGTTTTAGGAGCGAAAGGTCGAATGATCACCACCTAAGGCGTGCGCCCCAATGGTGGTCACTCAAGAACCCAAGAGGTGCTAGACCTCAAGAATTCAATTTTTTCGTGATTTAATTAAGAAAGATGGTTTGAATATGTGTTAAGTATTTTAATCGGGAAGTAAGCGTTTGAACAAATAAAAATAATTAAATAAACATGAATGTGAATGTGATATGGATATGAATAAAATGTAAACAATAATATAATCGAGATAAAATGGACAAGATATAATATTGACATAAAATTAAAGTTGGTCTCGTCTTAGTCACGATTTAATCAATAAGTTGATAATCGACGACTTTTTTGACTTTCATTGACCAAAAGGAAAAGAAAAGAATATAAAGTGACAATTAAGAAAATAAATCGAGAAAATGTATACAAAGAATAAAGGTCTCACCTTTATCGAGATTTAATCGAGAAATCGATAAATCAATCGATATTTGGTTGTCATAGACCCAAAATGAATAAGAATAATGGACAAAATAACGGAAATGAAATGAAATCGACAATGATAAGAAAATAATAAAGGTCTCACCTTTATCGAGATTTAATCGAGAAATCGATAAATCGATCGATATTTGGTTTTCATTGACCCCAAAATAAATATAAATGACACAAAAATGATAGAAATAAAATTGAAAATGACATGAAAAATAGTAAAGGTCTCACCTTTATCGAGATTAAGTCGAGAAAACGACAAATCGTCGATGTTTGATTTTCATTGACCCAAAATAAATGTAAAAATAGTGAATAAATTGAAATAAACAATAAATAAGTAGGCAGGCCTCAAATAAATCAAAATTTAATCGGTTTGATTAAATTATGAAGTGTATTATATCATTGGCCCAAAAATAAAAATAAAAATGAAGATAGAAATCAAACTAATTGCAAAAAAAATAAATAAGCACTAAAAAATGATATCTAAGAATTAAGTTGAAAAATAAATAAAAAAACATAAAGAACAAAGAGAGGGGGTGCGCATGAGATTGGGATGGTGTACAAGTAATGGATTCAAATGGGCTCAAAAACCCTATCTCATCAGACCCATCAGAAATCCAACGCCCTCAACATGACCAAGGAAAAACAATAAAAAACATACATTAAACATCAACAACAGGGTTCTTTCTTTAAAAATAAAATACATAACTAAATAATCTACTAAATGATGAAATGGAAAAAAGAAGAGGGTCAGCGCATCAACAATAAAAGGAGGGTGGAACAGAAATTGTCAGATTTCTTCGTAACGGAGAAAATACCATGGCCAACCAACAAAAATACCATCGAGTTTCCTCCTGGATCTTTCTCGTTTCAATCTCACTTTTCTGATTTTGGTTCCATCCCCAGGTTTGTCTCACACGATTTGGATTTGTTTCGGTTTCATTACTTCGTCTCCCTTATCCGTTTTGGCTCTACCTCATCTCCTCTTCTTCATTCTGTTGCTGGATCTGTTTGTGTGGGTTTTGCGGGTTGTGAGTTTGAATGGGTTTCGTTTGGGTTTGAAAAGGTTGTTGAGGGTTCGTGATTCGGTTGAAGTTTGGGTTGTGTAATGTTTTTGAGTTATTGGGTTTTGAAGGATTAATGGTGGAGAAAATATTTGGGTGAGTGTTTTTGTGAAGAAAGTTTGCAGACGAATTGAGGAAAGTGAGAGAGAGTCTGTGGAAGAAGTGAACCGATATTGGTCATGTAGTGGTTTTGTTATGCGGGATTTTCTGCGAAACGGTTGTGTTGTGCAGGTGAGTGTTTGTTGAAAGTTTGTGGGTTTCGATTTGGAGTGTGGATTGGATTCGTGTTGTTGAAATGAGGTTATTGAAAGACAGTTGAGGCTGGGTTGTTATTGTGGTTTGCGAGAAAAATGAAGGAGGTTGGGTAAAGATTGAAGGAAGCAGAACCAGTTTAGATTGAAGGAGGTGATTTTGGTTGAGGCGCGGTCCGTTTTTTCTTCTTTGCATTTCTGGTTTGCAGCTGTATTTATAGGAGAGAATGGGGTTATTATGGGAAGAGATTGAAGATTGATGTGAGCTGGAAATTATTCTGATGGATTGCCGCGGCTTGGTGAAATTTTGTTGTACGGTTTGTGTGAAATTTCGTTGCACAGGTTGTGAATGGATGGTGGGTGTGTGAGATGCGAGCCGTATCAAGATTTGTTTTTTTCCTTTTATTATTCTTCTCTCACTGCTGCTTGGATGTTGTTGCTGTTGTGTAAAAATCTGAATTGTTTCATTTGCAGGTTAGTATTGGTGTGTGGGGTATGGTTTGGGAGAATTGGTGGGGTCGTGTTTTCATTTGGTTGGTTTGTGGTGCAGGTGTGCTGCGGATGTGGATTTGTGGCACAGGAGGGAATGGCGTGAGGAGTCCATCATGGTGTCCATGAGCTTGCCTTCTTTCAAATTCAGTTTTCCTTTTTTTTCTTTCTTTGGCAATTTTATTGTAGGGTTGTAAAAATGGACAATGGGCCTTGGTATTGGGCTTTATTTTTGAAATATGGTGCCTTTCTTTTTGTAAGACTTGTGGGTTTTGTAGATTTTTATTTTGATTTTGTGATATTGGTTTCAAAAATGGTTAATGAGTTATGGATATATTGGTAAAGAAAAATGGAATTGGATATTAAGAATTATGATTAATAAAATTGGATAATGTGTAATGAGTCAAATGGATTTTTATGGAAAGAAAATGGATTTTGGAATTGAATTTGAAATATGGAAATTGGTTAGAAAATAGGAAAGATAATTGAAAATGGTTATGGATATAAATGGATATTTGGTTTTGAAATGGATATGTGAATGCTAAAATTAATAATGGGTAGAAAATAGATGATAAAAAAAATGATGAAAAGGATATGACTTAATTTGTATTAATGAAGAAGATAATTTTTTTGGAAAATGTGGATAGGATGGCTAAAAGAGTTTACAAAGGAATTGAATTTTGAAATGGATATGAAAAAGAGTAAATATGGTTTTAACTGATGGAAATTGGTGAGAGATAGAAAGCGGAGACGAATATGGACATTGAATGGATTTGGAAAGTGGAAATGGCTAAAGTTGAAGACAAAATATTTTTTTTTGAATTTTCTGAATAATTGCCAGTGGCTGGATGTACAGATAAAAAATATACAGGTAGGACAAATTTGGGGTATGACACTTAACTACCACAACTTTTTCCTATTCACCCCATCAATGCCATTGCCATACCATTTGCCCAATACTACTCTTCTTTCGACTACAAATGTAACGACATCTTTCCATATATTTTTATCTATGTATATATATATATATATATATATATATATATATGTGTGTGTGTGTGTGTGTGTGTGTGTGTGTGTGTGTGTGTGTGACTTTGGGTCGAACTCTAGCTCTGTCGAGGAGTAGCTTTCATGTGTTTCGGTAGAAGACAAGCATGAAGTCGAAGCTGGGTCACATGTTGTAGTCGAAGGATATATATTTTAGTCGAAGTCTGTTCTAATATGTATTGTCTAAATCTTTGTCTAATTGGGCTTTTATGTTATGGATCCAATTGTTTAGGTAGCTTGGGCTGCAAGTTATCTAGTTAGTCTATATATAGGCTAGTACACTCAGTTTGTGAGTGTGGCCAAATTGTGGTATTCACTTGTAATCCTTTTGTAAAAGTGAGAAAGTGAATAGTATAGCAATTTTGCCCTAATCCTTCTTCTTCTTTCTTCTTTATCCTTTCTTCTTTCTCTCTTTGTTTCTAATCGTTTCATTGTTCACCCAAGAACTCCGTTTCTCAATCTTGATTTGTTGAAAGGTATCGTTTGTGATCACAACAAACTGGTGCGGTGAGCATGGAAAAGATGCCGTCAACAAAGTTTGAAATTGAGAAGTTTACCGGAGTTAATGATTTTAGTTTATGTCGTTTGAAGATGCGAGCCCTTCTTGTTCAACAGGGTTTGCTAGAAGCATTAAAGGGATGAGACGCCATGGATGCTGCATTGACAGAGAAGGAAAAGACAACGATGATCGAGAAAGCCCACAACACAATTGTTCTGAGTCTTAGTGATAAAGTTCTCAGGCAGGTTTCAAAGGAGACGACGGCAGCGGGTGTTTGGCTAAAACTCGAAGGATTGTATATGACAAAATCCTTGGTAAATCATTTGTACTTGAAGCAGACTTTGTATTCATTCAAGATGAATAAAGATAAAACGTTGACGGAGCAGCTAGATACGTTCAGCAAGTTGATTCTTGATCTTGAAAATATTGATGTTTCCATCAATGATGAAAATATTATGTTCTTTACCTAAGTCGCATGCTCACTTCAAAGAAACCCTCTTGTATGGAAGAGAGTCCCTGACCTTTGAAAAAGTTCAAGCAACCTTGTATTCGAAGGAGCAGAAACCATCATCATCAATTGGCGAAGGGTTGTCCGTGAAGGGGAAATCGTCGAAGAAAGATGGTAGGTTTGAGAAGAAGAAAGGTAAAACTCAACAGAAGTCTTATGGTGGTGATATCTCTGGTATTAAGTGTTATCATTGTAAGAAGGAGGGTCACACAAGAAAGATGTGCCCTGAGCGTCTGAATAATCATGGAGGTAAGGACAATGGAAATGCAGCCATTGTGCAAGATGATTATGAATCATTTGATGTCCTTGTGGTTTCGAGCAGCAACTCTTGCAAAGAGTGGATTATGGATTCTGGATGTACTTGGTGATCGCGACTTAGTATGTCTATATGATTCATGACTGCAAGTGCACGGTCGTATCGCGTAGCTTTAAAGATTATCGAACCCAAAGGACCAAAAATCGAACTTACCGTTATCTAATGTTACTACGTAAATCTAAGGCTAATGAGGTTTCTAAAGGTTTACGGGGCAACAATAAATGAAAACGACAAAAAAAAAACTAAACTTTAATAGAGATATAACGGGATATCGGTATGTTACTTATCGAACTTCGGGGATTCAATAAATAGTTGGCGTAGAAAGGATGTCAAAATATTCTTCAGTGGAAAAGATTGATTTAAAAGACTTTATCTCACACTCCCGTGTTTGTTGACCCTGACTATACTCTTAAACCAGAATGCTTTGCTCTCGCTGTCTCATTTGAATTTAAAAGTAATTTTTAGAAATCAAGAAGTTCTAATTAATCCCAAAGCGCTCTCGATGTATTTGGTATTAATGACCAGTTTCTGCTATCCGGTTAAAATCTTAAGCTCTCGCTGTATTGATCGTAACCTTTGTTTTCTTTTTACTCTCGTATAAAATCTGTTTTAATTTTAGAACAAGAAACTAAGACCAGAAAAATAGTTGTTAAAAGTTTATGCCAATTATTACCGAATCCCGTCCGGCTGACTGTATTTACATACCGATATCAATGGATTTAGCCAGACATGGTTTTCAACATAAACATGCTATTACGATAATTAAACATAAGGCAAGACATAATTAATCTATTCTAAATTAAAAACATAAATAGTAGAAATAAGTAAATAAAATAGAACCTGGAATTAAATGGAAACTGGAAACTGCTGAAACTTTAATTGGAAAAATATGCTGGCACGCTTGGTATTCGATTACAGAAATATGGTCAAAGAAACAATCCTAAAACTAGAATCGTAATAGCCTCCCGATGTGGAAGAACTGTCACTTTTACAAGTAATACTTTCTGCTTAAAATTCTAAAGAAACAAAATTCTGGCACAAGTTCTTCGACCCTTGATATGGAAAACGAATTTCTCTTTTATACTCAAGTATCTTCGTAAAACTCGGGTCGTTTCCGTGCAATTCGTGTAACTGAGTTTGTGGCGAAGAAATCTGGACATGGAGAGAATATAGGATGGTCGTGGAGAGAAAAAAGGAGACAAAGTGGTGCACTAGGTCATGTTGAGGTGGCACTCGCCACCCTTTCCTTTTTTTGAGTGTGGAAGGCGCCACACTCCTTCAAAAACTCACGTGGCAGGCGCCACAAGGATGGTGGTGGGCGCCACCCTTCATTAGGCGTGGCAGGCGCCACCCTTTTGTAGTGTGGTGGGCCCCACTTCCATTTCTTTTATATTTTTTTTCTTTTTCTTCATCTCCTTTTCTTTTATTTTATTTTTCTTTTTCTTTCTTTTGAAAATTCAATCCACTTCTAGTCAAGGTACCTGAAACAGCAAAAATACCGGCATAACAAGACATAAATCATGATAAATCAGAGAAATTGTAACTAGAAATTCATGCAAGTCAAGTCAAATATACTATATAATTTCGCGTTATCAAACTCCCCCATACTTGAACCTATGCTTGTCCTCAAGCAAATAATGAATGTGGTAATCATATTAAGCACGGGTTTGAAATAGAAACACGACAAAATTCAAATCTTACATGGTTGCGAGGCTTTCATTAGAAAGATCGGTACTAAATGTCAACACCAAGGATACCATAATGACACGAAATCACAAAAATGCGATAAAAAACTCCCACCCTATGCAAACCAATCCGAATCATTTTATTATAACTCGACCTATCCTTCACCTCCTTTTTCATTCTCGCGCAATCACATTAAGCCCGTTATCCCCGCACGCACATGGTAAGCAAACATGTTAGTGTTCAATGATCTCATTTTCAAATCTTTTCCTTTTTTTTCTTTTTTTTCTTTTTCTTTCGAGTTTCAAGAGTCTGATCCGTTGGGCGAAATAGTCGGTTGAGGATCACCTGGCTTAGAGGGAACATGTCTTTTATTCACTTTTCTATTCATTCAATTAACTATTTGATATCGAACACATATTTGCATCGGTTTATCACTTAGTTTGTGCCTTAGGATGGTGCTGACTGCTAGTATAAACTAATCAAGAGGCTACTCATAACTCAAGGTCTCGGCATAATAAGTACTCCAATTGATCTGTATACTTAGGGGGCTTAGGGTGTCAAAACGGCACCGATATTATCAACCCTTTCCCAAGTCTCTCTAACATAGCCTAACTTAAAGTGTCGTGTCATGCATCAAACCTATTTTTTTTTGTTATGGCTCAAGAAACTGGGAGAATCAAATAAATAGCAGAAACTACGCATAAAGACTCGACATCACATATAGGCAAGAAATAAATTAAAACTACCTAGAAAACATTAAATAAAAGCGGTAAAGCTTCCCCCCACTTAAATCGAGCATTGTCCCCAATGCAACGACATAAGGTAAGAAAGGAAGGAAAAACCTAGAATTTCTGCTACTGGTGTCCTCGGCCACGTGTTCGTGCACGCCTTCCATTTCCAGGCTGGTGAGGTGGTGTGTCCACATGTTGGATATGTTCTTGGAGGCCCTCCACACATACTGTTAATTCTGCCATCTCATCGATTAAGCCCGACATGTTGTGTTCACTCCTGAAAGCGTAGTCGCGCTGATCGTGCGGAATGCGTTGAAGGATTTGCATCATTTCATTTTGGTGCGCTTCTATGGTTTGAATCCTTCGGTCGTGGCGAGTGTCTAAGTCGCTTCGTAGCATCATCTCATCATAAATGTCATCAAGGGTAACAGGTGTACCCTCACTTCTTTCTCTGGGCCTACTCCTTGACGATGTACCTGCAGCATTTTCAGAAAAAACATGTGTGGTGTGTGGTTGTGCGTTAGTTTTAGGAGCATCTTACTCCACAGAATCACGACCTTCAGTATTGTCCTCGCCAGCAGCTACATTCTCAGGAATGTGCGCGGGGACTGGGTCATCAATAAAGTGAAAGTTATCTGAATTTTGCACATCTGTGCGATCTGGGTTAGGAAAAACAAGACCTAATACAACATTATTATTAATCATTAAATTAAATCCTCCGTCTTGCCGTCTCCTTACTAGTTTCATGCTCCTAGTCATCTCTATATCAATGGTACGGGACGGGAGTGGTGTCCGGTGCGAAAAATTTGCTTCGAGTCCAAGAACTCTAGCGATGGTTGTTATTAATCCGCCGAAAGTGATTGCACCCTTTTTAGCGGTGGCAAGTGCATGCATGTGCGAAAACATGAACGATACGGTATTAACTTTTTCGGGTACAAATGTGGCGAACAGATAGAAAAACTCTCTTTCATTTACTTTGTTAGAATTCGACCGGCCGAAAATAGTACACGCCAATAGTTGGCGAAAATAACAAATGGCCGGGTTTTGGATTAGAGAGGCTCTGTTTCCTTCAAAACTATGGGTTACCGTACCCGTTATTGCCCTCCAGAACAGTTGAAAGGCATTCTGCCAATTAATAGTATCTGGAACCTCACACACTACCCCATTCCCGTAGGGAAAGTGTAGTAATTCTGCTAGTTGATCGAAGGTGAAAACATACTCGACATTAAACATTCGAAATTGAACCATACCATTAGAACAACTAGTATTAGGGGTAGGATTAAAAATAAGCGAGCTAAGTAATTCTACTATTAGTTAGTTATAGACAGGGTCTTTAAAAGATAGAAAATAGTTTAAGCTTAAGGTATTGAGCATAATATTGACACTGTCAAGGATTCCTAATGCTGTTAAGATAGGTACATCAGCATACCTTGTTGGTTCAATTTCTCTGCCTTGTAGTGCTCTGTAGAGATTAGCTTGCGTTTTACCTGCCTCTCCCTCTCTAAAAATAATTTGATAACCTTGCACATCCATGGCTGTAGCTCACGAAAACTCTTTCTTTTTGTTGTGGTGAGTAGTGAGAAAATGGGTTTGAAAAATGAATAGTGTGGTTGGAGAGTTGGTAATGCGGATATAAATAACGGAAGGAGATTAAATGTGGTAGTTGGAATGGCATTGACATAATTATTGTGGAATTATGGTGGTCAAAGAAAGAGAAAGGAGTGTGCAGAAGAATTAGAAACGTGGCTAGCATGCAAGAGGGTGAAAAGAGGTGGCGGGTGCCACACATGCATGTGGCAGGCATGCAAAAAATTGAAAGGGTGTGGCGGGTGCCACAATGAGGAATGGTGGTGGGTGCCACATTGAAGAGAGAGTGGCGAGTGCCACAATGTGCAAGTGGCGATTGCCACATTATGCTAGGGAGGATAGTAGCATTAAAGTGCCTAAATTTTTTTTATTTTGCATGCAATTTTATTGGACCAAAAGTTTTCAGATGCAAACTATAATGACAAACTTAATTGAAATAAAAAGAAGTGAAAATTAAGATAGATAGAATAATAACAACTTAATATAGAAGAGTGAAAATTAAGATAAACAGAAATTTAAAAGAAAAGTTCCAAATACTGAAATAACGAAAATAATCTGAGTTTCTGAAATGAAAATAATATAAATTCCTAATTAGAAAGCAGCAAAAATTAAACTAAAATCAAAAAGCAGAAATACAGTGATATCCAAATTCGTTAGCCACTTTGACGACCGCCAATAGGAGGAGCAGCAAAAGAATAAAGATGTTGATAAGTATGATCCAATTGTTCTATGACTACATCCATGAAACCGTGGAAGTCCACGGGTAAGGTTGAAAATTCGCCTCTGAGATTAGCCATGCTAGTCTCGAGTGCGTTAATGGTAGCAGTGTAATCAACTGGTTATGCGGCAGGCACAACAGGGGTACTAGAGTCAGCGTCAGAGAGATAGGCCTCATAGTAGTCATAAACTTGTGGTGTCTCCGTAGGAGAGGGGGGTGCATCTCGTGGTTCGTCCAAATAAAATAGTCAGTTATTTCTATCATGCACACTAGTCCTATGATTTGGTAAGGTAAACAGGGGTACGACTTGATCATTGACCAGGAACTCAAACTCATCCGGGCCCATGTCTCTAATAATTCTAGTATTAAAGCAAAATTGAATGTGCATGGGTCGGATTCCTCCTAGAGGGTAAAGTCTAATGATCGGTTGTCTTAATCCAATGGCATTGGCAATCAAGGTCACTAAGACTCCTATTTGGATCGGTTCA
Source organism: Lathyrus tuberosus (assembly GCA_022829125.1). NCBI lineage: Eukaryota > Viridiplantae > Streptophyta > Magnoliopsida > Fabales > Fabaceae > Lathyrus > Lathyrus tuberosus. The sequence goes on along the minus strand of JALAZF010000951.1, from coordinate 626,567 downwards.
TGGTCAGCTTGTGCCAGTCGGACAAAGTTTACTATCATAAATGTAGTGGCATTGACAAGACGAGCTTGTGAGGCATAATACATTATGAAAAGCTCATCTTTGGATACGAAGGTTATGTTTTACTCTTTCCCGAATAGGGTGTGGGCTAGGATCTTATGGAAGTAGCGGATTGCAGGATTGTGTATGTTTTCAGAATGCATGTTATCTGGTTCAGGATGGTTATTCCCAGTAATGCTTCCCCATAAGTAATTCAGCTCAAGGTTAGTTAGTAGTTCCTCTTGGGTGATGGTAAAGGCATCAGGGCCATTCGGGAATCCTAGGAGTTCAGCTATTTCTCTATGGTTAAAGTGGTAATTCATACCAAACATCCTAAAGGTGATAAGGCCTCTACTGAATCCAAAACCATGGTTAGGCTGGTAAACAAGGGAGCTTAGGAACTCAAGGGTTAACCTACGGTAGGTAGCAAACCTTCTTCTGACAGTAAAACCACCCCAGCCTAGTTGGCTAAGAAGATACATCACACTATCTCTGATACCCAGCTTAGTCATGGTGATCCCATTAGGGTAAATAGTTAGTGCCATCTCTCTCTGAGCTAAGGCCTCAAAGCGCCTCCTCTGAGCCCTGCCTCTGAAGACAATATCCATATAGTTCACTCGGTTCATCGTTAGAGTTAGTAGCTAGCTAAAGTCAATTAGCCTGTAAGTGAGTGGACAGTAATGTTAAGTTGGTAAAGATAAACGAAAATGGACATGGTTGCATGACATTATGGAAAAAGAAAAAAATAAAGAAAGTAAAAGCAAGTAAGAAAAAAAACTAAGATAAGTAAATCAGAAATAAAAGACTAAAAAGCGGGTTGTCTCCCACCAAGCGCTTTGTTTAATATCGTAAGCTCGACAAAATCTTTAATAATTAATTTTGGGAATTAGCAGGCAGCTCTGCAAGCTTTAGTCTGGTGGAATAGTCTCTGTTGTCAACGCAATGATAATGTTTCAAGCGCTTCTCGTTTACGATAAATGGTTCACTAGATTTGCCCTTTATTTCTATTGTGCCACTTGGAAAAACTTTGGTAATTTCAAAGGGACTAGACCACCTAGAACGAAGTTTTCCTGGGAAAAGTTTAAGTCGAGAGTTAAATAGGAGTACTACGTCACCCTCATTAAATTATTTCCTCGATATACGCTTGTCATGCCACTTTTTAGTTCTCTCTTTATAGATCTGGGCATTCTCGTATACGTCTAATTTAAGTTCTTCTAGTTCATGAATATCTAATATTCTTTTCTCGCCTGCGGCAATATAATTTAAATTAAGGGTCTTAATGGCCCAATAAGCTTTATGCTCTAATTCTACCGGCAGGTGACACGATTTACCATAAACTAGCTTAAATGGTGTGGTTCCTATTGGGATATTATAGGTTGTCCTATAGGCCCACAGGGCTTCGTGTAACTTTGAAGACCAATCTTTCCTAGAGGGGGCAACTGTTTTTTCTAAGATTTGCTTAATTTATCTATTTGAGACCTCTACTTGCCCACTTGTTTGTGGGTGATAGGGTGTTGTTACACGGTGTCGGACTCCATATTTCAGTAATAGTTTTTCAAAGATCTTTGAAATAAAATGGGAGCCACCATCGCTGATGACGAGTCTCGACACACCGAATCTAGGAAAAATTATGTGCTTGAAGAGCCTAATTACTACTCGTGCATCATTTGTTGGAGAGGCTACAACCTCGATCCATTTCGACACATAATCAATAGCAACGAGTATGTACTTGTTACCAAAAGAAGACGGGAATGGTCCCATGAAATCAATTCCCCACACGTCAAAACTTCTACTTCCAAAATGCCTTTAAGTGGCATCTCATCGTGTCTAGAGATGTTGCCAGTGCGTTGGCATCGGTCGCAATTTATGATCGTGAGATGAACATCTTTCCATAGAGTGGGCCAAAAGAGGCCGACTTATAAGATCTTAACGCAAGTCTTCGAGGCGCTTGTATGTCCTCCATAGGGAGCAGAATGACAGTGAGAAATTATATTTTCTATTTCATCTTCGGGGACACATCGACGGAAAATACCATTGGCGCCTCTCTTGAAAAGCAGAGGCTTATCCCAGTAATAGTGTTTAAGATCATGGAAGAATTTCTTCTTTTGTTGGTAAGTTAAATCTGGTGGAAGTACTCCAGCTGCTAAGTGTCGCAACCGCGAAAAAACAACCGACGATAAATTAGAACAGAAGAGTCGCCACCGAACATTATTTATCTCGACGCAGGGAAAGTAAACGATCGAAGAAAACCTAAATAGAGGGAAAGACATGGTCCTCGCAACCATAGTCCGGGTTCGGGAGTCGGTTACGCGAGGGGAAGGTATTAGCACCACCACGCGTCCATCGTACTCGATGGGATCCACGCTTGTTGTCTAATCAAAGGGTGAGTTATCCTAAAGTCTACGGCTAAACAGTGTCGCTCCCGGGATTTTCATCCAAGTACAAACGCGAAAGTGGCACGGAAACAGAGTCGTCAGCAATGTGTATTTATCCCGAGAGAGGGAAAGGAAACACTGCGTAAACCTGAGGGGAAGGATAGAGCATGGTCTTGCGACCAAGAGAACTGGGTTCGGGAGTCGGTTGCGCGAAGGGAAGGTGTTAGCACCCAACACATCCATCGTACCCGATGGGATCCACGCTTGTTGTCTCGATCAAAGGGTGTCGTCGTCTGGAGCTCCACTGCTACTAGAAAAGGAATGGAAAGAGAACAGAAAAGAACGAAGAACAAATATAGGGAAAATAAAAGAAGTGCTCGAATGGGCCCTACCCCACTGCCTACGTATCTCATCAGGAACATGAGAATCAGAGTGACGTAGTTCGGACACGAACTAAGGGGGGAGGTTGCTCACCAAGACATTGCCGTCTCGTGCCTACGTATCCTCAATCTAACCAGAAAGAGGAAATCAGAGCAGTCGTAGTTCGACCTAACCAAGTTTGTGTTTTTTATGAGCGACGTCAGATTCGCGTCTGGCAGTTAGGGTCGATGCCTGTTTGCGACGAGACGGAAGTAACGTGCCCTTTTCTGAAAATGAGGTTTGAAACTTAACGATCCCGAAGGATGAAAAGGTTTGAATTTGTTTTGTGTTTTTTAGACAAGAAGTGTTTTTGAAGTTGTTTGTGTTTTATAACACGCATTGTATTTAAGCTCTCATGTAGGACCGAATGCCTCGCATATCGACCCAAGACGAGACGCACACTAAACATTCTAAGAAAATGAGAGAAGACCCCTCATTATCTTATTTTCACATGAAAGGCTCAAATACAATACATGTTATGCCTTTATTAAGTGTTTTTGCTTTTTATTTTGAGATGAGGAGAGAAAAACTCAAATGGAACAGAAAACACTAAAGGGAAACTAATTTGTTCCTAATGTTATCATGCAAAAGTGGCCCTAAGGTCAAGGTTAGAAGGGGGATGCTACCTATGTTAGCATGCATGGATTGCTATCCTAATGTCTCTCCTACTTCCAACTTAATCGAACATTAAGTGGAGCTAGGAATCCTACGGGATCATGTCATCAGACAAGTAAACACAGGATAAATCAATCACAAAATAAATTAAAAGCAACGAAAGAATAAACAATATCAGCCAGCAATAGTATCACACAACCAAAGGGAGAAAAAGGGAAGCTTTAGCCAAGGGGTCATATCAATCGAGGCAAACAAGCTAGCTATGGGAGATAAGGGTACTCACTTAATGGTATTGAGAACCATGGAGAACAAAGTAAGAAAGGGGAAGCTGTGAATCAGATCACATAAGCATCAGCATTGGTCAATGCGAGCTATAGACAAGGTGTGGGGGTTTGATTGTTAAACCGTCATTCCACTGTTGGACTCGATAACAAGAGTAGGTAATGTTCAAAGCTTCGATCATGTAATGAGAGCTAAGAACAACTCAACTAGAATAACGGGGGTCGATGGCGAACCCTACCTTCCGTCTATTGCCTCCTTTGAGGTCTTACAAGGGATATGGGGAAACGGGATGCCTCTTTGGAGGTCTTCAGCACAATATCAAACAAGCACAATCATGGCCTCACTTGAGGGCTTTCCATACAATCCTACTTATCATGGCATAGACTATTCCTACTTCTCATGGCATTTGAAAGCATTAAAGAGAAGTGGAGAGATAAGAGGTCCTACCAAACAGATATGAATCTGTAGCAAAGCAACGAAAGCGCAACGAAATTAAGTCACGAAAGCACCTATAAACAAATAGCAAACCAAGTTAGAAACAAGTTTTTATTTACAAAATGAATTGGTCAAACCACCTTTGGAATGTCTCCTTTATGTACCTTGCACATGTGAACCAAAGACATTAGTAATAACAAGAGAGCATATGTACAACATGAAAACCTAAGTCTAATGACTATGTACATTTGAGTCACATTAGTCAAAGTGAAAGACCTAATGGACTATGAAATTACAAGTCAAGTTACAACTATGCTACAAGACTAATCTATTTTGAAATTAAAGGTAAAACAACAAAAGAAAGCCATTACAAGTTAGATGAATTGAAATAAAACGTGAAAATGGACCAAGGTCAGAAGTGAAACAACTTATACGCATGCTTAACACCAATCTCAAAGTGTCACCAAGGTTTACATTAAACTCTCTCTCCAAAGTCAATTCATTCCATGAGCAAAACCGCATTTAAACTTCTTATACAAGTATGTAAAATTGTTACTCAAGCAAGACAAATGAAATGACATGGTAGGGCAATGTTAAAGCTTACACACCAGAGGAAAATGACCTATAAAATGTCCTAATTGAATCCCTAAAAACAATCATGAACATGGCATACAAGCGGCATCAAAGGAAGTGGCCAAAATGAAACACAAATTCAAGTTCACATACACACAAAGAAGGCATCATTTAAGGCATGTGAAATGATCAAATGCAATACTCAAGCATGTCTCAATTGTGCATCAAAATGTTCTTAATAATGTGCTAAAACTCATATTCAAAGTTGGCTCAAAATGGCCGCACACAAGCGCCAAACCAAGACCTATTTCTAAGCATGCGTCAACACGTCATGTTTACTTTGGAAAATGGGTGAAAAATAGCAAAATACCCGTGAAAATTATGAGTAATTAAACATATCATGCCAAGGCCAATGAGTTATCATATGCAAAAGATAGGACACAAAACATGCATCAAACATACTCAATCAATTGTAAACATGGATCAATTTATCAATGATGCTCTTACAAGACAAGGCACAAAGATGATGCTCAAAAGCAATTCAATAATCATGTCCAAGGTACCAATAAAACATCATTAGGTCATATAATCATATTTCTAAATTCACAACAAAAATTAGCTCCAAACGGTCAAGGAAAGATCACATTTCATGACTTGCATCACAAGATACACCATTGAGAACACATTCCTTTCTAAATTCTAGAAAAATACCAAACAGCCCTAAAAATGGGATTAAAAATATCCAAAAATTAATTAACACCATCAAGAACTCTCTTGAATTTTCTCATAATTTTCTGACCATTTTTACTATTTTTAGAATTCATATTATGAAACGTGTATGAAATATAGAATTACAAGAAAACATGGAAGAACCAGGGGGTGCATACAAGTAAAATCCCTAGTTAAACTCTTCACTGGGCTCAAGCGCGGGGTGTAATTAGCAAAGGGGAGATAATTCCAAAGAACACTTGTGGCCTGGGGGTGTACGGTGGAGACACGATCAAACTATTGACTAGGGGGTTGAATCAAGGCCATTGATTCGCATGGCTGATGATGATAGATGAATCTACTGGTGATGGTTATAGGGTGCATGATATCACCATGGGGATGCACACGTGTGAGCGAAATAAAAGGCCTACCGGACGGTGACATGTGTCACCGCCGGAGTGGACCGGCGTTACCAACCTTATCTCTTCATTATCTTTACCTAAGAATCTTATGAATGCCATTTCAAACACCTCTCCCATTCTCACGTCTTTCTCTCTCTCTATGATAATGAATCCGCCGGAAAATAAACCTGGCCGAAGAAGGCCGGCGGCGGCGCCACCGTCTTCTCCGGCAACACCTCCACCAAACCCCTAACTCCAAACACAAACCTCACCTAGAATTCCGTCCCCGTTCCGAATCTAACGCTAAAATTTCCAAAAAAACTTACTCACGAGATGAGATCGAACGAGTCAGAAATCAAGAACAACAAAGATTAAATCAAGCTCAACATCAGATTAAATCCACAATGGACTTCTAAGTCCAAGGCCATAGCTAAGAGGATGGTTCAAGTTTCGTGTACCTGCGATCAAAGCGATGAACGGAAATCCAAAGGTTCGTTACTCTCCTTATTCGCTTCCCCTTTTTCACGATTCTTGTTCAATTCTTCTTCCGTTCTTCGCCGATTGTAGTTGTTACGCAAACCTGACTCGGCACCAATTATGGTTGAATTTGCAGTGACGTTGTTGCTTCGAAATTTGTTGTTGCAGCGTTGAATCGATGATGACGAAGACAAGGTGTTGTTGTGTTTGATCGAAGACGTAGCCGAATTGAATTCGCGAAGGTGAAGATCGACAAGGAGTCGATCCTTACGAAGATGGATACGGATAGCTGAATCTGCATAAGTATGCAATCTCGTTACGATTTTTGCTCGATCTCTTAGTCTACTGTTGCGGCCTCACGTTCCTTTTCTCTTCTTCTTATATTCGTGCTTCTTGGCTGCGAAACCGTGGCTTCTTGATGAATGTCGTGTTCTTACGTGAGCAACTTTTAATGGCTCGATCAAAGTCCCTGAAGTGATTGTGATTCTTGATTTTGCAGTGATGATTGTTGTGAAGCAATGGAAAGGATGAACTGTGAAGGTTACAGCCTGGTGAACTTGTATACGAGCATTCCAAAATTATGGTGTGAAGGAGAATTTGGAGATGCGAAGATAATTGCAGTTGGTGAAGAATGAAGAAGTTCTTGGTGTTTGAAGGTTGATGATGAAGTGTGGATTGAATAATTCAAGACGGAGAAAGAGTTTGTTGGTTCTGTTAGTTTCAGTTAGAAGTTTGTTGGAAAAACTAGAAGAATTTTCTGTTAGAAAGAAGAAGAATGGTTTTCAGTTGGTTATGGCAAGAGAAGAATTGAGGTCCTCCCATTCTGCACTATGAACTTCTGATTTTATAATGTGACTCAAGGGTAAATCGGTTTCACAATGGAATTCTGTTATAATTGATTGTGAAATTCTATTGTGGTTAAATTTGTGAGGTGAATTTGGACTGATTTCTGTTAAGGATTCCTCTACTCCCTTTGCTATTTTTCCTGCTATTTATTATTTCTGTCAATAGCTGAAAAATGAAAATGGAACAGGGAATTATGGATTTCTTTTATGAACTTCTTTTTGTGCAAGTGGTGATACTTGATACGAACTCTTGTTATCACTCTCAGTAATTTTCACGGGTGGCCCAAAGGATCTCGTCACGCTAGGCCTGTTTTTCCTATGAGGAACCAAGCTAATTCAAGCATCTTTTCTAAGACCAAATTATTTGCAGAAGTTCGATCTAGTCTTGCATTATTTTAAACATGGTATACTTTCATACTTACACTAATGTCAAGGCTAGAGGATTCAATGCTCTTGTCACCACTTGAATCCGACGAATTTTCCGACACCATCCCATGATCAACATGATTCGTACCATCATATCCAACATACTTGAAGACGCAAAAAAAAAATCTCCTCTTGAACATCTCCACCATCCAATTTCACACCACCCTCTTTTTGTTTGGACAATTGGTTGCTTGAAAAAAATGAATTTAGTATTGAATGGGTATTTAAAAAGGAAAGACTTGAAATGGATTTAAATCTTAAACAAAATAAAAATGGACATGGATTAGAATAAGAATGGATACAAAATGAATGTTGAATTCAATTTGGATATGGAAAGAAATGGTTAATTGGATTGGAAAAATGGAGTTGAAGTGGATTTGGAATATGGATTGGTGAAAATGGTTAATGAATAGATATTAGGGAAATTACTAAAATGGATAGAAAATGGACATGGTTTAGAAAGAGAATGGATATGAAATCTCGACTGTGATCCAAAATTAACCTTGCATTTTTTCCACAAGTCCCTGACTAACACGAAACAAAGCCACTCCTGAACCCTTGATTAACCTGAATTTGAAACAGATGTCTCATGAATCACTTCCCGATAACTGGATGACTTCAATCACATGACCAATAATACCCTCACTTGCAATAACAATGAAATGTCTTGATCTGAGAAGAATTTAAACCCCGATTCACACCAATGAACCCTTGACTCAAAGCCCTTGATGAAGAAAATCCTAAGCTTGCACATAATACCTCGATCCCACGCCAATGCAAATGAATGAATATGAGTTATGACCTAAATGAGATGCAAATGAGAAAGAAGCATAAGCCAAAAAAAAAAGCTAAAAGCAAGAGGGCAAATTTTGAGGTGTTACAAACAGAAACGGGAAACAAAAGGGAAAAAGGAGACTCGGTAGGACATCACCGTCCTAGGCCTACGTATTCCCTCGTGCAATGGGAAAGTTAGAGTCAACGTAGTTCGACAGACTACACACTAAAGGGGGAGGTTGCTCGCCAAGACATCTCCGTCTTGTGCCTACGTATCCTCAATCTAACCAGAAGGAGGAAATCAGAGCACTCGTAGTTCGACCTAACGAGGTCGATTAGTGTTTTTTATGAGCGACGTTAAGTTCGTGTCCGGCAGTTAGGGTCGATGCCTGTTTACGACTGAACGGAAAATAACGTGCTCTTTTCTGAAAATGATTTGAAACTTAACAATCCCGAAGGATGAAAAAGATTTGAATTTGTTTTGTGTTTTTTAGACAGAAGTGGATTGAGTTAGTTCATAATTTACATTGCACCAAAGTCAACTACGCGGGAACGAATGCGTCGCATGGTCGCCCCCAATGGGACATATGCTAAACACTCTAGAAGAGGATGGGAGACCCCTCGTTCTTCATTTCCTACACTTAAGGCTCGAGCGCAATATACGTTATATTTATTAAGTGTTTTAGAAATGTTAAGAGATGAGATGAGAAGACTCAAAGGAAAAGAAAACACTAAGGGAATTCTATCCTAATGTTGTCATGTAAAGATGGCCCTAAGGTTGAGGTAAGAGGGGAAGATCTACCTAAGTTAGCATGCATGGTTTGAATCATAATGTCTATTCCATTCCAATCTTAATCAAAGATTAAGTTGGACTAGGAAGTCCTAAGGGAACAAGCAAAAGACCAAGCAAAACAAGAAAATAAGCTAAAGATAGCAGCTACAATAGCGCTCCAGCACCTGCACAGCGGTAAATTCCAGCCAATACACCAAACAACATTCAACAGTACACATTTAGCACAAAAGTAGGTGTAAAAGTCAGCAGGCAGCAAGGGTATACAATTGACAGCACATAAACAATTCAGAACAGTAGCTATGAAAAGCAGGACAACATGCAATGCATCCAAACAAATGCTCAATCAATGCTCAAAGCAAACAATAATTGCACACAAGCATTCATATCTAGACAATTCGAGCATATAGATAACAAGTATCAAGAATGAACAACAATGATCATGTTAATAAACCAATAACAATTACTCAACAAAGTTGCATAGTTCAAACATTGATCAAAACATCATGCATAAGCAACCGCGGAAAACAAACAACAATCATGCATCACATTTCCAGCAGGTTGATCATTCATCAAGAATTAACATGATTCAAATATGTGTGCATCGTGTTTATCACATCAATTAATCAACAACGCAAACATAAACATTCATCGATGAAAACCAAGAATCGCGTGTCAAAGAATCGTGTTCATGCAATAGGTTGAGGTGAAACAACTCAAGAATAATCCACAAATCATCAACATATCAATCCATGAAGTTTAGCCATGCAAAAGATCTCAAACAAACAAGAAACATGCAAGAAAATCACATCCTGTAGCAGCGGTAACCGATTATCAGATATGCTGTAACCGGTTACTCAGTTCAAAATAGCAAAAAAATGCTGAAAAACAAAAGGGTAACCGGTTAGCAGATATGCTGTAACCGGTTACTCTGCAACAGAATTCAAAAAAACAGCTTCCAAAATCACTTCTCAGCAGCTTATCACTTCTCCAAACATCCAAAGGATCAGGCAATCAATTAATCACGAAATTCACATCAAATATCAGTAATCAAACACCAATTAGATCCAATAATCATCAACATTAAGAATCAAATTCAAGCAAAAATGGATCCAAATCAACAACAATCAAAGATCTACATCGAATAAGTTGTAAATAAGCTAAATCAAGTGTAGATCTAAGGAAAACCAACCTACAAAGCTGAGATTTGCTTTGGTGATTGTTGCAAACGAGAATTGATGAATCCAAGTAAGAAATCCAAGATCTATGCAAGAAACTTCAAGATCTTAGTGAGAAACTTCAAGATCCAAACAATGTGATGATTTTGCTTCAAGCTTTCTCCAAAATCAGTTCCAAAAGCTCCAATCCAAGAGCAAAACAGCAGCAAATTCAAGATTCTTTTATGAATTAGTGAATGGATGAAGGTTTAGTTCCAAGATCAACAAATTTCAATGCAAAATTTGTTGAACTTTGATGAAGGAACTTTGGGTGAGGGTTTTGAAATGAGAGGAGAGTTGAGAGAAAAATGGAGTGAGATGTGTAGAAAAATTCAGAAAATGAATCAAGGTTATGTGAGGTTTGGAATGAATTGATTTAAATAGAAGTTAGGTTAGGAATTCAAATATGGTTTGGAGTGTGGGTTAATGAGTGGAATGGAGATTAGGAATGGGATTGGAAAAAAGAATGGGGAATTAGATTGGAAAATATTGGAAGGAATTTGAATTTTGGGTGGAAAATGATGAAAAAAAATCATTTCTAGATTCTTCCCACACATGCACAAGCCAAGCACATGATCACAAATGATGCAAACTGATTTTTTTTTCAAACTTTGCCCAGAGTAACCGGTTACAGCATATATGCTAACCGGTTACTTAGTTCAAAATCCTTGAAAATACGCAGAAAAACAAAGGAGTAACCGGTTATCAGATATGCTGTAACCGGTTACTCAGTTCAAATTTTGAATTTTGGCGCCTTTTGGAGGGAAACTTGGAAAAGTGACCTCTGACAGCTGTTTTGAACCCCGTTAAGCCTCCGAAACTCAAAACTTGATATTGCTACTGAGTAACACCTGAAATGAAACACAAATTCTTCCGGACACCTCAAAATATCCTGCTGAATTAATAATGTCCGGTGCTGCATTACTGATAAAAAAGATTGCTGCCGGAGCATCTGATTACTAAATCATCTAATGAGGCAAATAAAAGCTCAAAAAGACTTTGAAAGCTATCTGCTTGGCTCTGAACAATATTGAAAATAATACTGGAATTGAAGACGCCATGAGCTGCTGGATAATACCTTGATCCCATGCTCAGAAGAAACGTGCAAATGCAAAAATGTCGTTGCAAATGAAATAAAGCATAAGCCAAAAAGGGTTAGAAATATGAGGGCAAATTTTGGGGTGTTACAGCTGCCCCTATTCAAACTTCTTGGATCCGAGGGTATGGAAGCGAAGGCTTCCAGACAATCAAGATACACGAAGATTGAATCCCAAAATAACCCAGAAATTTGCAACCTGTGGGGATATATACATCAGAGAGTGTTTGCTAGCCGAAGGTGGACTCACAGTGGGAATGCCACTCGAAATTGGACTTACAGTAAAACGATTTAGGAAGGAAAGAATGTCGGCCGAAGGCGGACTGACAAAAGTTTACCAGCCAAAGGTGGATTTTTAAAAGGAATGTCGATACGAAGGCGGACTAAGATCCCAAAACACGAAGGAAGGCCGACACGAAGGCGGTCTCATAACCAGAGGTTACCATCACAAGATGGATTTTCAAAAGGAATGCCGACACGAAGGTGGAATCAGATCCTAACACAAAGGTAGGCCGACACGAAGGCAGTCTCATAACTAGAGGTTACCATCACAAGATGGATTTTCAAAAGGAATGCTGACACGAAGGCGGACTCAGATCCTATCACAAAGGTAGGCCATCATGAAGGCGGTCTCATAACCAGAGGTTACCATCACAAGATGGATTTTTAAAAGGAATGCCAACACGAAGGCGGACTCAGATCCTAACACAAAGGTAGGCCGACACGAAGGCGGTCTCATAACCAGAGGTTACCATCACAAGATGGATTTTTAAAAGGAATGCCGACACGAAGGCGGACTCAGATCCTAACACAAAGGTAGGCCGACACGAAGGCGGTCTCATAACCAGAGGTTACCATCACAAGATGGATTTTCAAAAGGAATACCGACACGAAGGCGGACTCAGATCCTAACACAAAGGTAGGCCGACATGAAGGCAGTCTCATAACCAGAGGTTACCATCACAAGATGGATTTTCAAAAGGAATGCCGACACGAAGGCGGACTCAGATCCTAAACACAAAGGTAGGCCGACACGAAGGCGGTCTCATAACCAGAGGTTACCATCACAAGATGGATTTTCAAAAGGAATGCCGACACGAAGGCGGACTCAGATCCTAACACAAAGGTAGGCCGACATGAAGGCGGTCTCATAACCAGAGGTTACCATCACAAGATGGATTTTCAAAAGGAATGCCGACACAAAGGCGGACTCTGATCCTAACACAAAGGTAGGCCGACACGAAGGCGGTCTCATAACCAGAGGTTACCATCACAAGATGGAATTTCAAAAGGAATGCCGACACGAAGGCAGACTCAGATCCTAACACAAAGGTAGGCCGACACGAAGGCGGTCTCATAACCAGAGGTTACCATCACAAGATGGATTTTCAAAAGGAATGCCGACACGAAGGCGTACTCAAATCCTAACACAAAGGTAGCCGACACGAAGACGGTCTTATAACCAGAGGTTACCATCACAAAATGGATTTTTTAAAAGGAATGCCGACACGAAGGCGGACTCAGATCCTAACACAAAGGTTGGCCAACACGAAGGCGGTCTCATAACCAGAGGTTACCATCACAAGATGGATTTTAAAAAGGAATGCCGACACGAAGGTGGACTCAGATCCTAACACAAGGTAGGCAGACACGAAGGCGGTCTCATAACCAGAGGTTACCATCACAAGATGGATTTTCAAAAGGAATGCCGACATGAAGGCGAACTCAGATTCTAACACAAAGGTAGGTCGACACGAAGGCGGTCTCATAACCAGAGGTTACCATCACAAGATGGATTTTCAAAAGGAATGTCGACATGAAGGCAGACTCAGATCCTAACACAAAGGTAGACCATCATGAAGGCGGTCTCATAACCAGAGGTTACCATCACAAGATGGATTTTTAAAAGGAATGCCAACACGAAGGCGGACTCAGATCCTAACACAAAGGTAGGCCGACACGAAGGCGGTCTCATAACCAGAGGTTACCATCACAAGATGGATTTTTAAAAGGAATGCCGACACGAAGGCGGACTCAGATCCTAACACAAAGGTAGGCCGACACGAAGGCGGTCTCATAACCAGAGGTTACCATCACAAGATGGATTTTCAAAAGGAATACCGACACGAAGGCGGACTCAGATCCTAACACAAAGGTAGGCCGACATGAAGGCAGTCTCATAACCAGAGGTTACCATCACAAGATGGATTTTCAAAAGGAATGCCGACACGAAGGCGGACTCAGATCCTAAACACAAAGGTAGGCCGACACGAAGGCGGTCTCATAACCAGAGGTTACCATCACAAGATGGATTTTCAAAAGGAATGCCGACACGAAGGCGGACTCAGATCCTAACACAAAGGTAGGCCGACATGAAGGCGGTCTCATAACCAGAGGTTACCATCACAAGATGGATTTTCAAAAGGAATGCCGACACAAAGGCGGACTCTGATCCTAACACAAAGGTAGGCCGACACGAAGGCGGTCTCATAACCAGAGGTTACCATCACAAGATGGAATTTCAAAAGGAATGCCGACACGAAGGCAGACTCAGATCCTAACACAAAGGTAGGCCGACACGAAGGCGGTCTCATAACCAGAGGTTACCATCACAAGATGGATTTTCAAAAGGAATGCCGACACGAAGGCGTACTCAAATCCTAACACAAAGGTAGCCGACACGAAGACGGTCTTATAACCAGAGGTTACCATCACAAAATGGATTTTTTAAAAGGAATGCCGACACGAAGGCGGACTCAGATCCTAACACAAAGGTTGGCCAACACGAAGGCGGTCTCATAACCAGAGGTTACCATCACAAGATGGATTTTAAAAAGGAATGCCGACACGAAGGTGGACTCAGATCCTAACACAAGGTAGGCCGACACGAAGGCGGTCTCATAACCAGAGGTTACCATCACAAGATGGATTTTCAAAAGGAATGCCGACATGAAGGCGAACTCAGATTCTAACACAAAGGTAGGTCGACACGAAGGCGGTCTCATAACCAGAGGTTACCATCACAAGATGGATTTTCAAAAGGAATGTCGACATGAAGGCAGACTCAGATCCTAACACAAAGGTAGGCCAACACGAAGGCGGTCTTATAACCAGAGGTTACCATCACAAGATGGATTTTCAAAAGGAATGCTGATACGAAGGCGGACTCAGATCCTAAACACAAAGGTAGACCGACACGAAGGCGGTCTCATAACCAGAGGTTACCATCACAAGATGGATTTTCAAAAGGAATGCCGACACGAAGGTGGACTCAGATCCTAACACAAAGGTAGGCCGACACGAAGGCAGTCTCATAACCAGAGGTTACCATCACAAGATAGATTTTCAAAAGGAATGCCGACATGAAGGCGGACTCAGATCCTAAGGGTTAGTAGAATCAACAGACCTACTAAAATGACTCTGCTGGGGAATAGAGAAATCTAAACAGATAACTCTGCCGGGGTGTATAGGAAGGAATAACCAATAAGAAGGACGAATCCATTGGTTGCAGTGCAATGTTAAACAACATCTCCTGAGTTATGTCACTTTCTGCTAGGGAAAGACTCTGGTAAAGGATATCAAACCTGGCTTATGCTTTTAATGCATATGTTTGAATCTTTCTATGGCGTAATGCTCCATACGAAATGGAAATGCTACGCGTTTGAGAGGATGCCATGCAAAAATGCTTATGCAATGCAAAGGAAGCGTCTCAGCAAAATAAACGCTGAAGACGTAGGCAACTCCACCGAGGATGACAAACTAAATTGTCCTCTAAAATAAAACCCTGCTGAGGAAGTCACACTGAACGACCTTCCTGATCACGAACTCTGCTGAAGATGGAACCCAAAGAGAACTTCCCTCTGTTGGGGACTGCAAATAACTCTTGTCAAAAATAGAAACCAAAGAGGACTTCCCTCTACTGGGGGTTATAAATGACTTCTGTCGAAGATAGAACCCAAAACCTGAATCTGAGAAATGCCAATAACAATTGGACTTAAGACCTGCTGAGGACGTTAACAACCGTTAAATACACCACTGCGAAGATTACCACCAAACTCTGCTTGGGGAGACCAGTCAATAATACCGAACCTGCTTGGGGATATTATTGAACTTAACCTGCTGATGGGGGAAATGACTTTACCCTCGCCCTGCTGGGGATTAGAGCATATTGTTGTTGGTGAAAATACGTTTCCTGACCGGCTGGGGAAAGTGGACACCAAGACTCTGTGGGGAAAATAACATCTTTGTCCAAAGAAGATATTCCATTAGTCTTTTGCTAGGGAAAAAACAGTATCAACTTCTGACTGCTTCCTAGGGAGTAATGAATCAACCACGACCCTAACTGGGGAAACAATCCTCTATACTCTTGCTGGGGAAAACAACAATCTGCCGAGGATGATGAGATTTCAATGCTGGAGAGAGTAACTCTACTGGGGAAAAACGATCTTGTTACCCTGCAAACACGTAACAAAAACAGAATATTCTATATACAAAAATGGGTACCTTGATTGCCATCCATAATATCTGTTGCCTGAGCAATTTCCATTGTTTTCCGATGTGTTCTGCAAAGCTTAACATTTTCACATGCAATGTTTATCAAAATATCGGACATTTTCACAAACAAAACAGTAAAAATAAAAATATAAATGGAAAGCTCTTTGAGTGAAATGAAAATTTTATTGAATGAATTGGCCTGTGAATAGGCATTTACATCTGGAAGCAATTCCTGAAAAGAGGTAATTGCCAAAAAGTAAAAAAAAAGAAAATATACATGTAGGCTATGTGGGAACATATATCCACCATGACTTTGATTCAGCTATGACCCATATGCCTTGCTTATCCGCAGATGTTCTGACTTTCAAAGAGACTGACTGGATTGACTAATTTCCCTAGAAATTCCCAAGTGTCAAAAGGTGTTCACAGATCGAACGCATACCGCAACCTCTTGTTTTAAAATCCCTAACTTTTACCTGGATCGCCCTTTTCGGGTTTTCAATCCACCGGGATACCCATTTTTGCCAAAGTTGCCTTTTCAGGTTTTCAACTTTGCGGGTTTATTCTTCTTTTTTCTTTTTATCCCTAATGTTTGTCCGAACCTTTTTCTTTTTATGGTTCGCCGGGATGCCCTTTTTTGCCTGAATCTTCTTTTTATGTCCAGTGTGTCTCTTTTATGCGAAGTATTTTTTGACTGCATCTGCGTTCACAGGTGTAGCGGGGAAATTTGTGAGTGTAAGCTATTGATTAACTTAACTCAAAAATAAGCAAGAGTCGCCACCGCACTTTTATTTTTATCCAAAGAGGAAAGGAAAAAAGAGCGAACAAAACCTAAAGAGTTCTAAAACAACAAGAACAAACAGAGACTGGGTAAGGGGGGTTGGTTATGTAAAGGGAAGGTTTTACGCACCCAATACATCTATAGTACTCTATAGGAGCCCTTTGATGTATTCACTGCTTTTTGGTCTGAAAATGGTTTGCTTGTAAAGAGATTGAGGAGATGAGAGGAGAAATATTTTTTAAGATTTTTGTGTTTGGAGAGACATATCGCCTCATGCCTACGTACCCACGATGTGCAATGTAGGATCAAAACCTCGTAGTTCGTGGTACAAAGAGCAAAAAATTATTGGTTATGATTTATTTTATCTTGAAAAAGACAACCTGTCATTCTCAAGAGAGAATACTCAACTAATTACCCAAAGGTATGGGAAAGTGGCATTTGCATCACATTAAGATGGAGGATTTGCTTGGATTAACATCAACAAGACTAATCACTTCAACATCTAAGTGGAAAACGACCATACTTTCAACAAAATACCATGGTTAGGAGTTTTACATCTCATCAAAAAAATGACTCATGTCTAATTCTTTTTGAAAAGTTTAAAAGAAAAAGGTGCATAAAAGCACAAAAGAATTTGGATGAGTTTTGTATTTTTTATTTATTTTTATGAAATAGTCAAAATATAGTTAAATGGATTGACATTTATTAAGAAAACAAAGTTTAAAAAGTCACTTGACAAAAGTCAAGGTTTTATTATGAAAGTGGTTTTAAGTTTGAAAACAAGAAGAAGATTTTGAAAAAGGGAGAAGATTTTGAAAATTTAAGAATGGGGAGGAGAAGAAGCGACTATCCTAGTGCATAAAGTAAAAGCTAGGGAAAGGAAAG
Organism: Lathyrus tuberosus; assembly: GCA_022829125.1. Classification (NCBI taxonomy): domain Eukaryota; kingdom Viridiplantae; phylum Streptophyta; class Magnoliopsida; order Fabales; family Fabaceae; genus Lathyrus; species Lathyrus tuberosus. The sequence goes on along the minus strand of JALAZF010000951.1, from coordinate 608,937 downwards.
ATCTAACCAAAATGGAGCCACTTCAAAGTAATATTAAAAGAATTCCATCCTTAAGCAAATTGGCCGAATAAGGGCAAGTCTTCAATCAATACTCCAAGCAAAGGGATGAGAAGTCCTAATTCTAGGTCCATAAGTCCAATATCACTTCAAAAGAGGTCCATAAAGAGATCACTCCAAAGCATAGGATAGTAACCAATAGTCCAAAATGAAGAGAATTAAGTTTTTTATGGTTTAATCCTTTATTAATGTTTTAAGTCCAAATGGACAAAAGAAAAATGGCATAAGCATAAACATATGTCCAACGGACAAAGGGAAAAAATTCAGAAGCATAAACATATGTCCAACGGACAAAGGAAAAATTGCGGAAACATAAACATATGTCCAACGGACAAAGGAAAAATTGCGGAAACATAAACATGATATGGAATGATAATAATGAAGCATAAAAAAATAAAAAAAATAAAAGAGATAGGGAGCGAGAAGGAATCATAAACAAAATTAATATAATAAAATTGTTAGTAAGTTAGTGGTTAATTGTTAATGTTAGTGATCAATAACAATTGAATAATTGCACTTAGGTCAAGGTTGATGAAACTCATTAGAGGATTGATAAGACCAAAGCCTCCTAACAACAAGTTTCATGAGTTGTGAACCATAAGACAAATAATCAACTATTTTTGATATTTATTCCGATGCGGGACAAATTTTGGTCTATGTTAAGCGCACGCCGAGTAATTTGTTCGAGCAATTACCCTACGAATGAGGCCGGCCATGAGATATATGTGTTAATGCACGCGAGATAAACGATATAGAGATCGTTATCCTAAAGCGATGCCACACGAAAAGAAAAAGTGGTAATGATCTCGTCTCGATCGAAATTCCATAAAGAAATTTCACGATCACTTCGACTTTCATAGATCAAAAAGAAAATAGATGAAGAAAAGTGGATCTAAAAATTATGATCCACACAACCAATTAAAATGAAATAAAATGAGAAAATCAAGATAAAATAGAAATCAAGAATTAAAAGATAATCACATGATATAAATCTTTTTTTTAAGACTATTCTTCAAGAAAAATTTAAAACCAAAATTCTAAAACCAGAATTAAAAATAAAATCTAAATCAAAAGATGCTTAAAAAAAAAAATAGAAACCAAAATGGAAATATTTTTTTAAGAAAATGAAAGAAAAGAAGGGAGGTGAGAAAATGAATAAACCATGCGCATGAATTAGTGGATCTAGGCCCAATACTACATAGTTTTGCTTTTTAAAAAAAAAATAGAAATGAAAACTACAAAAGTAATAAAAGAAAAAAGAAAATCAGAAAAAGAAAAAGTAGTAAATGCATCTAGTAGCTACTTCTTCTTCTTCATTTTTACCACGAACACTATTCACCACCACCACGCCAACACCTTCAAACTCCACCAAATCGGAAGCGACGGGAAGAAAATTTGTGACGGAATCGATCGGGAAGAAATGCTCTACGCAATGGTATAATCGGTTTCAAGAATCGTTACCGACGGATACGACTCGAAATTACCGAAAAAAGCTTCAAACTACCTTCAAAGTGGTGAGAAATGTTCTTCAATTCTTCTTCCTCTGATTATAGCTTGAATTTCTTTAAAATGGAGAATGAATTGTTGTTGTTGATGTTGAATTGGAGTTTCAAGAATTGTTGTGGTTCATGGTGTTGTTGTTGAATTTTGAGATTGGAAATTTATTGATGAATGAAAACGAATTATGGAAGCTTGAGTTGGAATTTTGACAGGGGTTTGAAGGCTGTGAAAGCTTGAATCAAATGTGAGAATTGTTGCTCTATTTATAGATGAATTAGAGAATGAAATATGATTCATGATGTCGTCATTTTGATTTTTTTGCTCTGGGTTTGGCTTATTTTGATTTGCGTTTTGATGAATTTCAGCAGCTTTGAAAACGTTTTGATGTCGTCACTTGCAGGTAACGTTTTGGTTCGTGTGATTGTGTGAGGCTTTGTTCGCGGCTGGAAGTGAAGCTGATGGCGTTTGGAAATTGTTCACGACTGGGAGTGTGCGGTTTGGATTGGAGAATGGCGTGGGAAGTTGGCGCGACTTGCGTGAGGCTGAGAGTTGCGCCGGTTGGAAAATGCTTGGCTTGGGAAAATTCACGGCGTGGTTGTAGCGTGGAGACTCGTGTGATGGAAATGGCTGCTGAAGAAAAAAAGGATTGGAATTTGGAAAGGTTGTTGTTGTTGTTTTTTTTCAATTCTTTCTAGCATGGGCTTAAGGAAATGGGCTTATGAAATTGCTATATAAAAAAAATAGATTCAAAATATATGTAGGTAAAAAGGAAAAAAAAAAGATTTTGGATTAAGAATTGGATAAAAAAAAGAAATGGATTAAAATGGATAATTGAATAGAAATGAATTAAAATTGGATAAAATGGATAATTGGAAAAAAAAAGGTTGGAATATGGATAATTGGTTTAGAAAAAATGGATATGGAAATGTGGGTTAGAAAAATTGGAATGGGCCTTGATTGGAATAGGAGGTGTGAATAGAAAAATGGAAAATGGGGTTTGTATCATGAAAAAAAATGAATGGCCTTTTTGTAGATTAATGATTATGAAAAATGATAATGGATATGGATTTCTAAAAAAAAGTGGACATGAACAATTGGATAATTGGATGTGGATATTAAAAATATAAAAAAAATGGATATGAAAAGTTTTAGGAAAGAAAATGGATTTAAAGATGGATATTTAGAATTTTTTTGGATATAAATGGATTTTTTGAATAATATGGATAAGAAGTGGATAAAAATGGTTTAGAATGGTTTAAATGGATAAATGAAAAATAATGGGTACTAGTCATGGATATTGGAAATGTGATGGAATTAGTTTCTAAAATGGGTAATTGGAATTAGATTTATGAAAAATGAATAGTAAATGGTTAAGAAACAAAATGGTTAATAGAAATGGTTTAAAGAATGGATAGTTGAATTTGGATATTTGAAATGTGAAATGATAAATCTGGATATTTGGTTTAGGAAATGGATTAGGGAAAAAATGGTTTAGATAGCAAAAAGTGAAATATGGAAAATTTGGTTAAAAGATGTGGATAATGGAATAGCAAGTCTCTTTTTTTTTAGCCCAAAACCAAACTTGAATTTTTTCACAAGCCTTTGATAAACATATGCCACATAACCAGCCACAACCGAAACTACGACCATATGAATCTGTTTGAACCCAAAACTCATATGCACCACTGCCTGACAAATTAAAGAATCTCAGCACAAGACATCTTGCTTTTAAACAAACACCCGTGACTTGAAATCACTTCATTATTTTTGACAAACCTGCACAACACACAAAAAGAAATATGAGAATTGTTGCTCTATTTATAGATGAATTAGAGAATGAAATATGATTCATGATGTCGTCATTTTGATTTTTTTGCTCTGGGTTTGGCTTATTTTGATTTGCGTTTTGATGAATTTCAGCAGCTTTGAAAACGTTTTGATGTCGTCACTTGCAGGTAACGTTTTGGTTCGTGTGATTGTGTGAGGCTTTGTTCGCGGCTGGAAGTGAAGCTGATGGCGTCTGGAAATTGTTCACGACTGGGAGTGTGCGGTTTGGATTGGAGAATGGCGTGGGAAGTTGGCGCGACTTGCGTGAGGCTGGGAGTTGCGCCGGTTGGAAAATGCTTGGCTTGGGAAAATTCACGGCGTGGTTGTAGCGTGGAGACTCGTGTGATGGAAATGGCTGCTGAAGAAAAAAAGGATTGGAATTTGGAAAGGTTGTTGTTGTTGTTTTTTTTCAATTCTTTCTAGCATGGGCTTAAGGAAATGGGCTTATGAAATTGCTATATAAAAAAAATAGATTCAAAATATATGTAGGTAAAAAGGAAAAAAAAAAGATTTTGGATTAAGAATTGGATAAAAAAAAGAAATGGATTAAAATGGATAATTGAATAGAAATGAATTAAAATTGGATAAAATGGATAATTGGAAAAAAAAAGGTTGGAATATGGATAATTGGTTTAGAAAAAATGGATATGGAAATGTGGGTTAGAAAAATTGGAATGGGCCTTGATTGGAATAGGAGGTGTGAATAGAAAAATGGAAAATGGGCTTTGTATCATGAAAAAAAATGAATGGCCTTTTTGTAGATTAATGATTATGAAAAATGGTAATGGATATGGATTTCTAAAAAAAAGTGGACATGAACAATTGGATAATTGGATGTGGATATTAAAAATATAAAAAAAATGGATATGAAAAGTTTTAGGAAAGAAAATGGATTTAAAGATGGATATTTAGAATTTTTTTGGATATAAATGGATTTTTTGAATAATATGGATAAGAAGTGGATAAAAATGGTTTAGAATGGTTTAAATGGATAAATGAAAAATAATGGGTACTAGTCATGGATATTGGAAATGTGATGGAATTAGTTTCTAAAATGGGTAATTGGAATTAGATTTATGAAAAATGAATAGTAAATGGTTAAGAAACAAAATGGTTAATAGAAATGGTTTAAAGAATGGATAGTTGAATTTGGATATTTGAAATGTGAAATGATAAATCTGGATATTTGGTTTAGGAAATGGATTAGGGAAAAAATGGTTTAGATAGCAAAAAGTGAAATATGGAAAATTTGGTTAAAAGATGTGGATAATGGAATAGCAAGTCTCTTTTTTTTTAGCCCAAAACCAAACTTGAATTTTTTCACAAGCCTTTGATAAACATATGCCACATAACCAGCCACAACCGAAACTACGACCATATGAATCTGTTTGAACCCAAAACTCATATGCACCACTGCCTGACAAATTAAAGAATCTCAGCACAAGACATCTTGCTTTTAAACAAACACCCGTGACTTGAAATCACTTCATTATTTTTGACAAACCTGCACAACACACAAAAAGAAAAACAAGCAAACGACAACATATTTTTTGTATTTTTGGTTAGAGGTTAGATAAACAGAAATAAACATAAAACAAAAAAGAAAACACAAGGATACTGGTGATCTTGTTTGTGATATGAGATGCAAATGATATGTGGGATCTTAGGGGTAAAAATTAGGATATTACAGCTGCCCCTATTTAAGTTTCTTCTATCCGGAGATACGAAGATGGGCATCTTTGTCTCGACGAGATAGAAGAGACTTAAATATAACAATAAACCCAATTTTTGGCCCTAAGAGACCACAAAATGATATGATTATACAAATGGTATGCAGACACAAGACCACTGTGGGGAGTATATGCCACAGGAGATCAATAAAAGAAGAACGAGAGAATAAAACTCCACCGGGGAAACACATCACAGAAGACCACCAACTAGCCGGGGAACACACCACACAACCACTGGGACTCAGCTGAGGAAAAGATTCAAACTGGGGATAACTGCATATAGAAATAAACCACAACACAACAAGGATATAACTCAACAGGGAATACTTAGCACAACAAGGCTCCACTGGGGAGAATCCATACCTCAACAATGAATTATCTCTTGCATACAGAAGAGACTAACCATTCACCGGAGTAGAAAACCTCAACAACTAACTGTCCCATCAAACCGAAGAGACTTACCATTCATCGGAGCCACAAAATCTCAACAACGAACTGTCCCATCAAACCGAAGAGACTTACCATTCATTGGAGTCACAAAATCTCAACAACGAACTGTCCCGTCAAACCGAAGAGACTTAACATTCATCGAAGTCACAAAACCTCAACAACGAACTGTCCCATCAAACCGAAGAGACTTACCATTCATCGGAGTAACAAAATCTCAACAACGAACTGTCCCGTCAAACCGAAGAGACTTACCATTCATTGGAGTCACAAAATCTCAACAACGAACTGTCCCGTCAAACCGAAGAGACTTACCATTCATCGGAGTAACAAAATCTCAACAACGAACTGTCCCGTCAAACCGAAGAGACTTACCATTCATTGGAGTCACAAAATCTCAACAACGAACTGTCCCGTCAAACTGAAGAGACTTACCATTCATCGGAGTAACAAAATCTCAACAACGAACTGTCCCGTCAAACCGAAGAGACTTACCATTCATTGGAGTCACAAAATCTCAACAACGAACTGTCCCGTCAAACCGAAGAGACTTACCATTCATCGGAGTCACAAATCCTCAACAACGAACTGTCCCGTCAAACCAAAGAGACTTACCATTCATTGGAGTCACAAAATCTCAACAACGAACTGTCCCGTCAAACCGAAGAGACTTACCATTCATCGGAGTCACAAAATCTCAACAACGAACTGTCCCGTCAAACCGAAGAGACTTACCATTCATCGGAGTAACAAAATCTCAACAACGAACTGTCCCGTCAAACCGAAGAGACTTACCATTCATTGGAGTCACAAAATCTCAACAACGAACTGTCCCATCAAACCGAAGAGACTTACCATTCATCGGAGTAACAAAATCTCAACAACGAACTGTCCCGTCAAACCGAAGAGACTTACCATTCATTGGAGTCACAAAATCTCAACAACGAACTGTCCCGTCAAACCGAAGAGACTTACCATTCATCGGAGTCACAAATCCTCAACAACGAACTGTCCCGTCAAACCAAAGAGACTTACCATTCATTGGAGTCACAAAATCTCAACAACGAACTGTCCCGTCAAACCGAAGAGACTTACCATTCATCGGAGTCACAAAAGGTATTAACTGCATCGCCTCAGGCTTCTCAAATAAAGGAATGCCACGAAACAGTATTAGAATCTTCCAAAAGGGAATCATACGCAGATCTCAGCTGAAGGGCGCAGAATCCTCAAAGGTGCAAAATAAATGCACTCTCAATCTAGGTTTCACAGCCTAGAGATCCAAACAAATATTGCAGGCGACCAAAGTTCAATCCAGGAACAAGCTGGAGAGAAACAGTCAGACAAGACTCATCTCGAGGAGGAAATATCTCAACTAGGGACTAATTCCATCCAGATAATGAACTGGGAAGGAAACTGAATCAAAATCTTCCACGAGAAATAAACTCAGTGGGGAATTAACAAGGATAGACATTTTCCTACTTACGGGTCGACACTCTAAATGGAGAGAGGACACACACGCTCTACGGGGATAGCAACACCAGAGAGCAAAGAAGCACCAACACAAATGAAAAAAAACAAAATGCAACAACGATATGCTATGCACAACAAATGAATGCGTATGCAATGCATATGAAAATGAATATGCTGACAAAACAGACATAAAGAATAAGAAGAGGGTGAAAAAACATCACAACACCACTGAATACTCGGCTAAACTCAACAAGATGGAGATGTCATTAGCAACTCTGCTAGGCATTTAGCTGAAGAAATCCTGCAAGAGATAAACAAAACCCATCAAAGGAAAATAAATCCTACTACAAGGCTTAAATCTTGCTGGAGAAAAGAAGATACTCCTTGGGGAAAAACCCGAATATCAATCTTCTAACATAGATGATCCACACAGAGGATAACAACATAAACTCTGCTTTAAGGATGTCAGGAAATCTGTCGGGGAATCATACAAACCAAATCTTTCAGAATCTTCCTGGGGATCATAAAAATTCACAGAAACTTCCATTTCAAAAAGGATGAAGAGATCTGCTGCGGAGAAATAATGAATCCGCTGGGGATTGCAGACATATAAACATCTTATACAAAATCCACTGGGAATACAAGGCAGATCTGCTGGAGATACAAGAGAAAAGCTCTCTGAGGATTAACCAATTCTGAGCAAAGCATCCTGGACTGGCTGGGGAAACAGCAAAAGTTCAAACTGTGGGGGATTTTAGATCAATACTCATTATGAGTGAGAGAAAATCCAACAGGTGACTAAAAGAGATATCATCAGCGACTTCACTGGGGAATAGCCGCATTAGAGATGCACAATCTTCACTAGGAGGATAAATTTCTAGAAAAACAATCCGGAGGGAAGTACATCTTGGGCTTGCCGGGTAAAATGAGAAATTAACCTCACTGCTTTATGATTGGAGAGCAAACGAAACAGTAATGCTCTGTCTCCGCTAGGGAATCAGCAAGGATAAATCATCCTGGCGAGAAATACAACCACAGGTAATAATCCAACAAACAACCACCAAGTCCATGCTTCTTAAAGGAAAAAACATGGCTCTCTGTTTGGGGATATCCAAAGCAACAACAACACGTCTAGAGGGTAAAACTCTGAGTGAAGATTTCTCATATGATTTCAGTTGGGGACAGCAAAAATGAATCTCTGCATGGGGACCACCATTACGGAGAAATGGACCTCAAAACTACTCAACTGCCTGACCATGATATAATCAGTTGGGGAAAATTCAGATCAAGACCTAGCTGGGGAAAGACCAAACAACATTGAACCTTATTAATTCAACATATCATAACAAACCCAACACTTTGTCAGCAATTGATCACATTCATAGGCACAAGTTCTGCTGAGGAAATATCAACAAACTCTACTGGGGATCTGTCAATAAATTCTGCCAAAGGAGCGAGAACGAACCCTGCTGAGGAAGACATTGATCCTACCATTCTTGGAATAACCATTGACATTCCTTTTTATATTCATAAATCAAAAGAAAATGTTTTTATAATTTTCAAAATTTTAAATCAATTATTCACATTTTGTTTCAAAAATTATCATAAAAAATAAATGAAATTTTGTAAACAGAAACAAAATAAGAATTGCAAACAAAGGGACAAAGGCCCAAATTTTATTAATAGAATGGAAGTCCGCAAATGGCGTAACTCCATGGATCATTACAAAGTTTGAAAAATGGTAAATACATGGAAAGGGTTACATTGAAATACAATGACCACTATTCTCCCTAACAACTTTGAATTCCACTGTGCCCAAAACTTCAGTTGAAGATGGTTGAAGCAGAATCCTTGATAGACAATGTTGCTTTCAAATGATCAAGACTGGCCAGATGCAGTTACTTGC